>VYXB01000650.1:804143-898087 GCA_013397135.1 Pachyramphus minor
AGCACGGAGCGCGGCTCCCGCTGGGAATGCACAATAGGTGGAGAGTCGCTGCTGCCGGCGTCTGGCAGGGTCCGTGTCACAGGTCCTGGCCCTGGGCAGGCAGGGAAGCCCACAGGCCCGGAGCTCTGCTCATTCCCTTTTTGTTTCTCATCCCTCCTCAGGTGTGTCTCCCTGATGAGGCATATCACTTCTGCCGTAGCAGTTCAGGAGGCGGTAGGAAAAGGAATTTATTTCAGTGAATATTTACAGCTTAGAAACAGAGATTGAGGCTAAGAGAGCAACAGTCAAAGCAGTTGTAAGTAGGAATTGTAAGTAGCACTGTAAGTCTGAATCCCAGTCTTTCTGCCTTCCTTGTTCTCCCATTGGACACTGGTTGCATTTCTTGGGGAGTGCTTAATACTTCCAGAACAGTGCTCTCTTAAACTCACTGTATTGCAACACCTCACTAGGGTACAATAGAATAATTCGGATCATCATAGCAGTGTGTGTGGCCAGAGAAACAGTTTAAGCCCCCAGTTTTGGTAATTTAAGCAAGTAAAGCTGTCTTATCCTGTATGCATCTCTTTGTGACTCTTAGCATAAGTGAAAGTAATTGCAGAATTGGGCTAAGTTACTTGCCCAAAATTTTAAAGCAGTTTAGGGAGTCAGGAATTGCATCAAAATGCTGACTCCAGTTTTATGTTTTAATTGCTGTAGTAATTACTGGTTTTATTCAACATCTTCATCACATCATAGGCAACTCACATTGTAAAAATACACGTGCTCATCCTGTCGCCTTTCACACAGACACACGTGGTAGTGCAGTCATTTGAGTACTTTGAGTCAAATTTACTCAATAAATGTAATAAGAAGCCATACCTACAAATAGACGTTTATACATAACGTGTGGGCAGCTCACATTTGCAAACCTACAGAGGCTAAAATGAGTGTGTTTTGACAACAGAAAAGACCTATTGCCAAATAGTTTGCGTATCATGAGCAATAGTGATTTTACAGGGAATTTACTATAACCTTTCCTGAATCGGAAGAGAGCTCTGAGTCATAGATTATAATGAAGGTGAACTTTTGTTATAGAAGTATGTAAATATCCATAGAGTCACACTGTGTTCGAAGGGTTCTTGTTTGACTTGGAGTCACATTAGTTTCTCGGAGAATAGGTCTGCAAAAGCTAAATTAAGGTCTTTGAGTGATCTGGGGCTTGATCCAAACCTGTAAAATCAGTACGAATGTCTTTTGCTAATAGAAACTATTATGACTGTTTTAAGATCATTGACCAGTGACCACTGTCATCTCAGCAACACTTTGAGGAAGATTTTTATTTCTTCTGTTTGGTTTGGAACAGACATTTTGCCATTTTTTAAGGTTGGCTATTTGCTGTAGCCAAAGCATTCACACATGTCCCTCTTGCTTCCAAATACAACCTTGATGCTTATTTTCCAAAAGTATTTTTTTTCTCCAATTGCTTAATGGTACATCATAAACATAAAAGTGATGTATTTTTTTCAACTTTATATAACTAGGAATCTGCTTCTGATTTCACTGTTTTCATCATTTATTATGTCTGCTTATTGTTCTTCAGCAGAGCTCTTGGGGAAGAGTTGTGTTTTGGCTCTGTCAGGTCATTAAAGAAGAGGTGGGAGGAGAGGAAAGGATATGGAACTGTTTGTTCCTGAGGCTGTCTTAATATGCTTAAATATCTACCAGCAATACAATTGCCTATAATCTTAAAAGGAGTGACTGCCTGGCTTAAATGTTGAAGATGATTGTTGGGGAAAACAGTCTTACTTTGCCTTGTGGGATATAGTTGCAAAGGAGCTAAGTACACATGTATAAATCATACTGACACTAAGAGAATAGAGTCTTTTGAGGTATGCAAACTGATAAAAAGAAACTGTGTATCTGAATAAAACCTCAGCAGGTAATTTGCATGCTACATTAGGTGCTATAATTGTCCTATTACTGTAACAGTCAATGGGATCAGTTTACATGGAATAGGGAGAGTATCGGTGTGTTTTGACTATTCTCCGATACTGACCATTGCAGGTGCTCTGGTATATCCTTTTCCCATTGCCTATTTGTTCCCTGTGCCATATAGATCAAGCCTATCTGCCTATCTTTGAGTCTTATCACTAACTAAAAAATCCTGATTGACCCTTTAAAATACTTTGGATTGCTACTCACCTCCACTTACTGTGCCAGCATCATTACACGTGCTGCCTTTGAACAGTAAAACTGTAATACCACATTTGGCACAGCATTTTCCATTGAAATTAGGTTAAACTGGGAAGAACCAGTTATGCCCAAAGAAAATGAGATTATTACAGGAATAATAGAATTGAATGCATGAATTTCCAGCCAACTGAAACTAGCTATTTTCTACAGCTAGACCTTTCTTGCATGTGTGGATTCTTTGGCATTTGGTGATACATGAGCCCACACTTCCAAGTTTGTCTGAAGCACTTAGAGGAGCTGTCTCTTCTGCCCAGCTTCATGACACTTATGAATCATAAAGACAAATAACTTCTGTATATTCAACCTTTTAATATTATTAAAAACCAGGCAGAGAACAAAAACTGAGATGGAAGGATTTACAGAAATTCTGGCATTTTAAAATTTAGCAGACTAGCTATAGAATGCACAGATCAGCATGAAAAGAAGGAACAAATAAATCATTGAGCTATCATTACTGGGCAGATGGTGACAGTGATTTCTTTGAGACAGCTGACTGCTTTCTTCCATAATGCTTCCATACTTCCCATGCTACAATATTCCCTGGCTGTACATGTCAGCTAGAAGAGGATGTTTTATCTTTTTTTTCAGTGAGGGTAGATAAAACATCACCATATTCATCATGAAGGAAAATCATATATTGAACCTGAGGTACAAGCTTTTCTTGAATGTCAAATGCCTGTTGCTTTGAATTTGCTGTACCTGACTCTGCAGCTGAGAGTTTAGGTACAAATCTGAGGCATCCAATAAATTCCCACTGAAATAAAATTACAAGAATTTTTGATGACACTTGAATGGCCTTCTGTAATTGAAAAGCACAAATGTAATTGCTATGTTTACTTAACTATTACTGTCCCTAATTAAAATTTAAAAATTCAATGATTTAGCAGTATTTTTCTAGAATGTATTTCCTCCATTGTGTTTTTACCTTAGAATCTAAATGAAAAATATGACAAATCAGTAGCAAATTAATTCTTAGCCAAAACATTTTAAATGGGAATGTTGTAACATAGTTTCAAACCCAAAAGCTACTGTTCAGCTCATAGAAGTTTTGAAGCCTCCAGGGTTTTATGGAAAATGTTCTATAAGTAATTATATGGAAAATGTGTCATGTGGTCTTTAGGCTTGATAGTTATTTCTTCTCTGGTAAATTCATGTATGATTTCTTAAATGACATGAACTAAAATTTTAAGTAGGTGCTCAAGGGTTCGTTATGTGGCACAGATTTTATTTCTTCCTGCTGCCAGCTGCTACATTCACTGCTCAATGCTACCATCAAACAAATACTACTAAGATGCTGTATATTTTTAGGTTCTCTAACTTTCAAACTTTTATTCTTGGAAAAAAAAGCAGGCAAGTTCTAAACCCCTAAATTTGCATCTTACTGTTATTTGATGTGACATGGAATCAACTTCTGAATTTAAAAGTCTGTTCTTGATGTTTTATTGGGTAGAAAAATTCATGACTGGGCTAAAGACCACCCAAAATTATTGCAGTTCAAAGAGGATTTGTTTTACTATAAAAGATATGTCGTGTCAGATATACTGTCTTTGGAAAAATTGAGCCATGCTAGTCATGCATGTCATCATAATTGCTCAGAGGTTTAAAAAAACCTCTCAGAAACAGGAAAAAACCCTGACTAATGATTCAATCAAAGGAAACATGCTAATTAAATGATTAATGAATCATACAATTGACTAAACTGCTTCTCCTGCTTTGGGGGAGAAGAATACATAAGCCTTTCTCACCTAGAAAACTTCCACAGTGAGCCTGTGGTGCCACAGGATAATTTGTCAGCTTGCCGACTGCCAGCAGCCACCAACCAAGGCCCACACAGCCTCTCGCTCACTCCCCCACCAGTGGGATCAGAGAGAGAACAGGAATCATAAAAGCTGGGAAACTCGTGGGTTGCGATAAAGACAGTTTAATAGGGATAGCAAAAACTGCACACACAAGCAGAGCAGAACAAGAAATTCATTCACTGCTTCCCACAGGGAGGCAGGTGCTCAGGCAGCCCCAGGAGAGCAGGGCCCCATCATGAGCAGAGACTTGGAAAAACAAACACCATCACTCCAAACCTTCCTTTCCTCCTTCTTCCCCCCAACTTTATATGCGGAGCATGATGCGGGCACTGTGAGGAAAATTAATTCTACCCCAGCCAAAACCAGTGCACCATGATGACGAGCCAAAAGGTGGATGTCTCGTTGGGAAATGGGTAGGGATATATGTATATGTGTTCATAATCTGCTTTAAAAGGATATAGGCTACCAATGTCATTCTCAGAAAGTGGCACTTCTGCAGCTTTCTCTTAAGTAGTGTAAATGATTTTAAGATATCAAGGAGAATTCTTACTATTTATGGGATGTGAAGTATGTTTGTTTAGTGCTGAGTGTAAAAATATGAACAATAATCTTAGAACATTGTCTAGAATGCAGAACTTATAAATGAGTGCCCTAACTAATTGATTATAGATGGTATTTTCCTTCAGTACTTCTGATTTAGTGAATCCTTACAACAACTTCATCAGGAGTGTTGCAGTGTCCTGGTCCAGAAAAATATCCTCATGACTGATGGGGCACGTTGTGGAGGAAGGTTTCACTGCACATGGGCAAAACTTACCTCACAGACATGACAAAGAGTCATGTCTTTCTGGTCATGTGGAATACTTGTTTGGCTATATATATAAAAGGAGTTTTATTCCTTTTAAAAATTCTACACTGTGGAATTTTATATGGAGGTCTCTTCTGTTGAAGAGTGGATGATATTAAGAAGTTCTCTGAAGATTTGTTATGTTATATTCCTCAACAGAGCTTGGTTGGAATAGTGCTTAGCCATTTGTTTCCAAAAAGACATGAATACCGAACACATCAACTAAGTGCTTATGTGGATTGGGGCCAAATGGACAATTTGGCCTGAAGCTTTGTCTGTTTTCTTCCTTCAGCAGAACTGATGGAAGTGACTGCAAGGGAGAAAATTCTGAAATAATTGGGAGAGGTAAAGAATGTATATGATTTGTGTGATTTAGGACTCCTTAAGGAAACAGTAGTCTCTTCCCCTGTTTTATGACCTTGGAGATCATGTTTATGTGGAAAAGAAAAACAACCAGAAAATTACAGAAATGTTTTTCTGCTTATATTTATGTACTCTTAACTACATTTTTAAAAAATGATAACATTAGTAATGATCTGATCCAATCTAATTCAATTGGTTTGGTAAGTGTAACTTCATTTCTAAATGTAAGCTCTGATGTTCTACAAGCATCACAATGGTCATTCCCTTCCACAAAGACTAGAATTTTATAATCCAGAATTAACATGGCATTATAGTTAAGGTAATATAAATGTAGTTACATGATTCCTGATATGATGAATTAAAAATGCAATCTCCCAAATAGTTGTATGTGCAGCAGTTCTCCTAAATATGCAGCAATTCCCCCAAATATGCAACAGTTCTCATGATACTGGAGAATTTTATTTTGTCTTAAATTAAACTGATTGAAACTGTGGTTTATAATTTTCAATCTTTATATGTTTTGTAATACATGAGAGTTAAGTAGGTGAACTTGCTCTCCATTGCAGTGTAAATACTCAGCTTCCTACTTACCAAATGGTTTTAGCAAATACATTATAGAATTTATATTGCTTTTATTTTTACTGCTAAGCAATGAATTTGATATATATTTCTCATGGGATTCTTTTCCCTTTGAGGGTAGATTTCACTCTTTGTAATAGAGATTATGCATACTTTCTTGGCAGTTTTGTGGCTTGCCTGGAAATGGAATCTCCTTCAACTCTTAAAATAACTTAGGTGGTTGTGGAGACCTCAGGCAGCCATTAGTGATAGACTGCTCAGATGGACAAAGTGATATATGACTGCACTTTTTATTGTACCTGCTGTGTCCCCAGTCCTTCAAAGGTTCTTGTTATTCAGTGTGGTGTCTTTTGGTTGAAAAAGGATTCAAAATTGCCTGAATCTAATGGAAACATTGATGTGGGGGATTGTGAAGTGAAGGGAGAGCATAAGTGTGTTCCAGAGTGTACAGGACGTCTTTGTCTCTTCCACAAACTGTGTGGGGAACACAGTGCCACAAAGTTGTTTGAAGGACTGAGGAGACTAGAAAAGTCATTTTGGTAGTAGAGCAGATTGTGGGGTAGTTGTTAAACTTGTGTGTTAGCAGCCTTCAGGCTCTGAGATAATGCAAGTGCTTAGAGAAAGCAATAACTTAGGTATTTGGTCCAAATAATTTACACTTCAAGAAGCACTTCTTTACCTTTTTTGTGAATGTATGTGTTGTTTTATTCTGTTACAGTGTCATGAATAATGTATAAGAGCAAAGTTATTTTTCTTTAAGAGGACGTATTTATTTTTACTCATACTGCTCCCTGGTCAGTCAATACCTCATTTCCTAGCATCTGCTTGCTCTCTTACATCTCTTCTCCCCACTCCAGCCTTACTTTTCTTCCTTTCATGTGTTTTCCAATCATCTATTTTCCTTTTCTCCTCCTTGCTTTCACTACTTTCAACTTCCTTCCCACCTCTTTCCTCCTGACACTGAAGACAAGAGTGTCAGGAGTTTTTTCACTCTTGTTGTTAGTTTTAGTGTAGTAGTTAACTGGTACAATTTTCATATTCTTGCTTCTAAATATTTTTATGACAATATCATCATAACTGATGATAAAAATATGTAATGTTTATATTTATGGAATTAAAAAAAAACCTTAATGAATTTTGGAGTAATTTTCATTTGCAAGTAGACAGTCTGGATGCCTTATGCAATGTGGTCTCATTTCTTCCTGGAAGGGAAGTTACTAACATCTCATTTCTCCTTGTCTGTGAAATTTAATTAGTTAGAGATGTATTTAATATTGGATTTCTGGGGAAAATGCACATGTATGCATTCGATGCACAGAATGATACCGGAAAAAGTCTAATCTCACATTCTGTAGCACAAAAAACCCTCAAAATAAAAAAAATCAAGCAAAAAACCCCATATTGCATATACCAGAACCTGCAGTTTAGAAATACTTTGACAGGCACAGCTGAGAATTTAAGAAACATATTTAAACTATGGAATAGAGCTGGAACAGGTCAGTTTTGGTTTATTTACTGAATTAATGATGTTGTAAACTTCTATGGAGTATAGAATTTAAGAGTTTGAGCTAGTGCTAAAAACATATTAAATATCTAGTTCTTACTTTTTTTTTTGTTTACTTGCATTATAATTCCTTGAACCTTCTTAGAATTCTAATGAAGAAAAATTGATTTCTTTGATTGTCTTTGCAAGTGAGCAAAGTCCTTTTTGAGTAATACCATTAGGATCATTATGTGGAAATAATCAACGCATTGTGAGTAAATTCAAAGGTGATTGTTGGGATCAAGCATAGTTTGAGCATATTTAATGTTTAATATTTACAGTCAATTATCTTAGGCTTATCATTTCCCTCCCTGGAAGGCAGTGTTTCCTTGACATTGAGTGCTTCTATTTGCTGCTGAGACCAAATGCCCCACAAAGTATCTTGTTTGTAGAATCTCAATGTTGTGTATTAAATAGTTGCACTTTAAAAAAAACCCAAGTAAACAACTGCTGAAGGAGCAGGTACAATAACAGCAACTCACTGGAGATATTAAAAAGAAAATCCTTCTTACTGCAAAGGAAAATGAATATTCTAGATAGATGAAAAATTAACTCCTTAATTGACGTGATACAAGAGGTTATCTGTCAGGGTATTTACTATTCATTATTGCTTTTGTGAGTTCAGAACTCGATCAAATTAAATTTTACTCTCCAAACCAAAAGGACAAATTAGCTTACGGCAACAGCTCAGTTTTGTGACATGCTGGAATGGATTCTAAAGGAGTAGACAGGAATAGGAGGGGTCATTGGGAGTTTGGAAAATAATTTTTGATGGGCAAGAAGGAGATCAACTGAATTCCAGGTTGAAGGTCTGCTCCTGTGAAGCTTCATTCCTTTTTTTTTTTTTTTTCATTGTTTTGCTCATGGCTTGGCTTTGTGAACAAAGATTTGGGAAGGGCTCTGCCCACGCTTGCTACAAGCACGCTGATGGCTGAAAAGGCCAATGCGCGACAGACAAGTCCGGTTGCAAAAGATTGTGCTCACCAAGCCCGACCAGACACCTATGGCAAAGTGCATTTTGCTGGGTAACCAAGAGGGAAAGGAATTCCCATCCCTTTCCTGAAACAATTCTGCTGCAATGCTACTGTCCTTAGCTTGGGATCCACAAGTCCTTGAGGTTCACACATGTACCATATAAATCAAGCGGTTATTACCTTGGGAATCCCTGATCCTTTCCAGTATGTACGCCCAGATTAGGGTGGATAACTGAAAGTTAAATAAGCAGAACACAGAATAAAACCAATCACATAAGGATAAGTAAGGAACAGATATAGCAGAGACAATGTTTGCCTGGAAAAAAAACCATTTTAATGCCTTCTTAACCTTCATACTGCCACCAATAAAAGCAATTTATCAGGAATCACAAAAGAATGTGAACTGCTTTTCTTACAACTTCTACTTTGGCGGTTTGCAAATCTGACTGGACAAAGCCTGGGATTCAGTGTTTACCCTTCCCTGAGCAGGAGTTTGAATTTAGATCTTGTGAGGTCCCTTTCAACATAAATTGTGCTATGATTCTATAACTGTTACTCAATTTTGTAAATTACTGGGGATGAATGTGTGTAATAGCTTCTTAGCTAATGGATTAGAAGGCAAGTATTTATGTATCTCTAAGTGCAGTTGCAAATAAGCAGATGATTGGAGGCATACATTTTGGAACAGCTTTTCTTTTATTCGGGCCAGTAAATGATTGTTTTCTTCTTGTTTCCAAAATTCTTTGTGTCCAAGTGCCAATGAAGGTTGGCACAGATCTCACATTGCTTTCACAAGTGTTACAGTGAAGTTCTCTTCAACGTTTTTCCCTCAGGGAATCAGAAGGTCTATGTGTCTGACCTCCCCTTTGTAGGATGTGACTGTATTTTGGAGTATGGTATAGCATCTTCCATGGAAGGGAACACTGTAACAGGCTGAAAACATCTGACAGAGGTTACATGCATGGTTACACTGCCAACCTGGTTGCAGCTGTTCTGAAAATAATTTTGTTTTAAGAAAGAACCAGTGTAGTTTTAGGAACTTGGAATCCTGAGAGGAAATCTTCACTATGTGGCCGTCAGGGTGAGCAGCATGAGTCAGCGCAGGATAGTGATTAATGAGCAGGCAGGAAACACTTCATAGCTTGCAGATAGTCAAACCCAAGGGGGTACCTAGTAGTTTAGGTAAAAGAATTGTTAGGTGCATGAAGAGGCCAAAATAAGGGATATTGCAGGCATTTCCTTTGTGGTTTTCAGGGCCAGAAAAAAAAAATCTGTGCACAGTAGCAAGAAGCCACAGTCCATGCTGCTGTAGATGATGTTGCTGAGGGATAGGATTTTGCTATAGAGTTAGGGCAGTACTGAAAATGAAACTGAATATAACTTGTAAAGTAGGTCTGGCACTATGTAGCCAAGTCTGGAGCAGCAGTCCCTTTCTTGGCACCCTCAAGCAGCCATCAGTCAGCTGACAAACATGTGGACAAATAGTAATAACTGTCCTTAACAGGAAAGATGTAGTATGGGTGTTGGAGGGAGAGGCTGCCGAGCACGAGTCCAGCCTAAGGATCCCATTAAGAGGGCAACAGAGGAGCTTTGCACTCTGTTCCTTTATCATGGAACTAATTCAGTTTTACAACCTTCCCAGCCTTGTGATGAGTTCACATGGTCATGTTTGCAGCACAGTTTCCGCTTTGCTGTGGGTTAGACCTGCAAGTTAAAATTCATTTTCATGAGATATCAGATATTATAAGTCAGTCTTGAAATAGTTTTCAAAATACCTTTAAATAATTTTGCCACATAGATATTGTACTTAAAAATAATGGTTGCATTTGGCTTTCAGGACAAGAGGGTTTAATAAGAAAATTTCTTTGACAAGAAATAAAGAATTCAGTTGTAAGAAAGTACCATATGACAGTTTAGTTGAAATTCAAGTGGTATAGTGTTTTGGTTTTATTACTAATTCATGTTTTGGAGCTAGGTCTGCCCATTCAAAAAATAAATACATTGAACACAATTAAACTTTTCCCCCTTTTCACATTCACAGGGCCATATTTGAATTTTAACTTACTAGAAACTTAGAGCAGTCTATTGCTTATATTAGGAATGTAAATAATTAGTATTTTAATTATTTATCTGTAATGTATAATATTCACTGGCAATTTTACCTGCATTATCTACTTTGTTTCTTAAGAGGCAGAAGTGATCCACAAAACAAGAAGATGGACAGTGGTTAAGGAGCAGTATCTGAGGTAATAATTTATTCTATCCAACAACATTAGGAGCTCCGTGACAAGAGAGGGAAATCACAGAATGGGTAAGATTGGAAGAGACCACCTGTGGGGTCATCTGGTCCAGCCTCTCTACTCAAGCAGAGTCATCCTAGAACACATTGCACAGGATTTTGTGTCCAGACAGTTCTTGAAGCCTTGTGTGTGTAATTTTCACAGTAGAGGCACTGGGAGCTAAGTGCCCATGGCAGTTTCAAGTTCAAGTCTGTCTGAATCCTCTGTGCTGGACACAGGTCAAACATGCCCCTCTAGAGGAGGGTTGCAGGTAAACTGGTGAGACTGTCTTATAAACTCACATCATTGATGACAGAAGTCATCAATGTCAATTGAAGTCAGGCCTTCACGCTGCAAGGAAAGCCTTACTTGGGAAAGGATTTGGTATCTCAGCTATAAATTTCTAGGTTTTTCTAATGTTCAGTTGTAGCATATGCAGGGAAAATGTGTGTGAAGCAGGAAGAATGATGGAGAGGATGTAAAAACAATATAAAAACTCAACAGGAAAGGAAAGCACTTTTTATCGTAAAGTACAACCTCTTTATTGCAGAAATGCTATTCCGTTTGTCAAAAAGAGTGTTGTCTGTGAACAGTTTCCTTTAGAAAGAAACATTTTGATATTCTAAAGGAGCTACAGACAATGGGACTATTAGCTTGTACTGGACTTGAGTGGTGTTTCAAGAAGTGGAAATTTAGTAATGTAGTATCACAGTGGATGAAGTAGTTAAAGTCAATTGGAAGGAGCAATATGGTTGTTATCCTTAACATCTTTTTCTATAAATATTTTAGAATTATCTAAAACAAATGTGTATACACCTAGGCTTAGGATGATTACAGCAATAAGGTTGTCACATGAAGAGTGTGTTGTTGACAAAGTCCAATAAAACTATACAAAATTATCCCTTCATCAAAGCACCATAAAGTGTTAGGGTTTTTATACTCAATTTGAACTCTGACTCATACAAGTTTAAGCTAAATGGAAAGCTCTCTATTATGATCAAAGAAGAAGGAGGATTCTCTGGACTATAATTCAGGGCAGATATTTTTTTCTTATTAGCTACAAATAGCTTCCTCAGCCTCTGACAGGCCTTGCTATAGCAAGGTTTTTTTCTCTTGGATGTCTCAGAGTGAAGTTCACATAAAATGTCAATGTGGGGCTGCTTTCTTCTGATGTTGTGGTTAGCTCGGATTAAACTGAAAGCCATATATTCTCATTAAAGTCTAAAAGCTGATTTACGTCACTCATTTCTTCTTGTTTTCAGCTGTGAGTTCATGTTAAGCTGATGCACTGCTGTTTTCCTGTGTTGCCTGAACATCTCAGTTGCCATAGCTGGATAAAATCACCAGTAAGCAGAATTCTCCCATTCACGACTTTGCCTCATGCTGCTCTGCTGTGTCCCTGTTGAGATATCTCTGTGCAAATGGAATGTTTTAGAACTCCAGGCTTTAAATGACCAGTGTATATTTGGTTTGTCATATGATAATAACATAAATATCTCCATTTTCACATGTGTTTGCCACCAGGTTCTTTTATCCTGAGTAACAGCTGGGTCAAGGACAGCTACAAGCACTTACCATTTTGGATACACTAAAATATACACATTGAATCTGAGCCACAAGCCAAGTTATGTTACATGCTTTGTTAAATTAATTAGTTCAGGCTATAAGGAGGGTACCACCAGACTTTTAATGTGGTATTGGTTATCTGATACAGACTGGGGAAGATTTTAAAATCAAATTACATTGTGTAATGTTGGGAAAAGCCTACGGAAATAAGAATGCAGGCATGCAAACCTTCAAAGTCATCATGGATCTACATGTATGTTGAAAAGAGTGACCACTCTCTTGTGTCTTCCACAGGTTGGAATTAGAGACTCATTAATAAATCTGGTCTCAGTAAAAATGACATTTAATATAATGTAATATTGTCCCTTGAAATATGGTCTTTAATTAAAACATTGTATTTGCTACATCTGAGGATATACACACATCTTGTAATTATCAAGGCTTGTACTCAGGAATGAGGTTTTACACAGGTGGTTATAAGGTGAAATTTTGTGTATAAATACTCAACTGGTTCAAGAAACTATTCGTAAATTTTGATATTACAAATTCCTTTTGGCAGATAAAATCATATTTGCTGGACTTAAATAGTTGTATTTTTAAACTTGTGCATACTAACGACACCAAATGGAGGAAAGACATAAATCTATTCCAAAAGGTTCTGTTTCATAGTGTATTTTAACTTTCATTTTGAAATAGTTCCCAAAAATATGATAAATAAGAATCAGATACACGATTTAATCGTGTATCTACAACTTTCTGAGAAAAAGTGCAGGCTGTTTAACATTAACATTTTTTCATATTTTTATTTCTCTTCCTCATAAAAATCTTTCTCCTCCAGCCTTCCCCTTTTTTTCTCAGTACTCAACATGTGTTTTAGAAGATGCTGAATAACTTCTCTCCTTTTTACCCAAAGCATAAAAACTTCTAATACCATTTTTCAGGAGAAAAAAATTTGAATAAACTGCGCATGATAGTGAGTTTTGCACTGGTATTTTCTGACTCATGTTGCGTTTTTGTTGCATAAAATCAAGATTGCTGTTATTCTGCTCTTCACAGCCTAAGTCAAGAACTGAAACTATGAGCTCTAGTCTCAGTTTTGATCATGTTATAGCCAAGTGTTTTAAAACTAACTCAGGTATTTTTGTACTACACTGTGCTGGAGAGAGATGTCCTTGGAATGGTCCCTAATGGAGGCCTTATACCTGCTAGTCCAAATTTTTTGTCGCTGTCTGGCATACAGAGTGAATTGTGGCCATGATTTGTGATTGTTATCCCCCAGACAGAAGATAAGAGACATCTTAGTTTCATATATGTTTCTTTAATATTGCTTTGCCCACATATCTGTAAATATACAGAAAAATTCCTGTGAAGAGAGCACAGATTGTTTTATTCATTGAGCATATAAGAAGGTTCCCAACTTTTCCAGCAGCAATTAAAGTTTCTCTCCTGGCTTCTATTTGAGATGCATGGTATCACTGCTAAGACACCAAAAAACTTCCTCATGCTAATCAATATTCCTCTATGACAGGAGGCTGGGATAGATACTGTAAAAATGATGCATTTATCAAATGAGTCACTAGCTGAAACTTGAAAGCCCGGTGCATCTCTTCACTCCTTTATTTTTGCAAAGTTGTTTTTGTCTGCTTATATTTGCTGCTTTGAATACTTTAAATAATTGTTGTACTTTCCAATCTGATTAAAACAGGTTATGACTATTGTAAAATAAATATTCAGACAGATGTATTAGCATAATAATCCTACCCAAACTCAGTTTACAGATGTCTACATGTTAAGGAATAAATATATTTTAAATGGAACTATAATCAAGGGAATACATTGGAAACGTAATGGTAAGCCTTTTTTAAATTATTATTTTCTTTTGAGGTATTTAATGCTATCAGTATAGATAATATGCTTACACTGGAACTGTACTGTTTGTGATAGAAAGGTTAGATCCATATCCAAACCACACTAATGTATACCAATATCTGCCTTAGAATGCAGTGCAGTGGATGCAAAAGCACTTCCTCAGTTCAAAGACGTGGGAATTCTGTTCATTATTTTAATTTATTATTTGGCTTGGTTGAATTTATTCATTGAAGAACTTTGATTCTTGTACTGATTACTGTGCAACTTCAAGGGATTATTTTTTTCAACTGGAAGATGGTCTGCACTCTCTGCACACTGATCAGGTCTCAGCTGAGTGAACAGTTTCCAATTCAGATGATGCATGAATAAGGCAGTATAATGAATGTGCCATGAAACAACACAGCTGTGTTTGTTGTTAAACTTGGTGAGAAAGTGATAGAACTAAAAGGGTTAATATTGGTTAACTGGTTACTCTTATTTTTCTTTGTAAAACTGAAAGGTTTTGATTGTTTTTTTTTTCCTGAAGCCATTTTCTGAAAGGAGAGCTGAGGGGATCCTTTGGGTTTTGGGAATGTCATACTGCAGTGAGGTGCTAGGCTGGCTGTAGAGACTGGAACCAGATTTAGAAAAACCCCAAACAAAACTGATGTCCAGTGTTCAAGAATAGTAAGGAAATGACACACGTATGGTATTACAAATATTTTTACTCTTTTCATTCTTAAACAATCTAAATTAGGTATGAGTATTAGAATCTTTTTCAAAATCTCCTGATTTGTTTTAGCATCTGTCTTCCTCTGAAGAGACAGGTTGAAAACCAGTGCCTAGAAATCAGGAACCACGGGAGTAAGGCTTATCTCACCACTAAAACATGTTATGAAACACTGTTCATTCACTGTACCCCTCGTTTCTCTCCTTCAAAACTGTCAGTTTCATAGATGTTATCTTCTTTTACAGGCTTTCAAATAATCAGTGAGCTGTTTGGAAAAATGTGCCAGTATGCAGTGCTGCCAATGCCTGTTAGATACCATGTAAGCATTTAAAGGTGTTTCACTGTTTGGGATCTTCTCTGTACCGTAGAATGTAGAGATTTTTGTTTGTGTCTTTTGTTGGTTTTTTTTAAAAACACATAAACATATATAATATTTACATCTGGATGACCAAATTGAAACTCAGAATTCCTGAATGGCTGTGGAAGCCTGGCAGCGTGGCACTGTGGAAACAGGCACAACTTTTCATGCATGAATGGCCAGGGAGCCTTGTAGCTGCAGTGGTGAAAGTGCAAGAGTGCAAATGTGTGGTATGAGAGGAGCATTGGAAAAGCATTAGGCTATCAGAAGTTTGTATTCCCATAGCTTGATGAATGTACTCTTAGCTTGAAAACAAGATTTGGAGGGCATATCTATGATATCTGTTTTATGAAAAATGTTCCTTTTTTTTCCTTTAAACAAATAAACACAAGCATTTGCATACTCTTTTGCTTCCTTTTTAATAAGGCTTAAGTTTTTAGAGTAGTTTAGAAAAATATCTTGACAAAAATAAGTTAACATATTTATAGTCCTAAATACAAACTGTATGTTGGCATCTTCCCTTAATTTTTAGATCTTGACATGACAGTAGATCCTCGAAGTGTGGGATGGAAACTGGCTTTACTAATGTGCTGCTCTTCTCTTGAAGGAGTAGTTTTCAATTCTTTGGAGTATCTCTCTGGACAGTGCATGGATCTCTTGCCAAACACAGTGGTCATTTGACTGAAGAAAAGGTTATTAAGAGATGTTTATTAACTGTTTCATAAAAAATGACATCCCATATTATGGCAAGCAAAAAGTGAATTGAGAACAAGCATGTGATAATTTATTTAAATTTAAGAAAAAAGATTAATTTTAGGAAGTCTAGCTAAAATAAAAATGTTCTTTAATATACAAATTGCTTTTCCATTATCAGATGCATGGCTAGTCTTGAATCATGTGAGGTAAAGGTTTTCTAAAAAGGCACAGACTGCCATGGGTTATGGTGCTGAATTAGAATTAAATTTTGGACCAAAAGACTTTGTGTGAGTGAAAATCCGCAGTGTGAGGTAATGTGGCACAATCTCATGGGTTCATACAGCTCTGATCAGCAGTGGGACTGCTTCTATAAGAAGCTGCCCTTTATCTTTAAAATTCCTTAAACTGAGCTGGAAGTAAAGAAACAGCCTACTTACCTTGGCCACAAATTTATCCATTTTTTTGAAGCACTCTTTCACTATAGATTCATGGATAATGTTAAGTCTGGGCTTCAGCTGTTATTTTAATGGAAAAGAAAAGCAACTGTTAGTTTGAATAGTAAATAGAAGTTCAAACACTGCCCTCTGATTGATACAATCTTTGACTGAGAGCGCTGTAATTCTGCCATATGCAGTCCTGCTGAATGTGTTAAAGGTAGTGTAGCACACACTTGCTGTGTCTACAGAGAGATCAGGAGATGAATATATCAATGTTCAAGGCAAGGTAAGGGTTTATGAGTTTTTTTTGTTCTGTGACAAATACTGGTCTTGTTTATATATGCTGTCTTTGAAGGAAATGGATTTCAGAATAACTGGTGGCCATTGACATGAGATGTTATGGATGTACCAATGTGATTATGGTCAATCAGTAAAAAAAAAGAATTACTGATGTGCATATGTCGTGTGTGTGTATATATATATATATGTGAATGTTAAGAACTAGTTATTGCCCATTGTTGTACACATCTGGTCCTGGGGCCTGGCCTGGTCAGGAGCAGCAGTGTGGGTTTTTTAGTTCAGTGCTTCTATGATGCTCCTGCTCAGGCAAATGTGCAGTCCTGGAAACACCCCTCCCCTGTAGAATAGTGCAGTGGGTTCCCTCCCCAGCAGCACAGAAAGGTACAGCAGAGTGTACATTTATATGTCCAAATTTGTTCTTCTGCAGGTTTGTTAGCAAATCTGGTGCCTGTCACAGGCATTAGTTCCAAGGGAAGCTACAGTAAATCTGAGGCTTTGTCCTCTGTAAATAGTTCTTAAGCTGACCCCAACTGAATTGATTATTTGTGAATATGTTTAAGTAGTTTACTCAGCTGAAACAAGCTGAATGCAGATCTAGTATTTTCCTGAAGAGTTTTGCCTACAATTTGCATGTAATTCTTTATGTTAGGTTATCTTGATAGGAGTCATAAGTACTTGAAGAAAAGCACGTGAAATTCAGCAAGAATAAGTATTTCTATGTAGAACTAGTGCAGTCTTTAGGGAGAAGCAGGTTCAATTCTGGCTTTTTAAGCATCCCATCTCAAAATAAGCTCATAAAAAAAAAAAAGAGTGAATTTAAAATTGCCTGTATCATAGAGTACAAGTGCTCAGTACAAGTGCTGAAAGATGACTGTAATTACTTGCAGACAGATGTTTAGGTATTGTTATTTGAAAATGTAGTCTTTCAGGTTTTCTACTGCATTTTCAGCATACATATTATCAGTTTTATTCACCATGAATATCTGACTTGAATATCATACAGTGTAAATAAAAATATTATACTTACACAAGTCTTGAGCTGAGCGTGAGCCTCATACATTCCTCTTAGAAAAGTGTTCTTATCTTGAAAAGGGGTGTCTGCTCTCTTGAAAAACTCAGCAATTTCATGCACTATATGAACAATAGCTGCAGTATCATATTTAACCTGTGATGACCAAAAATAACCACAGAGAAATTTGGGTTCTGAAGTTTGTGCTTAAATGTCAGTTAATTTTTCAATTACCTCTATCTGGTTATCGTAAGTTCTTATACAATTTTCGCTACTTTTTTGTGCTTTTCTAATTCTTTCAGTACAAAACATTATATCTAGTAATATGCATTGCAAAGATGGTATTTCTTTGAAAATAGGAAATTGTATATTCAATTTCCAGTTGAAATTCATAAATTGCTTCAATTCCAAGCTTTCCAAGTTGCTTTCATGAGGTGGACTCTGTTTTTGTAATGTAAATCTATCTTTCATTTTTGGGCTGCATTTGTATGTTTAGATATGTACAGTGTGTAAGTAATAGTCAATAAAAAGCGAAGAGTCAAAGGCAGATCTTGTTAATTCAGACCCAGGACAAGAGACTGTGCAAGTCTTTCCTCCCAGGCACAGCCCGTATCTGGTGAAGGGGAGCTCCCTCTACCTCAGAGAAGGTGAAGTACAAGAGAGGCCGATATTGCCGACTGTCCCTTTCGTTCCCTGGGTGCGTTTTAGAAGCTCCATTGAAGAGCTGAGCTGGAAGCAAGCTAAATGAGTTGCTGGGGTGCAGTGCCACACTCTCAACCACTACCTTCTTATTTTGTGGCATTGCAGACCTGGATTGAAAGTGAACTGTGTACATGAAGTGCATGTATGTGCTGAGCAGTACATAAAATCACCCCTGCCCTGCCTTTATGGATCCTACTTCTGACTGAAACTGAGATTTTCATGCTGTTCTTGTAGCTTCTGGGCTACCAGACTGATTCCAACTAATTTTCCCCTTTAAACAGCAGGACTAGCAAGAAAACATATTGCCTTTTTTCTTGTAAAAGTGACTTAAATCTGACTTAAATAATAGGAAAAGATAAAAAATGGTGATTTCCATAAATAGCCTGTCGGGGAAAAGAATTTATACTGAAAAGTTAACAGTCAGATTTATCATTTGGACCTGTAATATAATATGGCATAATTCTAGTGTAGAAGTCTCATGACAAGGTGCAAAGGCTGTGTGAGGTAGACCTGCTATAATGAGAGATTGATAATTTCATATATTTTTCTACTTACAGTTTTCAGCATCTGTTCAGGGAAACACAAATCTTCGTTGCTCACTTCCTCACACTCCAAAGAAAAGCCTCTCTTGTTCTTAAAGAAAACATCAGTGTGGAAACTTTAAGCATGTGCAAAATGAAGTTTACTATGGAAACAATTCATACAAGAGTCACTTTTCTGTTGGCTTCTTAACAAACAATACCGTGTTTGAGTGACTACATCGACAGAGGACACTTTATCTCATAAGTTTGTGTGAAGAAGATTCATTTGCTTCTATGTTCCCAAGTCTCTCTAAACTGGAAAAAAAATAGCTGCTTGTTCCCTTTTCTCAAATTTTGCAGGGGGCTCAGTACGTACAGTGCTGAGAAAAGGGCAGGCCCCAAAAGAATCCAGATTGGGAAAGGAGACATGCTTTTCATATAGCAGATTTTAGAAACACCTTCAGAGTGTATTTGTACCAAAAATCTTGTGACTGTGGATGTCCTTTCCTTTCAGTGGGATTATGTTATGGTAAAGGAAATTATGGTGTTATAGTTTCAGATGGTGCCAATTAGCGGGAATCCCGGATGACTCTGTGCTCTAAAATATGTGAGTGCTGTGTGGAGGATGTGGAGCATTTCTTGGCGAGACACACAAATGTCATATATTCAACAGGATGAGTGTGAATTAAAAAGCCTAAATTTAATATTTTGGGCTCTGTAGAGAAGGGACATCTGACTCATAACTTTTAAATTACGTTAAAAAAAAAATTGTAATCAGGCAGTTATTACGCATTTGAGAATTCCTTACACCTAAACTGAGGAAAGGTGGAAAACAACATCTATAGATGGTGACAGTGTTTTACTCTTGACTTACCAGTTCCTCAATCTCCTGTAAAAGCTCACTCCACTGCACACTTTCAAAGCACTGTTGGCGGCTGTTACGTTGGTGGTTACCAAGGGATGTAGCAATTAGGCAGACAGTTAAGAGGAAGAAGCAGCTCCCGGGGCAATTCATTGTCTAGTTCTGGAACTAGAAGAAGAAGACAGAAGGCTTAATAGAATCAGGATGGTTTTACAGTTTAGTTAAGTCACACGGGGTACCCAATCATTTGCTTCTGCTTGTTCACTTACACTGTTTTTAGTAATGTATTGTGATAGGCCTAAAGAGTTGAGATCTTATGGCGGGACATTTAAAAGTTAAATACATTTATCCAATGTATAAAGAGAAAAAAAATGTATAAGAAAACCTTTTTTATAATATTCATATAATACGTAAAGTGTTGCGTGTTTTTCTTTTTTAAAATCCTATTCTGTTTTTCCAAAATACTATTTTCTCTTATGTTTCTATATGGATAAACATATACAGTATCTAGAAAACTGGCACTATTTGCTGTAGGAAGTTTGACTAAATGTAAACTACTGCCTACTAATAATGAATTAAAGTTAGATTTTTTTTTCCCCCAGGGGTTTGCTGTGTAGTAACCTGTAACCTTGTTCCCTGTAACTCTTAACATGATTTAAACCATTGCTTCTAAATGTAAGGTTGTATTTTAGTTAGATTTTGTTTTCTCATTTTGTGTTACACTAGTAAAGCAAAAAGGAAAAAATGAAATTAGTAAATTAATCTTATCTAGAAAAATCAGTAATAAAACCAAAGAAGCCTACCTTGTGGGTAGTACTCAGCTCCTGGTTGTGCACTTCTGTAGGGCTCCTGGGGTACCATTCTGTCTGCTGAGTCCCTTTTAAATACTCTTCTCCCACTTCTACAAATCTCTGACCACCTCCTCTCAGTAGATGATGTAGAATGAAACTAACTTCTTTCAGTATTCCATCCTTTCAGGTGTGTTGATTTCCAGGCAATAGAGAGGCTAGATGTGGGTGGCATAGAGGCCACATTTTAAAGTTTTTATTTAAACAGATAAAAATGAAATGGCTGAAGTCTGTAGAACAAAATGTTATTTTTTAATTTTACTCAATTTTACTATAACTTTATTGTTAACATTTTGTAACTATCCACATGCAGGTGATAAAATACAAAGCAGACTGTTCTTTAATATGAACAGCATTGTCTTCTATATTTACCATATGAATGTAGAATTTCATGTAACTTACTCCACGTGATTTATACTTGGATAAGTAATATTGAACAGTAAAGTTTAATGGTACTCATTCTATGTGAACTTATGACTTTATAGTTCTATAAGTATTACATTTACTTTCAAATGTAAAAACACAAACTCATATGCACACACATATATGTACATCACACACACCTATATAGACACATATGTTAATTCCAAAAGTTGTACCAAGTACAACGAAGTAATCTGCATAAGTTTTTATTTGACTCCAGGTTGGAGATGCAGAAGAGAATTGAAACTTCCAAGAGATCTAATCCCTACAAAATCAGAAAATTTAGTAGTAGTAGTAGTAATAACAAAACTTTTCATTAAGTTTTCTCCCTGAGGATTTTAAATCACTCAAAGTAGGTCTAGTATCCAACTGTATTGTTATTTCATATCTGCCTGAGCTCCTTCATCTTACTGTCTAAAGTTTCTCTGTGAGAGTTTGGCCAAATGTTAAGCACTGTGTCACTTGCAGACAAAAGGTTTTGCACAAGGTTTTTAAAGCTCTTTTCATATGGATTGGCTTGTAATTTTAAAAGTCCTTAGATACCTAACATCTGGCTTCTGGAAAGCTCATTAAGATCATATTTACATCTTTCATTTGTAACATTTTGTCATTTTGCCCCTTTACAGAATACCTGCCCATCCTGAATAATTTTACTTTACTAATGCTAGTGGGTGATAAATTTCTATGTGCCATTCATAAATTTTCAGGAATTGTAATAAGAAACCTAACATCTGGAATTAAGGGCAATTATTGCTACTTGTCTGAGAATAAGTAGCTACATGGGTATGGTAAAACAGGCCTCATTTTATCTTGTCTTGGAGATGTCTCATGCACATCTTTTCCTCAGTAGATTATATAGGACTTGAATATTTACTGTAAGATACATGAAGCCAGTAGGGCAGGTAAAATTGAGGGTACTGCTGTCTTAGGATAATGCTGTGTCAGGACTGAATAGAAGGCACTGGTAATAGGACATCATTGCTGGAAGTTGGAACATTTGCAGACCTGATTGCCCATTTCAGTGTCAGCACACCTTTCAGTGATAGCCACCTGACTACCTAACTTGATGCTACAGATGTGGATCTAAATTGTAGGGATTCATTTATATTCAGATGTGTTGAGTGCAAATTTACTTGATTCAACATCAGTAAAGATTATAAAAAATGTGTTATATACTACATCATCAATGGACTTTCAATAGGAAAAATTCAGAGAAGCATTTGGGGCAGGAGGAGAGTTGCATGAATGTTGCCTACCTTCCTTGTGTTTTGTCTTCTCATTTCTTCCTCTCCTCATTGTGGCTTCCTGAGACATCAGGAGTACAGAATAGATGATGTACAATGATCGCTGTGTAATAACTTGTAACTAAATCATAAGTATTCTCTCAATAATTTTATTGTACCTATGATAAAATTTGATTGGACCGCTTTGGAGAGTGTATTCGCGGAAGGAGCGCAGTGTGGCTGCAGCTAAAACACATTAGCTTTCAAAAGATTTCTTTATGTTATGTTTGCTAGTGGAGGTTCTTTCTCAGAAGACTGATCAAATAACCATATTGAAAGCCTCCAGTTCACCTCTGTTAGTCTTTGTAATAATTTGTGTGAGTTAGGAATTCAAGTGTATTTTCTTGAAGAAAAACATAAAAATGACAAGAAGAAATATCACAGTTTTTCTAGCTCTTTAAATAATCTTATTTGAATCTACAAATCTTTCAATATCAGATTTTTTTTAAAAAAATGTATTTCCCTTTAAATTTAGACTTATCTTAACAGCATAAATACTACTTGTGTGTTGTTAGATTTTGCTTGGTCTGAAAGATGACTGATAAATATTTGTGTTTGAAAATTTGCCACTTTATTTTTTCCACCCTGCTTAGCTTTCAAACATTAGGCTTCACATTTCAGTGTAATATAATTTCCTTTTGTGCACTGGAACTCCATGGCTGATCAGGACTGGCATCTGAAATACTTTAGCTTTTTTGCTTTAATGTTTTCTTCCTTCATTGTGGTTTTCCTTTTATAAGAATCTCAGCAGTGATGTGGTAAAACTTTTGTTCTGCCATGTTTCTAATTAAAGTATTTGCTAACAAACAAAAAGACTTGTAAAGAATTAAGTAATGAAAATTATTTCACAGAATATTTATTGATTGTACAAACCATAGTCTTTATTGTGTTTTGGCCTCTTTCTTCTGGTTTGATTGAGGAACAGCAGCCCATTTTCTCAAAATGAGGTAATTGTATACTGCCAGTATTTCTATGGAACTATAAAAATTCCTTGTGCTAGAAGATCCCGTTGTGTTTGAGTCTGTGTGTGGGAGAGGTGTTTCTGCTCCACCCCACCCTTTTTTTTTTAGTTTTTTTTTTTTTGAAAAGGCACACCTGGCTGTGAGAAACGTATTTGCAGAAAGTGAAAGTGACATCTCAGAGAAAGTAATTTCCTGCTTTTCAGGAAAAGGAATCAAAAAATCTTGGGAATTAAACATCTAACCTCACTGTTTGGAATTTCAAGGTAAAGTCCTGTAAATGAAATCATAGCTTAATAGCTTTCAAAGAAAATTTGCTTTCACTCTTTCCTCTCATAATTTAACCATTTATACTATTCTTAGTGGAGAAGGCTGCAGCATGATGTAAACCATGTTTACCTAATATACATTTTTCTTTTTGGTTTCCACAAGGCAGTTGCCCTGCAAATTCACCATAGCTTAGAATGAAAACCCCTGAAACTAAAATATTTACCAGAAAGGGGAGAGAATACTAGTATTTTGTGACTGCTATAAGTACCTGATGCTTCATGGGTATGAAATTCAGGTTGCTAAAAAACCCTCACTGTTTAATTGTCTCGCTTCTTAACTTCAATGAAGTTTTGTAATAGGTTGTAGTATTTGTGACTATTAGGACATTAGATTTATGAGAGTACAGAGGGTGAATGTAGAAGACCAATGGTGACTTAATATCAAATTCTGATTATGGGGTCTTAGTTCTTTTTTATTTGACTGTCAGTATTGTCTCATTTTAGCATGCTACATTTTAGAAGGAAAGGAAAATGTGATTAAATTTTGATTGCATACTAATGCATTTTATTGTTTTGAAAGGTATTGTTTGAGTTCTGAACCTCTGAGTATGTAGCATCACTAGGTGGTAGGGGTAGGTTTTGGAGAGTGACAATTATGGCCCAAAGATGTCACTCCAAAGATCTCGTGCCTTCATAATTGTAGGAAGCTGAAGGAACCTCCCTGCAAAGGATTGATGACTTCCTGATTTTACCAGGGCCAGGCCTTGCAGGGTACTTAGCACAACTGTTTTGAGAGATGTTCTGCTACAGAGGGACCATTTTAAACATACCAATGTTTAATTGTCATTCTGAAAGTTCCCAACTTCTTACATTCTGAAACAATTTTCTAATTGAAGTACTGTTAAATTATATGTTGTATTAACACACAACCTTTATAAATTGATGAGAAGTATAATGCAATCCAATGTGTACCAGTGCTGGAAGGTGGATGTGATGAGTTTAGAAGTTTCTGCATTTTTTTTTCATAAGATGTGAGCCAGAGTAAACATTCTTCAGAAAATATGAACTCAGCCAGATTGAGTTGTGATCCAAAAGTCAGAAAACAAAAGTAAAAAAAAGCTGCCTCTTTTTCAGGTGTTCTCACAACCATGTCACTGCCTAATTAAAATAATTATACTTGTACAAACATTCTGGTCAAACATTCTGACGGGGCCTGAACCTCATTTGAGGATGATTAATCCTTGCCACTTTTGGTATCATTTCCTTCCATAGCATTTAATAAACACTGTTTTCTATTCCTGAAGTTTATACATCTGTTTTGGAATTCTCACTCATTTCTTTCAGTGTACAAGGTTCAATGTACAGTGCAATGACCAATCTCTATGTGCCAAATATTCCTAAGTTCATGTTTGGAAGAACTTTGTGGTTTACATAATCTCTTTTGCCAATATTAAAATATGAAGCATTAGAGTTGTCATTATTTTGGCATGCAGACCAAGGCACTAGCAAAAGGCCTGGCTTCCTGGAAGTGCTGATCACTCAGTCTCTGAAAATCATGATTTTAATATTCAAAATACAAAACAAATCAATTATTTAAAAAATCATGACCATGCATCTTATAACCTTGCATTAACCTCCCATCTTTTGTTAAAACTTCCTTTAAACTTACCCTGTTTCTATGTGCATGAATGTAAGTTTTGCTAGCATTTAACTTTTATTAATTCTGTCAGAAAATAATACAAAAATGTTTCTGGAAAATCTGTTAATTCACTATACAGTTTACCGGTTTAGTAAATTGTGATGGTTCATCATTCAAAATTTAAAATTAAGATCCTGATCAATTAACTGTTTAATTCCTATCCAATTGCATAAGATTTCTCACTTATTAAAGGTAAATGCAATTAAAACCAAAATATTTCTATGCTGAAAGCATAAATGACTGACAGGTATGATAAGATGCACAAAAAACCGTTACTGACATACAGGAGTATAAAAATGGTGGAAACACACTAAATTCTTATCAGAAAACCTTGTGTTTTGTGATTGGCAGATGAAATTCCTGCTTTGGGAAAGAGTAGAAAGGCCAAGAAGGAAATGTAATTATAGCAAAACTACCATTTTTAAAATACCTGCAAACTTCTTAAGCCTCATTATATTCATTGTCCTTACATATTTCATAATGTGGAGTCGAGGCTCCTGAGCTGGGCACAAAGGTTCCAGAAAGGGTGCCTGGAAAAGTCTGATGCCATAAAACAGATCTGAAACACTTGGTCCACTGAGAAACTGAGCTGAAAAGGAAATTTTTTGGTTCTTCTTTGAGATGGATAGTGTCTGCTGCTTACTGACCAGGTGATCTCCAGAGATTCCCTCCCAGTCTCAACTGCTCTATGATTGAGTGATTGGATACAAGGGCAAATGTTTTGGGAAAGTGCTGACCTCCACCTCCCCCGACACAGCTCACTAAGACTTTTGGTTCCTAGCTGTCTGAGGCTTGGTGGCAAGAAGAGACAGCTTGGCTGTATCACAAAGATGAGGCTTTATTCTTCAATCCTCTTCATCTTCTGTGCGCAACAGGGTAAAGGCAAGGTGGACAGCAGCAAGAGAAATGGCAGAAATGACCACTTCTGGGACGTGTTGTTTACATTAACTATTTTTATCACACCACGTGCAGAGCTCTTTTAGCTTACAGGGCAAGGAACATGCAAGGAACTAATTAACACACTTTTAAAACTTTTTCCACACTTGTACACACTCCCATAACCCTTTAACACCATCACACCACACTCTAACACTCCTACATATAAGTCCATATTTTATCTTGGGGTAAAGTTGGCTCTAACAGTTCCTTCTTTTTTTTCATCTTGGACTTCAGGTGCTTACTGCAAGGCGTCCTTCTGCAGTGTAACTGCAGCATATTAACCGTCTCTTCTTCCATTCTCACAGAATGTCCAAGGTTGTTTACTGAATTCCACAGTTATCTTTGAGGCCTCTCGCTGTGCCTCTGCTGCACCTGCTTTCCCAGGCTTACTGTCTGCCTGGCTACCTGCTTTTCCAGGCCTGGTACAGGCCTGGTCTCCAACAGGAAAGAGAGATTATTTTGCTTTACAGTGTAGGATAAAAGCATAAAGGGCCTATACAGGCATGCATTGTTTGTCTTTTTCATCTTCTCTCCCTCTTCATCAGTACCGTGCTATTGTGTTGGTGCTTGCTGGTGCTGGTCATGGACATCTCCTAAGGCTACCACGTCCACATGGAGAGGAGAGTGAAGATTTATTACTTCTTTTTTTTTTGGTGCTGGCTGGCTGACATGTTCGTGTTAATTGTTATCTCTCATCCATTGTAGTTTCATTATTATAAATAAGATGCTCTATGCCCATGCAGTGCAGGTCCTGCAGAGGCATATTGTATGTAGGGCACAGGACAATGGGGTTGGCAGGTGATGTGCTGGGTTAGGTCATCCCACATCCCTGTAGGATGTGAGTTGGTGGATTAGAAGACCTAAGGCAGTGTCCTCCATCAAGGGCTGTCAGCATTGTTTACGGACTCTCTTTCCAAATGCTAGAAAGGCTTGGCGTTCCTAAACATTCCCCTGTGGTACATCAACCCAGGACCTGTGTTGGTTAGACAGTAGGGATGCTCAGGGAACTTGACCTGGAATAAACTATTGGAGAGGCTATAACAGAACTTCACCCTCATCCAAGTAAAGCTGCTGACCATTATGTTAAATTGATATCTCTATTCCAAAGAAATGTATATTTACAGAGGAACAGACAGAAACATGGGTGATGTCCCTCAGTTTAGAATAAAGTTTAACCTGGAGATGAGGGCCCTGTACTGACAAGGGATGAACATAACCTCCATCCAGCTTGTGTTGTGTGCTATGTTTGGTTGGGTCTTGTGCCTTCCTCAACTGCTTACTAAAGCAGTACAGGCGATATGAGAGCTGCCACAGCCTCCCAGTCCAAGAATAAGTGTTTCATTTATTACACGGTGGGCAAGAGGCACTACTGTTCTTCCCCAGATATGCTTTAAAAGCCAAGTGCATCGACTTCTCCCTGGAGAACTGATTCATTTTGTCTCCACAAAATACTGGACCGGCTCCTTTCAGACTGTCAGATGCTGGATCCGCTGCATGCTTAAACATGAGAGAGATGCTGGTCAGGCTCAGTAGCATACAGGGAAAGAACATTCCATGGCTGGAATAAATTAATTCAAGAGCTGAAGTTCTGTTAAATTCAGTCGTCTCTAAGGCTTCCAGAACTGAAATTTTGAACATAAGCGTATAATCCAGGAATCTAATATTAATTCAATGATTTTTGGAATTGTTTCAAAATAATCCTTGTTATAGAGCAGCCATTAGTGTCTACTGTTATAGCTACTTTTTTCCCCCTTCCAAATATATATGTAATGTGTACTGTAATAGATGGTCAATATGCATTAACCTATAGCTTCAAAAAACTCCATTGTTCACAAGATTTCACCAACCACCTGCAAGAACATTTCATTACACGACTTCTGACATTTAAAGAGAATGAAATTAGAAATGTCCAGGGAACTTTCAGTCTTTCAGAAGCTGGTAGTTTCTTACTAATTATTGCATGTAAAAGGTTTAGGACTTAAAAAGGGAGGGGGACAACCAGGAAGAATGAGTAATACAATTTAAAATTAGAAGGTTTTTTCCCCGGGAAAATTTAATGTCCTTGGTTCTCAAGCACACCTCGAGAAATGAGGATTTTTAAGTCTATAAAAATATAGCAGATGAGTATGGACATATCTGAGATGGTTTCTCAATGACTTTTGCTTTAGTTTTCCATTCTTATCTGTAGATTTGATGAAGCAGCTGAGTGTGTGGTAAAAAACCATTTTTGCTGCCAGACAGTGTAGTTGAAAGTCTCCAGACACTAAACACCTTCATTTAGTTTTTAGGGAAAACATAAGGCTACCCATTTCTTTAAAAATTCATAGCAAGTCACCCATATTTAATTAAAGCCCAGCAAATAAACCTGCAACCTAAACTCTCCTCTGCTTAATATAGTGCAGCCTCATAATCCAGGAGGTCCAAACCTTATTTGTAAAAAATATTTTAGGTTTATGGCACTTGTGCAGGTATGCTTAAATGAAGGAGTGATGCACACAAGGCAGGTACATTAGTATAATGGAACAGATTTTTCACACCGTGATAAGTGGACCAAGGTAGTTTCGGAATTGTTAATACAGGGTTTCGGACTACCTCAATCCTCTGATTGTGTAAAAGGCCTGAATTAAATTAATGAGAAATTTCACAAACAATAATGGTTTTAATAATTTTCAGATGGCAAAATTTTAGAAGATAATTTTTAAATTGCTACATATATTAAGCACTCTGCAGTTTACTTTAGTAAAACTTAACTTCAGTGCAAAATGAGTGGGAAGAGGAGAAAATATTTGTGAAGAGAATGAAGATTTTTTTTTTTTTCAGTTCCCAGAAATGGACATTTAGAAGATATTTATAAGTCACTCAAGCATTTAGATTTTCAGTAATAAGGAACTCTGTCCTAACTTGCAGTAACAAATATAAGTTTGAATCTTCTTTTCTTTTTTTTTTTTTTTTAACAAGGTATTTATAGGAAAATACATCATCATTGCAAAGGTGTTTTATAAGGTCTGGTCTTAGAAAGCTGTATGTAACTTTTCACACAACATAGAAACATGAAAGTATGAAACTTTTATTTCTAAATAGAACTGTATAACAAACATGCTTTGAATTAATTTAATTTTTTCAACACAAAAGAGTTCATGTTTTTTAGAAGAGGCATTTGAAATAACATTTAATTATTAGATATTTTTAAGCGTTGTGATTTTCGTAGTTAGCTACAGATACAATTTTTCCCAAATCCCAGAATATTTCACAATATAAAGTAGCAGATTTACCGATCTCATAATCAAAGATAAAATGTGATATGTTTATTTTAATTCTTGATGTTATCAGATTCAGGAGGATATTTTAAATGGTGAATATATAATTGCAAGATATTCTAAACTGATGTGTATGTATACGGATGTATATCCGTACATAAAAATATTAATTGCATTGTTGATTTACTATACAGAAAAAAAATAAATAATTTTCCAGAAGATCTGAGAATGGCAGTTGTCAAAATTTTTTAAACCAAACTTTCATAGTGACTCCGGTTTTTTAATTACAGAGGAAAATGAGACCTTTTAAATTGGTAAGTCATAACTTGTTGATAAAAGAAAACCAACAAACAAACTTGAAATGTTACCACTTTTTTAAACACTTCTGAGTAGAAGAACTTATGACTGTGTAATAAATATTTAGTCTACTTTACCATGTGCTTTGAAAGCAGTGTCAGTCAGTAGAGTGACATAGATAGTTATATGCAATCTTCCTATACATACATACCTAAAACATTTTTTATACTGAATTTTCTACTTTCTTATGCTTTAGATTGTTCCAGTTGTCTAGTGAACTTAATTTTTCACTATGCAAAATCATGATGTTCAATTCCCAGCTTTCGCTTTTTGTGTTCATAGTAGCACTGAATGGTTTCACTTTAACCAGCTGCTGGAAAATATTCTCCACCCTTCCTACAGATTAGACACCTCATTTTGCAATAATTTGCAGAAGTTTTTTAATGTCCAGCTCAGTTTTTGTTTTGGTTTACATTTCCATTTCATGAAATGGACAATAGTTTCTATGCTGCATGACTGATGATGTCAGGTTAGGTTGATTTTTTTTTTTTAATTCACAGAGTTTCATTAGTGGGTTTCCTGGCAATAAGTGGAACATCTCTGGCCATGACTTCACAATGAGACTTGGGGAATTTCACAGCTAGTCCCCACTTCATGACTCTCCCTTGAGTGAAAGTCTGACACATTTACTTTCCTTTCCTTCTAGTGTACCCCTGGCCATTTTGCAGAACTGTACAATTATGTTGGAAAAGGCCTCTGAGATCATGGAGTCCAACCTTTGACTGAACACCACCTTGTTGACTAGACCATGGCACAAAATGCCACATCAAGTCCTTTCTTAAACAGCTCCAGGGACAGTGACTCCACCACCTCCCTGGGCAGCCCATTCCAGTATCTAAACACCCTTTCTGTGAAAAAAAATCCTTCTAATGTCCAATATTCCTCCTAATGTCCAATTTCCCTGCTAAGTTCAGTAGCCTTTGTAGCCTGGAAAAAAGCCCTTGTAACCCTTAGGCCAGCTGCCTAATTTGGTCTGTGAGGGATCCAAGACCACAGAGAATACACTTTCATTAGTGGCAAGGAGTGACCTTACAAGGTACTCATAACTTCTACTGATCATCTCAAACTTGGTTTCAAGGCTACTTTCCAAAATGCTGCCTTTCATGTGGGACTGATGTTTGTCACTAGTGGATCTTGGGGGAATCTTCACAAGTTGGAATTGATGGCTATTCTTCATACTCCTGGTATATAACTGAGTGGAAAATTTAAGCCACTTAAGTTTTACTTTACTATAAGGCACAGGACTTTGTACAGTCATCTCACTGACCTATGTATTTTGACGGAAAAAACTCCTACAATGTCTAGCACTGTTGCAGCATATGTTTGCCGCTGGATACTAAAAGTAGCAAAAAGTATATTTTAAAGTTATGTCATGCTGGGTTAAACTGATTATGTCACATGGCAAAACTTAGTACACCTTTAGTAGGTGGAGTTATTTTGTTTTATTGTAAAAATTTGTGATACAATGAGGGTAAAAGGAACGCCACCAGCTGAATAAACACTGAAAAAATGAAGCCAACAACAACAAAAATATAAGAATAACTTAAATACAAACATACAGCAAAGACATACGGAAGGAAATTATTAAGTCCATCACCAGTGAGTTATGCCCTCATCTTTTCCCAGTCATCCATCAGTAAGCTTTCCAGTAGATAAAGTTATTTTGATTCAATCATTTTATTTATCATTCACTTTCATCTGAATTGCATAGCAAGAATCTGTGACTTTTGAAACTGTTTCAGGTCTGGTAGACCTGGTTCTCCCTGGTTCTTCCTGAAGTAAATCTTAATCACCACTCAAATAATTTATTAAAATTCTTGTCATGCCTACAAGACAGAATCTCACTGAAGAACATGGGGAACTGGAGAAAATCATTGTCTTCTGCATTATCTATCACAGGAAGGTTACTTTTCAAATTCCTTGTAAAGCAGGAGGTGGGACAACCAAGAATTGTTGAAAGGAAAAGAAGAAAAAGTGCTCCTTCCTCAAGGGTCCTCAGGGAAGCAACAGTCTCTTAAAGCCCACATTAATATGACATTCATGGGGACCTTTCAAATGTCAGTAGAAGGCCACTGTGAAGCCTATAATATTTACAAATCAAACTTTTTACATCATTGTTTCTTCTTTTAAGCCAATAAATAAATAAATGAAAACAAATTCTTATTTACAAAATTCAGCTTCAGTGATATCTCACTCGAAAACTGGAAGATAATCTGTACCCTCATAGTGCATAAATGAGTAGTTTTAAACATGAATGAGTTATAAGTGACTGAATTTTTTAAAATTTGAATAATCTCTGTTAAACCTACTGGTCTAAAGTTCAGTCAAGGACTACGTGGTTGTTAGAAAATTATGCAAGCAATAAGAATGAATCTGTAGAACCCAAACAATTGATTCTGAGGAGTGGAGATCTATATTATACGAGTTTTGAAGGGATTATTCCTGATCAGTGTCAGCAGAAGTATTCAGTTGTGATCCTGGAATACATTTTACTGTTGCAGATGAAAACCTTGTCCCCACTCACAATCTGAGATTTGCCTTAGAAACATGCTCCTGACCCAAAACACTAATATGCTCTTACTCTGAATTATTCATTTCAGGGTTATTTAGCAATCAGTGAAGGTAAATAGGCAGCTCCAGAGTGTGACTTATCGGCACTTAGACACTCTCAGGGTAGTTCTCTTGAAAGGTCTAGCTGTTTATCAGTATAAAAGGAATCTACAGTGAGTAGCTCTGGCTTAGATGTCTAACAGCTAGAATTGTAGCTCTGGGCTAGGATCCAACCTCACAAATATATAAATTATATCAGTCTGTTTAAAGTATCTTATTTAGCTTCTCAAAAAAAATTAATATCTTAACGGTTAAAATAAGTCTATTATTCTCAAATTGATCGGCATCATTTTCTTTCATCAATCTCAGCTGGCAAGTGTTTGAGGTTTTTAGCCAAAGCCATCTCCAAACAGATCTATTCAAAAGCTTAAGTGCTTAGAGAAATCATTGTTGAGTGGTTCTGTAACACAGTCTGTAGTATATAGAGTAAGGAGTGTAGCTTGTGACTATAATGGCCTATGGATTTGTAAATACAAAATTAATTTTGTATACAATAAAGTATATTTTTATAGAATTATTTCAACTTAATTTTCTTCATATTTCTTATGTAAAGTTTAGTTTGTTTTCCTCCAGAATTTCAGTTTTAAATTCATGATTGTTCTGGGTGTTAAATAACTAACAAACTAGTTGTGTAGGGTGAAATGTGAGGGGTTTTTATCTGTTTTTTTGTTTTGGGGTTTTTGCTTGTTTGTTTGTTTTAAGGAGAAATTTCCTGGATGAAGAATAATAAAGGTTGATTTTATTTTGTGTAATGTTTGCCATCTACAAGATAGCATTTATATAATATATTTTCTATAATGTTAGGCAATGAAGAGAGAGGGACTTCACATAAGTCACTTCAACCTAGAACAGATGGAATAATTTTGCCTATAGAGGAATCTGTCTTAAAAGAATAAAACAGATGAGAAAGAGACCTCTGGAGGTTATCTGGTCCAACTCCCTGCTCACGGTGAGGCCGGACTAAGGGCAGGTTTCACAGACATATGTCCAGCTGAGATTTGAAAATTTCCAGTATGAAGAGATACAGTCTCTCTTGACATCCTTTTTAATTTTTTTGATGTCTCTCATTGTGAATGTTTTTTCATGCTAGTCAGAATTACCTTTATTGCAATGTGTCCACTGCCAGTTGTCTTATCACTCTGCATCACCAAGAGAAGTCTGGCTCTATCTTCTCTAAACTCTCTCTTCAAACAGTTGTAGACCTCCCTTTAGATTTCATTCTTTCAGGCTTACAGTTCTCTCAGCCTTTACTCATCTTGTCCTCCAGCCCCCTAATAATTTGGTGACTGTTTTACTGTACTTGCTCCAGTATGACAATATTTTTTTGTGCTTGGGAGCTCAAGCTCTTCACAGTACTCCATATGAGTTCTCACAAGTGCTGAACAGAAGAGAATAATCATTTCACTGGACCTGCTTGCCAGCCATTTCTAATAGAGGCCAGTATGTTTTCCACTGGAAGGATGCAATGTTGATTCATTTCATGTCCCCTAGGATCACAGGTTCGTTTTGCAAAGCTGCTTTCTAGCTGGCAGCACTCACCAGGTGCAGTTGAGTGGGGTTAGTCAATCCCAAGTACAGGACTTTCCATCTGCCTTTGTTGAACATGATATCAATCCATATCCCTAGCCCATTAAAATTCCTCAGAAATTCCTCCACCCTCCTGTACTGACCCCTTCCTTCCAATTTGATATTCTCTACAGGCCTGCTGGGACTACATTCACTTCCATTGTTCAGGGCATTAAAAAAGACATGGACAGTACCGACCCCAGCATAGGCAGCTGCCCCACACCGACCAGAGCTGGGCTGAGGGATGGGTTCCACACTGGAGCAGTGACAGGTTCTGTCACAGCCTAAGCAATTGTCTAATTCTGATGACTCCTAAGGAATATTGTCAGGAATTCATTATCAGTTGCCCTTTATGTGGTTGATTACAACCCCTTCCCTGCCCAGTCAATTTTCCCCTCATAGCCCATGTATTGAAACTGTATTTCACTGGTTTCATTAAAGGCTACCTTGGAACACCATGTCAAAACACTTGCTAAGATATTAAAATTAGTTGAATGAGTTACAGAAGCATGGAGAAAGGTTTTAGTCAAAGGTCTGGGAATCTACAAGCCTAACAGTGTAATCAGAAAGAGCTACAGAATATAAATTCAAACATTTTAACTTTGAATGCAATTTGCCAGAGTCTGAAACTGTCACGTGGTCATTGTGCTTTTTGCCATTTGAGTGCTCTAGATAAACGGGAATAGGACTACAAAGGCTCAGCCAAACATTCCTGATGATTCATCTTCATACTTGTTTCATCTTGCAGCTCCAATATTTACTCTGAGTGTTATACCCCTTTTGTATAACAGCTGCTTTCCCTTCTCTGAAGATGTTAAATGTGGAATATGCATTCCAGGCTAGTGAACAATAGTTTCAGAAGTGAAATAATTTTCTTTTTTATTCTAGTGAGTTAGTGTTTCAATCTCACCAGGCCAGAATGTTCTTATATTTAATTAAAAACATAATAATGTACCATGTGTTTCAGTAAAGGTCCTCAGATTAACTAGGATTACAAGACAGAATTTACAATCAAAAGCTTTAGTATTTACAAGGCCTACTCTATACTTCAAGTGGATACATTTTCCATGGAACTTGTGCTCCTGATTTTCTTAGGCTGTGTTCAGGCATCTCAGAGTAATTATTTGCTATTACCTCTCAATGCATGCCCAAACGGTGTTGGGACAAGAAATTAATCTGTGTTGGGATAAGGCAACACCATTTCCCCTCCTGTTTCTGTATTCTTGTTCCCATTTGAAGAAAATGAATTTACAGATGCCAAAATGGTATTAAAGGCCAGCTGAGGACCCAGCATGCCTCAAAACTGCTTTTGTTTGCCATGTTGGTGCAGTAACACTAGCAGGCCCCATATGTGGGGATGATTTATTCTGGCAGAGACTGTCTCCTGCTCTTATTTGGTATTTTTAACCCTAGAAGAGCAAGATTCTTTCTCTGTCTAGGAAGACATACCAACACTACATAAATTCCGTATGTAACCACTAACCTATAGGAAAGATCAAATACATTTTTTCCTGAAGTGCTGCCCTAGACTGAAAAGGAGAAAGGGAATAGAGGACATTTTCTTGCAGAATAGAAACCAGGCAAAATGGTTTTTTTTAAATGGCAGACTGTGCTTAACTGACATTTTCTTAAGATCTTCATCACCTATTCCCCACATGAGCCATGACTTATCAACCCTGAAAAAAGGCATCAAAGTGATACTGAATTACAATGTTTAGTCCAGATCTTAAGTGAGGGATTTTTATTTGCATCCAGCAAGTTTTCTGTTCATCTCTTCTTTCCACTTCCTCTCTCTTGCAAAAAAAATTGCAAGCTGAAATGAATAAAACATTCAACATACAACAGGAAATGAGACCTTGCAAGATATTTCATCATGCAAGTTACAGTACGTAGAAAACCACAATTGTTTCTAAAGGAAAACAGGTTATCCCTGAAACAACACAATAAAATGAGGAAAATGGAACTCAAGATGTTGTACAAAGGGAACACCTCAGGGAATTATGTTGAAACATGAAGGTGAAATCCGATGCTCCTATTGCAGCGAAAGGTCACTGGGAATACGTGACCTGCCCGAGATCACCAGCAAGGTTTTGTGGAGAAGCACTTCAGGAACTGAAGTGCTGTCTGGAAGAACTCAGATATACACAGAACATTTTAAAGAATTCCTATTGTTTATTTGTTTCAAACGCATACTTTTTCATTTTTTCTGTTCAATGTGTGCTTTCAGGTACCCATCAGTGCCAGCAGCAAACCCTCACTGCAGGGAGTCAGTTGACTCTGTGCTGTACCTGTGTGCCTCCTAGATATCATACAGCCTATGCTGTAGTAGCTGAGCACCTCTCAGCTTTTCTGGACTTGTTGCTGGTGTATTCCTGACCATTAACAGAAACAAGATACCTCCACCCTCAGACCTCTGAAGTCCTTAGTTTGGCTAATTTCTTGAGTTATTTTTTTATAAATAACCATATGTACTTGACCACTTTTGTTTATTCTTTCCATTATGTTTCCTTGCCTCTCATTAAGACATGATTCACAGCAGAATTACTCTGTTTGATAGCATTATGGACAGGATATCTCTCTGTTTCTATTTTCAATTCTTTTGAGTAGCACTATGCCAGAAAAATATTTTATAAATTTACTTAGAAAATAATTTTGGTACAGATTGGCTTTACCCGTTGTCATGGGCAGAATAGGAGCTTCAGACAAAGTTTATTAGAGAAGCCCTCCTGTTGAGTCAAGGGGTGCAGAAAGGACCCCCTTGCTTTCTGAGAAGTCTAGGTGGAGCTGAAACCAGTCAGCCGCAGACTTAATCAGTGGTTTATGTCTAAAGTAATTGAGCCTTTGCACAGCTTTATCCTGCAGGATTAAGGATGGAAAACCTAGTATATTAATAAAAATAAAAGAAACTATTGATTTTAATTAATAGTGATAATGATTAGACTAGATCTTAATCAGAATTATTTACTACACAGTATATATCTCTATATATCTCTATGTAGGCATATATAGGTATCTACAACTACAAGTATAATGTACTAATTATTAAAGAAATATTGAAGTAATGATGTTAAATCTACCAAAACAGTTATGAAAAAGAGATTGATGTTGCTCACAATACCAATGACTGTGGGCAACTCTCTTTCACTCAGCCTCAGGGAGTAGCCTTGAGGGGCACCCTGACTCGAGGGAGGAATCTCCACATACACTGCAAGAAGGGGTGTGTTAGAAGGATCTGTTGTCTGAAAGTGGTACTGGGCTTTTACAGGATAAAGTGATTGACTATCAGTCATATGTCACTGGGCCACCTGTTATCAGTGCTATCACTGGTTGGTTTCTTTATCAGGAACTTTGTCTGCCACACCCTCATGGGTGCCAGTTTCTGTCAGGAAACATTGTTCTTCTCAGAATGTCTAACTTTGGGGTTAATGAAGTAGGCTGGTCTCAGCATTCTTCAGCACCAACAGCAGTGTGATCCCCAGTGTCCACCCATCAGCAATAACTTTTGCAAATAGGGTATTTTCGAAACTGTTTTACCTCCATGTGGGCAGAGCAACATGATACACCAGTGTTATCTTACTTTGCTTATTTTATATTCTTTTATTCTCAAAATTGAACGTTCTTACACATCTGTGTTCCAGTTACAATTGTTATTTGAGCTATTTCATACTTCCCTAAGTTTCTTCCATTTTATTGTCAGGGTTGTTTGGTTCATTATTGTAATGTTGAAATTCCACCCGGAATTAAGATTTTGAGTAGTTTGAAAGGAGACTTTGCAACCCATTCTGTTTTTCTGTCTAGGCTTTTCTAACATTCTGAAGAACTAAATGTTAAATCTCTCACTGGCATATCTTCAGTGGTCAACTAGCATGAATTCATTGAAAATTGTATAACTTTTCCTGCATTTGAAATCTAGATGTCTCCACAATAGTTTAGATGTATGAATATGGCTGACACATTTTCCTCAGAAATGTCTGTGACACAGTTTATTGTCTTGCCTATCCATGGACATTACAGCAATTTCAGAATTACTGTAATTAGACTAGCAGAAGTATTAATTTATTTGCCATGTGCTTCCTTAATAGTTTGAGCTATGCAGTGTGAGCTTTTGTGTACATTGTACCTCAGGACTGGAATAACATAAAATCCCAGCAGAGGGACCCCTCATACCTTATAATGCATGTTTTGTGTTTGTGTGTTTTGTTTCTGGATGGATATTTTGTTCTTACAGAAATTTTTGGCTTTTTCAATTTACATGAAAAATAAGGTATCAAATACTAGAGGTTCAAAATAACATGTAAATTTAAAAAAAAGTTTTTGGGGTTTTTCCTTGTCTGATGAAAAATTGTAAATGATGACAAACAAGGGTGTTGTACTATCAAAATATAATTTATAGCATAAAAAAATCTCAAATATTAATTCTGTAGTCTAGAAATAAAATGTAAAAACTACTTCTTTATCTATATACTGGTCAGACCAGTCTTAATTTGCCTGTTTTCATGTTTGAAATCTAGAACCTAGATTTTGACTGTCAATTTTGAAAGAAGGCCCTAAGAATTTATATTGGTATCACCTCTCCCAATGTCTGGATTTAGCACTGCAGATGATTCAAGTTGTCTAGGTAACAACCTGCTGCCATAGCTTTACTCAATATGTTTAAAGTATTTTCTTATACTATTCAAAACTTTTTTAATCGGATCAAAATAGAACCTGTGGAGACACTAAAGATATTGCCACAAACCTGAAGTATATAACGTCTTTCTATTCATTTATGTGTAATTTTAGTAACTCTACAAGCCACTTTGTATACTGTGTTTTGACTATGCTGTGCTTATGATCAGTGCAGGAAAAGGCTAATGTGAGGCCTATAGGATGCTCAGACATTTTGCCTGGTTTTTTGCAGTTTCACCAGTACATTTAAAACCTAAATATACTGGATCCATCACTAGAATTCTTCCATTTGTGCTGTCAGCTGCTCGGACCTTATATTTGGCAGGTTGTTGTTGCTGGTACAGAATGTACCAACATACATAGGTAGAAACAGAATTTAATGGAGATGCCAGGTAAAAGGTTTGCCCCCACAATAATCCTGACCCACCTCCTGCTTACCTGTGACTTGCCGTCTTTTAGTCCTTCCCTCTCTTCACTATTCCATGGCTGCTCCTCCCAATCCACCTTGATCCCAGCCACTACCTTTGTCCTTTTCCCTAAGTATTGCATAGTAAGCTCTTCAGATTCCTACAATCCCCTCAAAAATTCCCTTAATGATTCTCATGCAGTCCCACAAACCTCCTCAAATATCTGTAATATATTTGGTCTTTCCTGTTAGACCCCAGTCATGGTGTTTGCTTTCATATCAGTTACAAAGTACTGTCTGACCCTTTCATAGGCTGAACTGGTGGGTCTAAATGGGCCATCAGGCAGTGAGAGTTCTGATCCTTGCTGTTGGCTCAGTTATCTTCTTCTGGCTACAGTCTGTCTTTTTGTCTTCAATTTATAACCATTCCCATTTCTCAACTGTGTCTCTTACACTGAATAGCCATTAACTAAAGATCTTCCTGAACCAACTATCCTTACAATCCAGATTACCTTGCCCCGTGCATGTCAACCATACATGCACTGAAGAAGAAACTCCCTAAGTTCTTTCTCTCTGTCGTCATTATAAGGATGCTGAGAGTCTCAAAGAAGTCATAGAAATCCTACAGTCCATCAGATCCCATGAAATGAAATGAAGAAATTATACATCCAGGAGTAGTTGGTTGATTTAGGCATTCACAGAAGCATTAGCTGCTGCTTTTCACTCAGTGAGATGGTTTTCCATGCAGAACTATGGTTTTCCATGTTCCTTTGCATTCTGTGCCACAAAATGAAGAATTATAGTCTTAGCCTGAGACACAACGACAAGGGAAAATGTGTGAACTAGGAAATAAATGCTAATGCATAAAATATAGAATTATCTTAGGAAATACAGCAGGAAGAGGATTGAAGAGGTCGTCTGTTCCATCCCACTCCTTGACTCCATTTGAGCTATTGATTCATAGTAGTCTGGCTAACTGGTAATTAAAAAATTACAAAGCTTTTCTACAACTTCCACATCTAATCTGCTCCAATCTCAACTATCTTTTTTGTATAAAAGTTTTTCTTTATACTTTGAAGTAAATCTCCCTTAATTCAGTTTTAAATAAATTAGAATAATGCAACAGTCTCTTAGTCTGTTGCTGAATTAGTGCTGCTACTTAGATTGTTGATGTGAAAGTATCCACACTGATGCTGTGAAAGAAAGGCTTAACTCTTGTAATTTTTGACAAAAAGCTTTTGTAGCAGAGTATCAAGACCAAAAAAAATAAAAAAAGAAGATAGAAGAGAGTGGATTCTACCCTGTTGTTGCAATTGGATCTCAGTTCTAAGCCTGGCATCCAAAGAAAGAGAGTTTATGTAACCATTGTATTTGTTTGTCTGTCACTCTGCTAAATACAAAATCTTGTAATGCAAAAAGGAAATGCCTTATAAGTAAAGCCAAGAATTTATTGTTGGCATTATTGAAATCTCAACTGGATGATCAAAGGAATTGCTATATCTAATAAATGCAGGGGGAAAAAAAAAAGGAAAAAAAAAAGAATTACTGCAAATAGGTCTCAGTGTAATAATTGCTTAAAATTGTTATGCACGCCCATCCACTGCCCTTCTGGGTCTTGGATCAGTGGGTCCAGTTTTTCTCACAAAGAAGGCAGGGAGCAGGGTGTTGCAGAAAGGTTCCATGCCCCATTATTTTTTGCTGGGAAGAATGTTGTTGATGATAGGGTTTCTTCCACTGTGCCAGGGAAATGTGTTGATGGTCTTTTCTTTACTCTGTGTTCACTTGAAGCTGTTTTCATGCTTTCTGACACAGATTGACACCCTGTTCATGGTTAATGTCTGCAGCATCATACTGCATCCAAATTTTATAAGTAAACCATTTAAAAAAATTAGTTGTTTTTCCTTTGCTGTCTTTGTGACCCCTAAAACTGGTTTTGTGTAGCGCCGTATGTTTGTTTCTTTAACCAACCACTGATGAATCATCTAAATCCCTGAGGTCTCCAATGCTACCTTGTGGCCTCTTCCTTACCACTCTCATGCCTGTGCTGCTCTACTACTACAGCATTATGCTGAAAAGGGAAATACTTCCTTTACACAGAGAATTATTTGCTAATCTGTCTATAGAAAAAGCTATGGTTTACCATCAAAACATAAGCAAAAATACAGCTAATTAGGTATAGCAACCCTTTCACACAGAACAATTGCTGTTATGTCTTAACAAGCTGAAAGAAAAGTCCAGGCAGGTCAAGTTTAAGCAAAGTCTGCTGAGCCTCAGCCCTAGGACTCAGTTCAAGCCTGTAGCCTGTTACTAGCAATGGCAGTGATACATTTTTGGGGCTGCTGAGCTGCAAGAACCTTCCCCTTCTATCTTTTGACTTTCAATTTGAAGGGTAGAAATTCAGAAATATGAAAAGAGAGTAGCAATAATATTTGGTGAGAAAAGGGTTGCATAGGAGGTATAAAAGTAACTGTCCTCCTTATCCTGCCAGGCGACCACCCAGCCCACAGGTGCTTGGCAGGCAGAGCTGGAGTTAGGATATTAGAGCTACTGAAAAAAAAGGGGACATAGAAAGTCAGACAGTTATCAACAGAACACTGGGCTATGATGGCTCTCTTTGCAAGTATGTGTAGTGTTAGACCAAGACTCAGATCACCTCCTGTCTGAGGCTTTAAAGAGAAGTTTTAAAAGTAATTTTTTAGAGGGAATTTCTTTCACAGTTCTTGTTCCCTGCCTCTGGAGTGGCTGCATCAGCCATCCCAAATACAATTGAAGGTACTGATTACAGCAGTATCTGATTGCTTCATCATCATCAACACACATTTTTTTTGTGTGCGTAATTCCTGTGATAGAGAAAAAAGCTATTATTCTGATTTTAGGGATGGATATCTTAATCATGTCTCCTCAAAGATATTGCAGAGGTATAACTAGCTGCCATTCTGAAACAAACAGGTACCTAGAGACTTTTGACATGTTCAAAGTCATGTGGAAACTGAACCCAGACTCTATGTCCCATGTTAACCTCTTCCCACACACACAGAGACCTCTCTCTTATGTCCTTTTTATTTTCAGAGGAGCTGTACTTGGGCTTTCTTCTGTCTTTGATTGCATGGGCACTGCTAGGGGAAGGCAATTTTATAGCTCCACACAAAGGAAAATAAAAGTAATGTCTGTTGAATCTAGTCTTGTGTTACAGACTTCATGAAAGTTGATTTCATACATTCCTAATTTTTTTTCCCACAAGAGTATAGAGAAAAGCCTTGTACAGTTGGGAAAGCAGTATGAGTGACACTAGAATCTGGATCCTCCTTGAGCCTTCCTCCAAAAGTGTCAAACTGCTAGTGAGTTGTTCAATGAGCAGCAGATTTAAGGAAACATGATCTTTTGCAGATTTTTGCAATTTATTTCTCATAATTACTCTGGTCTTCCATGACATTTTCCACTTTCTTGCCAATGTTCTGTAGTTCCTCCAGTTTCTGCCGTATCTCTGCTCACACAGTTACTGTCTAGCCACTGCCTGGGCATAATGCTGTATTTAGCTCTGGTTGCACCTGTAGATTGTTTAAAGACGTATTTTGAGCTCATAATCTTATATGTCTTGTACACAGCAATCTTTCCTCCTACAAGGATATTCAATTTTTCTCTAAGTCACTGATTTTTTTTTTTTTCAAGTCTTGCAAGTGCTTCATATCTTTTAGGCTTCTTGTCCCTTATTATTTGAAATTGGCTTGAAATGATTATCAGAGGACTGCCACATGGACAAATAGACTGCCACATGGTAAAGTCACATAAGCCTCATTTCTGAAGTGAGGAAGAAACAAGTGATGCTTAAAAAAACCCCAACCAAACACAACTCTCCACCCCAGGAAAAAAAAAAAAGAATATCCATAAGAAAAGAGTAGTAGTTTTTCTGTTACTCTTCCTCTGGCACACTTTGCACTGTGTTGTAGAGAGAAAGATAATGTTTATAAAGATAACTGGCAAAAATTCTCTTCTGAATCCTCTTAAGCCTGCAGTGGTATTTCTAAAACTCAGTTGATTCATTAAAAAACAAAATCTTTCCTAAAGTTGCAAACTGACTCTTCCCTTATTCCCTACATCTCTCTCAGCATGGTACCCTGGAGCAGATAAAACTTAGGTACTTGATCTGGGACTTGAAATTCTTTGCCTTATATCCATTTTTACTGCCTTTCATTGCAATTTGGCATTTGTGTTTTATGAAGCTCTGAAACTTCACTATTTCAGCAAGTACAGGAAAATACTGACTTCATAAAATTCCCAGACTAGTACACAAAGAAACAGGAAAGGCCAATATGACAGAAATGTGTTACCTAAAGGCAAGTCAGCATTTCAAAGGCGTGCTCTCTCTCTTCCTAACACGCACACACTTTGATCACAAACTTGGCATCTGTAGACTATAACTATGAAGGAACACCATGATCTAAAGAATCTCCATATGCTGGCTGAAAAATCCAGAGAGTCTAAATAATCATCATAAAAGAGGTCACAGTATATATGGCTACAGAGAGGATTGTTGTATTCAAGTGCACAAGTGCATTTTGCCAAAGAAAATTTTGCAGCTGAAAATCATAATTTTACACATTTGAAATGTTCTGCTAGAGAAGAAATTGTTCATTTCCAGACTATCTTTATTTTCTGAAGGGAAAATGTTAATGTAATAATTTGCTTTGACTTTACTGATCTGATTCAGAATATTTTTTATCTTGTTGAATTGAGACAATGCATTTAATTATGTGTCAATTTGAGAAAACAATTATAAAATAATCAATTACATTGCTCTGTGAGGAATGTAATGGCCTGTGAGCTGCTATAAACTGTGCTTCCAGACTGGCTCTGTTGGCTGGGCTTCTTGTAGAATGATAGCTGAAATGATGCACATGGATATCACTTTGACTTACATGATACTCAATAAAAGATGTAAATAAGCATGGAAAAAAGTGGGACATGGAACTTCGAACTAAAATTCAGAAAAAAACAAAGTGCCAATATGGAGCAAGTAATTTTATTGTGAAACTGACTCAAAATTCCAGGTTGATCCAATAACCAAAGTAAGGCTTTCTTTTTTCTTTTTTTTTTCTTTTCTTTTCTTTCAAAAAAATGATTTTTTTTTTCCTTGAAACAGAACAATACAGATTTTCCTGAGGAGATATGCAATTGGGAGAAGTGATAATCAGTCCACTGCTTTGGTTGGTTTGGCTGTTTAGTAATCTGACTACTTAACTGTGCTGTGTAAAGTTGCCTATAATGTTAGTTGCATCTATAACTGCATCCTAAATGATCTCCACAAACTTAGTATAAAAGGAGATGTCACCTGTCTGTCTGACATCACCAAAATGAAATAGAATGGAAAAAAAAAAGGAGCTAAAGATTAAAAACAAAGAGAAGAGATGAATAACAGTTAAATTTTCATATAAAAACTGAGATATGAGAAGGGGAAAATGTTACATTGCTATTTGATGTGTGAAAAATTTAATCTATGAAACTGATCCTATGTTCTCTTCATTTGGAGCCTCAGTCTGAGTTATTAAGTAAAATGAGTGTGTAATCACCACTGAAAATTAACCTAACTCAGCTCATACCCCGGCGTTTTGCAGGTTCTGTGTAGTGTCGGTGGCCACTAGAGGGAAGCACGTCACTGAGCAAATAGCCCTTTATGGTGCTGAAGAACAGCCCTGTACTCACGGACTCTTTCGTTTAATGGCAACATTAAAATTTTTCAGGGAGAAAACACAATTAGTGGACTAAGGGAATGAATGTAGGTTACGATGCTTATTCTTCCTGTAATGGATATAAATGTACTCTAAAACTTCAGTTACTGTTATGGATCATGGACAACTGAGCAATTTATATATTAAACTAATCACAGGTAATGCTTATATGTCACGGTTTCATCTCTTCTTCCTTTCTCCTGCAATCGATGTTTCCTAATTTAGCGTGTTCATCCTTTAGTACAAGTAAAAGGAAAAAAATCTTTGGGGTCTGATTCACTGCCTTCTGTAGTTTTTATTCCTGGCTTGACATGGTAAAGAAAGTCTTGTCTAAAGAAGCTTTTTTACTTTGTGCCAGAGTTAATGACTATAACGTACTGGATCTCATGCACAATTCATGAGAGCTGATTTAGCATTAATGCAGGTGCATAGAATGGTTGGAGCTTTTCACCTGCTCTCCCTGATGGAGGCAAAATGCTGTCATGATTTCTAACAAGGAGAAACTGGAGGAATGAATTGGGGAGATAAAATATATAATATATAACGTATATATAAACGTGGCTTAAAATGCATTGTAAATGATTTGTACGAATGAAATACCCTTCTCTGGTGGCAGGGTAATCTTTTAGTCAATGCTAAGATACAAGGCTCGATTGCCATCCTGTTGGCAGCCCTCTGAAGAAAATTAGGACTTGATCCTTCTGCCATCAGAATCGTTGGCAGGCAATCATATGCACAATATGCTGCTTTAAATGCAATCAAAGATATGTGCATTTGACTTAACTAGGTAAAACTCTTCAACTGATAATCACCTGCTGACTTATAAGTACTTGATAACTTATCACTTCTTTAACTGATTTTCTTGTAATATGTAGAAATTCTAGTAAAGTACGATTTTTTTCTTCCCCATGCTTATTCAGTGAAAATAGATTTTGGTCTGTTGGTCGCAGTAGACTTCACAGCTGCTATCAAAATTGGTTTTCTCTTAAACTGATCTGATTATAGAGTCATTACATTTATAGGACTGAAATTATTTTCTTCCAAAATCAATATTGACATGCATTTACCATTACTAAATACTGCAAGCCTGTATAAAGCACTCAGTCACTATGTCCTGCTTAGTTTCTCGTTTCAGCTTTTTAGCTTTTGCCTGCTGAGGAAATACCTCATCTGGGAAAAGTAGAACTAAGCACTCGGAATTGATATGACTTGTTTCAACTAGAAGTATAACTTTTAGTTGTTAATGTTAGGTAGAATTCCATTCAGTAAAGAAGACTCAGGGAAGATCTTATAAATACCCCAAGATAGAGTGTTAAGAATATGGAGGAGCCAGGCCCCAAGAACTATTTGTAGGTGTAATTAGATAAGAAAAATGCACATATTATTTTAAACTGTAACACATATATTTAATATTAGAGGATATTAAATTTTAATCACAAATAATAGGTTACCTAAAGGCAATTCAGCATTTAAAAATTAGTTATTAATTATGCCTTCTCAAATTTCACATAAAAGTGGTTTGCATGATATTAAAACTGTCAGAAATATTATACTCTATTTGGGATAAATTTTGAAACTTACTATGGGCCAGTAGGGTCTTTTTCAGACTCAAATTTTTATGACTTAATCCCCCAGACTACCAGATAGCCATTCCAGACTTTCCTGGCAGATAAAATTTAGAAGCTAATTCACCCATTAGTGTTTTCAAAGTTCTATGCCATTGACTTCATTGAAATTTGCATTTGATGCTCTCAGTTATTTAAAAAGATCAAAAGATTCACCTACCTCCCATAAGCCACATTACAGAAGTGATTTCAAACAGTCACCAGGTAACTTTTTCTATCTCTCTGGCATATGAATTGATAGAACTTTGCCAGCTAAGACTTTGTATGGTGTAGTAGATGATTCTACAGCTCTCTGAAGGTCTGCAGAGCCGTCCAGTGAGTACAGATTTGAACAGAGAATTGGCCTATGGTCTGCTGTGCATGTGCTGACAGCTGGAGAAGCTAGAAAGAGATAGAAGTTTCTCAAAGAGAAGACACTATTTATTGGAAGAGCATGGTAAAACCTTGTTACAGCATCATCTCGACATGTTTAATACAGAAGGCAACATTTATGCCCCAGTGGTCTGTTGTGGTAGATCTAACTTAATCTTCATAATCTATGTAATAACATTGTTACCTATTAATAACATTACTGCTCTGACCATGCCTTCCATTATCTCTGCATCATTTCCCTGGGCCCCCCCAAAAAAAAAAAAGACAAGATTATATCTTATGTGAAGGGACAAGCTGATATTATCAATTTGCATGTTCTAAGCAAATCCTGAAATCTTTATTTCAGATTATAGCTTCATATCCTTTCCTATCAATTTAACTTCTAATTTCATTTTACCAGTCTTCTATCTTTTATTTTCCTTTTGTAAAATAAGAGTGTGTTCAACTAAGCACAAGCAGGTGTATTGTTGTTTGCTGTAACCAGCATGACAGCCTGAAGGTAAGTCCTGGGCAGCCTGGTCTGTTGTGAAAGACTAAGAAGGAATTTTCAGTGTGTTCTATAGTTGGGAGAGTAAGGGATTATCTGAAACGTCCGGCTTTGGTTTATGCATCAAACATTTTAGGAGACTATATCTCCCCTACTGGATACTGACCTTTGGCTGGGAAAGTGTGCTGTATTTCCCCACTGATTGATTGATATCCTGTGTATAATCTGAGCTTCAAGTTTGAGGTTTCAAGGTGAGATTGAAATGAATAACAATTGTGTACTTGATTATTTTTTTCTATATGTTAACCAAATCAAGGGAATTAATTAAGGAAGTAGCATTTCAATGCATGAAATATATTCTGCCAAAGCCTAGATAACAGAGTAATAGTACAGGAGTTACATTAGAGATCACCCAACTAAAGATCCTGAGACTTCATTGCAGGGCAGCGCTATGCTCATGTTATGCTGAGGAAAATTCTATGGATAGCCTAAAATAACTATCCAAAAGTAACTGTCTATTTTATGGTTGACTGAATAGATCTCTAGGTTTCAGTAAATTTATCTGATTAGATCTGCATTGACTGTAATGGGACCTTAGCTTGCATGTAAACATCTAAATTTAGATATCTAAATCTGTGAGCTGCACCACACATAATGACTGTATTGTAATAAAAAGACACTCAAGACAGCTTTAAACCATCCAGCTTGAGTAAGTCCAATCTAATTTCACAGAAACATAGATTTTAACTCAGAATAATATCCTGCCATGGAGGGTGACTACAGTACAGGCTATTCTGGAGACCTACAGTAATTTACTTTGGGTAATAAAAGTTTTAACAGTGACTTAATTGGGGTGTTATTTGGTAACCAAGCTGTTTGACAAGCTGTGCTATGCAACTTTGTGATGCAAAAAGTATTTATTCCTTGTGCATTAGTGCTAGGGATACAGAATGAATATAAGGGGTAAATGAATGGGTAAAATCCCAGACACTTTGTGAAAGAATGATATACTATAATGACATTATAATAAACTTTATTTAATTTTTTATTGTGTAATATTGCTTAATTTCCTTGCATGGACATTGAACTTGGACAAAGTCATGAAGTGGCACGTAGCTCATTACTGTGGCTGGCTTCTTTTAAATAATAATTTACAATACATTCAAATAGTCATAGTTATACTTGCCTTAAATGTGCACCATTGCAGTTACTGCATATATTCTGCCACTGTGAGGTTTTGGGAATTTCTGAATAACTTTTCTTTATAATCTTCTGTTAATAATTAAGTGAAGGCTTCAGGGAGACCTTATAGCAGCCTTTCTATACTTAAAGGGGCTTATAAGAAAGATGGAGAGAGACCTTTTACCTGGGTCTGAAAGGACATGACTAAAGGGAATGGCTTTAAACTGAAAGAGGTTGGATTTAGTTTAGATATTAGGAAGAAATGCTTGACTGACGATGGTGAGGAACTGGACCGGGTTGTCCAGAGAGGCTGTGTCTGCCCAATCCCTGGAAGAGCTCAAGGCCACGTTCCATAGGGTTTCAGCAAGCGGATCTAGTGAAAGGTGTCCCTGCCCTTGGCAGGGGGGTTGGAGTGACTGTGTGATTCTATGATTCTATGAATATTTTTATGTTTGAATTCTAAATCCTTAATAATATAAATTGGTTTAGTGATGCAAAACTGCAGGCATTTTGGAAAATTGACTAACTTTTCCTCTCATTCTTTCTCCTTTCTCTTTTATTCAGGGTGTTTCTTTGGAAATTAATTTGGTCTTTATTGGGCTTATATAAGTAAAAGTATTTTTGTAAGGTGTCACAGGAATTAAAAGTAACCAATTTATAGACACATTCCTTCAGTGATCCTCCATCAGTCCTTTTGACTTTTGTTTTTGCAACAACCAATTTCAGGTAAGTCTCCTAAATTTGATGATCGTATTTTCTTTACTTTCTTGCAAATGAATTAAAAATAAACATTTTTTAACCTCTTTAAGACATAATATTAAAAGCAGGTGGGTTTTTTTTTTTTGTTCGTTTGGTTTTTTTTGGTGATTGTTGGGGGTTTTGTTTGTGTTGGCTTGTTTTTTTTCAGAACATAATTTAGATTTACTTGAAATTGTCCAAATTTTGCTTTCAGTATGTTCATATCTGTTCTATTACTGATGATAGGATCACACTATGTTCCCAGACTTCATTGGAGAGACCATAGGTTGCCATGTGAGCAGACAGTAATGCAAAATTCCTGCAGAATTCTGACACTAAGGCAGCATGTAAGACCAGGAGGAGTGTGCACAGAGAAGGCTGCCTCTGGGCTGGTGTCTGAGACTATCAGTTGCAACCTTGAGTAGTGTTCTGCATCTTGAATTTTCAATTTTTCTGGACAGTATGACAGCGACAAACTAATAATTAATGATTAAATTAAGCTTCTATTAAAAATTATTATGGTACAGTCATAGGATCAAGATATTGAGACACACTTGGTCTGACATCTGTGTTAAAGACAGAGGCAAAGAATACATTAAATACCTCTGCTTTGTCTCTGTTCCTGTTTGCGAGGTGACCATCCCCATCCTGTAAGTCTAAAATGGCTTCTCTTTTTCCTCTGTGGGTTTGGTTTTTTTAAAATAAATTTAGCAATCCACTTCACAGTGTACTTTTCCAAGTGTAAGTTTAGGCAGCATTTCTATATCATTCCTTTTGCTGTTATCCTCAGGTAACCTTCCCATGAAACTTGTGTTCATTGTCACCTCCCAAGTACCACCCCAAGCTAGGGATATTCAGTGATGTACTGAATTTTTCTTTTACAACACTGTGAAGAATAATTTGGTGTGTTTTGTTTTTAAATCCCCTGGCCTATTCACATTAGCTGGTAAGAAAAATTTTCTAACCTCAGATGATGCCAACAGTTAAAAAAAATCATTAGTAACTACCTGTATGGTGCTATATGAAGAGGCACATTTGATGATGAGGTTCTGTCCTGTTACATCCTGTAGGACATTATTGTTTAAAGACTATACAAATACATAAATGTATACAAATATGGTATCTGTAAATGCAAGTGTATATGCAAAACAGATAGAAGAGTGACAGAGCACAGGTACAAAGAGATGGAAAGTGAGAATCACTGTGAGTAAATATAGATGCCTGAAAGGTACAGATATTGCCTAATAGATGTGATCAATAGAGTAATGACATCTAAAATAGCCTTCTTGATTTTTTTTAATGCCATTTAGGCTTCCAGAACCGTACAGCAGGTTAGCAGGAAAACCAAGCGCAAATTCTAGGAATAGGAATCACCTCATCTTCCTTAGACATATGTAACCAACAGCTATTTCTGAACCTCCTTTATATTCATTTTAAAGAAAGAGAACTTTTTATGATTCAATGCATCAGATGTATTTAAATGTCTATTTGAGAGTTAGAGGAATTCTGGTTTAGACTTTGTAGTCTATAGTGATTAGGTTTTTACTGATTATACATGGAGACTGGGGTGACTCAGATAAAGAGCAGGCCCCTGCCTTTAGTCAGATGAATTCCACCCTAAATCTTTTGACTGAAGGAACTAAAGCTTTTCTCTCTGAACCATGAAATCATTCTGAATAAGAAGATAAAACAAATCTAAGTCACTGTAGTGCATTCCAGAATAAGTTCAAATAAACCTTTTTCTCTTCACTTTGTTAAGCCAAATATGCCTGCTTTGCAATTCTGGAGATACCTGACTCAACTGACCGTTCTCTATGCTCATCATCAATACTGTTTGGTATTCTATCACCCTGTTATCCCAGACAAGGCACAAGATTTCAGAGTGGGCCATCATGTGGTTGCATTATTTACAGTCTCATGTTATCTTATTTGCATATAAACTACACCAATAAAACAGTGTCTAGTGAAGGAGGTCCCAAAGTATCAGACATATGCATAGTTTCAGTTGCTGGGTTCTTATAAAAATTCCTTCAACCAGAAAAGAGTTCTAAGAATTCTAACTTGCAATTTGTATTCCTGTTATATTTAATAACTCTTTATATAATCCATCTAGGTCAGGTTAAATGAATGCCTTGTTGCTACTTAGATGATTATGGGTTGCAATTCATTTAACATGCCCAATGATTCATGTTTAATTTATTGACTTTAATGCTGCATGTGAGTGACCTATGCATGTGTAGTACTTTAAATGCACACACAGCTCTCTGCAGTATTTTGCTTAAGTAATCAGTGAATCAATGTGTTAGAGTGGGAGATACTGTATGACTCTTTATGTCACAGTTTAATTTAATGCTACTTGCAGTAATGAGCCTGTCTGGGTTGACTGGCTGCCTCTCGGGAGCTCCAGGGCTTTTATGCCAGCAATAATGGTTCAAGACGTGTCCAGTTCTATGATTTGTTACCCAGGCATCTGGCATGAGCCACTGACATGTCTTTGCATCTCATAGTATTTTTGTGTTGGGAAACTAATTAATGAGTGCCCTTTGTTTACAACTGCAGCTATGAATCTTCCTTCAATACCTGACAAGTCAAATGGCATTTACAAATAATACCTTTTATGGAAATGGTCTTTTTGTATGGTAAGGGTACACCTATATAATTCCCTGAGGATTCTGATTTCATTAGTATGAGGAGAGTGGAGAGTGCCTCAGGGAAATCTTAGTTTTCTTAAAGTCCAGAAGTTTTGGCAGACCTTATTTTTATGCTATCTATTAGCGTATTCTGTGTTTGTTCCTGATAAAGGCATGTGTTTTCAGTTCTCATCATCATCCTAAATCCTCACAAGAAATGGAAAATTAGGTTATTGATGAAAAATGCTGTTGGCCCAATGAAAACCACATTAGCAGTAATGTTTTTAACCTTAACCACATTCCTTTTGTATCTCTAAACCACAGTCCTCAAGCTGATGCTTGATATCTGTGATATCAAGTAAAGGAAATTCCTATGTCATTCTTATCACCCAGTTCCAAATTTTATTTTCCCTCTCTCTGCATGACCAAATTCTGCATTCACCAAATCCTGTGATTTTTTTTTATTATTATTATTATATGCATTTTCCTGGGTTTTAAGTGGTCCTTATAGTAAGATAACTGAGAAGGAGGACCTCATTGTAATCAACTTTATTTCCAACTTATTTTCTCAGAAAAAGAAGTCCAGAAACTACTTATCTACCAGAATTTGGTGTTCCATATGTTAAATATTTGCATTCTAAATGGTGAAATATAGTTCAGTTTTCTTGCCAAATAGTTCCCAAATAAACATCAATGTGCACTGTAGTATCAACTGAGATGTTAACAAACTTCCTGTTAACAAATAGATTCCAAATCCCCAAGCAACAATAATTCCATACTCAGATTTACATAATTTAATTACACTAAATTATATCCGGTGGTGGGTCAGAAAATGTTAAAGGCAATGTAGGTGCTGACTGACTCTCGGTACACCAAAAACTTTCAAATATAGGCTAGAGATATGCCTAGCAGAGGCATCTAGAAGAAAGATGCTAGATCAGAGTTTCATTTTTTAAAAAATGCAAATTTAATGCAAATACCTTTATTGGCCCAGTAAACATTTAGAGCTTATCCTAGAGCTATCCTGTCCTGGAGCTAAGCTCTCAACTTTGTAAGAGAAAAAAATTGCTGGCATAGCAAAGTTCTGCACTGAGGGGTACTTTATTTCCAACACCCTTGGAGCAGTTGTCCAGCAGAGGTAAAATGTCATAGTTCCACCACTGGAGTTATGATTTATATCCACCGGTGTGCCAACCCTCGACATATAAAGTATTTAAAAGATGAAAGGGTAACAGAAAAATTTGGGGTCACTAATGCTCTTGTGGGACTGAGAATTCCCTCTTGGACTTTAGGAATGAGAGTAAAATCAGAAGCATTTCCCTGTGAAATTAGCTTTGATGCCATTTTGCAATCTGGGGTTTTTTTCTCTCAAGGAAAGACAGGCTTATGGTGACATTTCTCCAGGACATGCCTCTTGCCAACTTATGCAGATTTGTTTTTGACCATTCCCCTACAATGTCTTGCTGACTCTGCAGTCATTCCCAAATTTGGTTTCTGCAGATTTTGGGGAAGAATTTAGGCAAACCCTTAATGAATACAATAACAAGGATCTAGATACTAAAGCAACTGACTGGGCAAACCCTGTAATTTTTTCACTATTTTTCCGTGCTTTAAGGCCTATGAAGTTGAGCTAATCAATAATAACCATAATGAATTTGTATCTCCTCTGTGTAGACTATCATACAAAGACTAATGTTAAATTGCTTTGCTTAAAGAAACCTCCTACCTAAAACCTGAAATAAGTGGCTAACATTTCAGTTGTAATGATCATACCCCTTTTCGACACTAGCAAAACTTTGGTTAGTCCTGGATGGTAGATTGATGATCTTAAAGGTCTTTTCCAAACAAAATGTCTCTATGATTCTGTAATTCTCTCTCCTTCCTACAAGACTGAGAAATATGATAGTTCTGTAATGAATGTCATAATGCCTTGTACTCTATATCCAGATGGTTCCCTAGCAAGCAAGTAAGGGCTAGAATCCAGAAACTACCCAGGAACTAGCTTACTGAATTGCTACCTGACCATCTGGGTAACATCACTTGCTGTTTTGTAGATTTCCTGTAGTGTCTAGGACAAGTTCCTTAATTAACCGACACCCTATTTTACTTTTATAAAGTGAAGACAATAGTTGTAATGGTTTTGGGAAATAAATACATTACAGATTTTGCATGTCTCAGCTCCTATGGTAATAAAAGCAATATAATTTTCATAGAGGATCGATTTTGGCTTCATTTTGCAGTATGATTTACAACAAATCCATGACTGAATCTTATCTCTAGAAATATCTTTGAAGCATATAGTACCAGCTTTTCTGCCAGCTCTTCTGAGAAGCCTGGGTTAGTTACATTCTGCCTGCACTGCAGTTAATGGAGAGTTTATTGTCTTAAATGCATCTTCTCTGGCAAAAACGCTTCCAGTCTGAGTTTCCTGGCAGCAGCCTGCTGATTTCAGAAATGATATATTTCTATTCGTGGAAGAGATGCTCCTCTAATTGCCTTTTTTGATATTGTCAATATATATATTACATGTAGCTGTTAAATTGCTCAGCAACTTTTAGTAATATATATCCTGTGAGATGTCACTTTCATTTCATGCTACACAGCTTTTCTTCTTTCCTTTAACTCCGTACAATAGCTTAGTTCCCTGCTCGCCTCTGTATGCTGAGGTTGTGTGATCAGAACAACAGTAGATGCAATCAAACTCACAATTAGGCTGTGATTCACATTATGTAAAAGATTCATCATGCCAATTGATGTGAAATGACGTGCAGTCTCTAGGCAGTGATTGCACACGTCTTTAATCTCTCCACACGCTGAACCCTGCACCTATCGTGGTTCAGCAAAGCTTGGTTGTAATCATTTTTAGACTAATGCCTTTTCATGATTTCATTATGAAGAGTATAACAATGAGGCCTTTTCCTGCTACTTCTTTTAAATGCCAGGGGTGTGCTGATTACTCAGTTAGCGTCCTGCATGCAGTTGCCCTTTTGGGTAGAAATGCTGTGAGGTGACTGGGTTTTACCATTTCTGGATTAGGTGTTTTACTGAAGACAAATGACATTTTTTTATTCTCTATCCTAACATCCTTCTATCCCTTCTTTGCCCACTGGGTTAGTCACCTGGAAACAAGTGCATACGGGTTTCTTTTAAAAGCTCAATCCAAAAAGTAGGCATTTTTGTAATTTATAAAATAAACAAGGATCTTAGGAAACTCTTCTAAACATCAATTTTCAGGAAAATTGCTCCTAACAATAGTCCACACTTTTATGTAGTTTGTTATAGATATTGAAAGTATGACTCTTTATATGGGTATCTGAAAAAGATGGCAAGTGTCATGCCAGATCTCTGACAAGAGCAGTGAGTGACTGGGGGGTGTGTGTACACCAAAAGTGAAATGTGGAGGAAACTCCTCATAATGGTTACTGATTGGAAACTGCAGTGACTGTTTGGGCAGGGGTTTTCCAGCCTTGAATTCTAAGTAGGAGTGGATTTGTCTTAAATGCCTGTGAATGACAAGGAATACATAGACGTTAATGTGCATGACTAAACTCTCTTACAAAGAACCGAGTGTGACTGAGTGGCACTCATTTTTCATTTGTGAATAACTTATCTAGATGAAAAATCATTTGAGACATGCATATCAAAATAAAAAATCAGAAATATGTAAATTGTTATGTCTTTGCTCAATAATTGAAAACATTCATTTCCAGAACTGTAAAAAATTAGCCTTTGGCTATTTTGGAATTCACATTGTGTCCTGTTTCATTCAGCAGGAAATGCAGATGATTAAGGATCAAGCATAAGCTCTAGTCATTGACTTCTGATGGAATACTTTGAACCTATTTGCGTTCAGAGGTTTTTTAATTAACTGCTTCTTCTACAGGATCAAAGAGAACTGGAACCAAAACCCATTGAAAGCAGGAGATCAGATAAAGCTTAAACAAAAAAAATTATGTTCTGTAGTTGGAAATCCCATTTTTCTATTCACACACATGCTGCAGCACAAAAGCTATATTCTCCAATCAGAGTTATGACCCCATGAAAGATATTCTGGAGTCTTCCTGAAGTCCGATGGGGACTTTGCTGTTGTTGCTACCATTGCTGGAAACTGTGTTTAGCTATAGTAAATATGGAGGGCATTCTAAAGCTATAATGCAGATGAATTTTTCATGAGAGAAGGTTGTAGTAGGATTTGTAGTTGTAGTTCCAGATGCAAATCGTGTGTTTGCATAGATCAAATATATTGCACCAGGTTAAAATCTCTGTCTGATGCAGTATGGATTCCATTCCATGTTCTTGCCGTTTGATTCCAGTTTGTACACTACTAGTCAAGCCTGTCAAATTGTGGCCCACCAAAGATGTCTTTACATGCAGCCACTCTGAAATTCTTCATTGATAAAAGCAGTGTATGTGCTATAAGTTAAGTAAATTGATGAGAAAAGGTCAAATCATCTCATCCATCTTAAAGAAAATATATCTAAAAATATCTAAAATAGCTGATGTCCATACTTTTACATTTTGTCTTATATTCATGGAATCATAGAAGATTTTGAGTTGGAAGGGATTTTAAAGATTGTCTAGTTCCAACTCCCTCACCATGGACAGGAAGGCCACCCACTGGATTGTGTTGCCTTGGGCTCCACCCAACCTGGCTTTGAGCACTTCCAGGGATGGAAGCATTCTAAACAAAGACAACAGACTTGGTGTTGCCTGACTTTGGACCCCTATTGGCATGAGGAAGGGAGGGGCAGCTGGGGTTGAGCTCACAGAAAATCAGCTCATCTACCCTGGAGAAAGTCTCATGATCCAATTCAGGAAAACACTTCGGCACATGCTCAACTTAAGCATTAGATACAACTATTGAAGAAGTATATTAAACTGATCTGCACCTTAAGGTTGGAATATTTTGATTTTTAGGGTTTTTTTTGCCAGTGTTAAAATTTTTCTCCCACATTATTCTACTCCTTCCAGAAGTAAGATGAAACACAAAATAGCAGGGTTTTTTTCCTAAGAATATGTTTCTGCTATTTGTGGAAAAAACCAAACCAAACCAAAATAAAGAGTTAATACTACGCATTACCCATACATCTTTCTCTAAAATAAAGTAGGCCATAAATATACTTCTTTTGTACTAGTGCAATTCCTGAGTGTGACGAGTGAATGAAAGGTGTTTGGAGAGGAGGGTTCCCCTTGATTTGTGGGCATGACATCACAAACCTGTCTGTGCTCTACACTTTATTCTGAACAGTGTCTGAACACTGGAGAAAACTACATGAACATTTGAAAACAGCATGTAACTATTTGCTTGCTGAAGTGCAAACTGGGTGTTCTGCAGGCTGCCAAGGGTTAGAAAGCTGAAACAAGCCAACAGAATTCAAATACTTTTGTTAATAAACAACTCAAAAACTTAAATATTGGTTGTGTATCACTCTCACTTTCCTCATTTTCTTATGGTCTACATTTAATTTCCTCTGTCTCTACTTCAAATTTAGCCATCTGACAGCCTTTGTATTTGATTTTATGAATTTCTAGTGTTGGTCTTAAATTGAATCATACACTTTACTTGACAAAATTTTGAAACTATAACCAGACTGATGCTGGTTTGATGCCCATATTCAGTCGCTCCCTTTAGGCTTATATTTAGATATAGTTGTGTGTGTTAACCAATGGAAATTTCTACTGTATGTACACAAAAGTGCAGTCTGAGCCGTGGATAAATAACTAATCAGCTATGCAGAAGGCACAGAGTACAGTGTAGACATGTTCTCTGGATCCAGTCCGTGAAAGGAATGAGAGGGATGTTTTTTTCTTAAAAATAAATAGTATTTTATCGCAAAATACTATTCTATGTCTTCTGATGTGTACAGCCAGGCTTAAACTTTAGGAGAGAGAGATGTTTTGAAACTTGCTTTTGGGGCTGTGGAAAAAGAGCTTTAAAGAATTTTGTTTCTGTCTTTCAATTCAGCTGCCTGTACTCACACACCTGCTGCAGGTTATGTCTCTTATAGAGCTGGAGGAAGGAGTGTGTCTGTGTGCCTCAGGACCTTTCCACTCTGGCATCACAGAGCGTTGGTCAGGCTGGGATTTAACAAAGGTTTCTGACTTTGTGTGAGAGCTCCTGAAGCTCAGAGTCATATTTTCTTCTGACTACTCTGCAATTAGGGCAGCGTCCTCCAGGATACCTTTGGAAGACACATAGGCAGTGATTTCTTAAACTGTTGCAACAAGAGTCACTAGAGGTCATCTTCCATGGTATTAAATATTAATTATATACATATATACACACAGGGATATGTACACAGAGATAATTCATCCCTTGTGTAATGCTGTATGTTTAAAAGACCAAGAAGCAGTGTTGGTTTTCTATTTCTAGTAAATCAACATCTTTGTCTTAGACGGATACTTTGTGTGTTGTAACAGAATCAATTATTGTTTCTAGTTGCACCTTTTTTTCATTTCATTCAGATATCCATTTGCATGAAAGAATTTAGACTGATGCCATACCAATTTTATTTAGATAGATATATAGAGAGATATATATACATACAAAACTTCTGTGAGTAAAATCAGGCAGCTAGCTAAAAAAACATGTCAACTTATGGCTAAACAAATATTGTGTATAACAATACTTACTGCTCTGTGTGTTTCTGCCATGGATACTGGTGCTTTCAAGAAAAAAAAATCTGAATTTTGATCATATGAGCAGCAGCTAGATAGAATATTACTATGAACTTCTGATGCCTTTATCTGTTTTATTTTTCCTTCAAAGCAGTTCTTTTCAGAAAAATTGAGTTCATTTAATTATGTTAGTGAAATATTTTCATGTTACTACCTATACTGCATAGTTTTGAAACGCAATATTATGTCTTAATGAAAAAGTATAAATACCTTATAAATAAAAGAGGGAAAAGAGATTTTCTTCTTTTCCTGGTTTAAAAGAATTGTACCTCATAATTTAAAAAAAATAGCAGATTTGTTATTATTGCAGTCTTCTACATAGCACAGACATTAGTGTACTGTTTTCTCACTCTAGAGCTGAGATAGCATAACTTAAATTTTTCTCTTTTAAAAATAGTTGCATCATGATATGATACACAAAATCAAAACCATTTTTTGATTGAACACTTGCTTTTCATTAAAGTAGTTTAAATTTTTTCCATTATTTTATATTTTTATTTGAATTTTCTTTTTTTTTTTTTTAAGTCTTTTAGTAAATGAGAGGCTGAAAAAATTGCTGACAGATAAGCAGAAGGAAGGCAAGACCCACTAACAGTTCTTAACAATGCTGTTCTGGTTCCATCCCACCCTCCCACTCCTCTGGCTCTGCCAGTCCCAGGTATCCCTTGAGCTGACCATTTCTGATTGCATGGAGGAATGTCCTGCAACAAATCGATATACAGGTAAGTATTTATATTCATTCAACTGTTATAGTGACAATTCTTCTTTCAGGTTTTAGTGCCATTTTATGATGTGTCAACAAACACAGAATTGATGGGATTTCTGAACTCTGAGCCTGCCCTGTACAGTGGTGTGTTAGAGTTATTTTCCCTAAATAAGGTCCCCTATGAAGCAGCTAATTGGTACATGAAGTTTTCTTCACAACAGTGTCACAAAAAGGGGAAGTTCCTTCTCCAGTGTGTCCTCCCTGACATTCCCATATTATGAACTGTTTGTTGCACCTGAATAAGCAAAACTGTGAATGCTGCTTGTGGGTGTTCTTGACTTGGAATGGATGAGCCTGGCTGATGCTGTGTTGTGCCTTGTGGTCATAAAAATCCACATATCTCCAACTGCTTCATTCCACGACATAGACATTTCCATGGTAAATACCATTCAGGTGCACAAAACTCCATTGGACAACTAAGATTCCATAATATTGATTCACAAAGGGACTAGTATTAGAAGGTGGAGATTCACCACTGAAACAGGATTAAATAGATCTCCTGAGTCCTCTTTTTAGAATAGATGACCAAAGAGTGAGTCTGGAGGCAACATCTGGGTAGCTTGAGAAATAAGGATTGAAGAAGGAAGGAAAACAAAAGACAAGCAGTTACGATCCAGTTTCCCTAAAAGGGTGGTCATAGTCCTCTGTCCATCAAAGGCCCAATAAAAGTAGAGGTTTTTTGGCCCTGATGGTCAATTTTTTGGAAGTGCAAGGGACCAGTTACCATGAACATTGTTGCTTTTAAATGTCTCTTTTCCTTCAAAACTTTTTTTTTTTTTTTTTTTTTTTTTTTTTTCCCCCAGAACAGTTCACTGAATGAACTGCTTGGTATTGAAATATCAGGTTATAGAAAGCTTTGCTTTTCACAAGACTGGTTGGGTCACAGGGCTTTGAGTCTGATACCATTTTCCACTTGTTCACGATAGCAAGACATTTTGAGGACAGCCAAGATGAAGATTCTAAACTATGCAGTTGTTCAAACAGAACAAGTGCTTTTACAAAATATTAATCTTAGATATTTTTCTTAGCATGGCCTCTGTCTATTATTTCTCTTCATTTTCCTTGTTGACAGAGCTTTGTCACCTAGGAGCATGGAAAAAATTGAATTGTTGGCTGAAATCCAACCAATAAATTGAAGCTTATACTAGGTATGAAGAGAACTCAAGTCCACCTATCAAGCCTACCTCATTGTTAATAAGAACAGTATAACCTAATATTGAATTAAGAGACTTTCAACTAGCAACATTGATCCTAGTAATGGAGGACCTCACTTGAACAAAACAACTTTTATTGTGCTTTCTGTTTGGTTGCACAAGGCAGCAAGGCTGAACAAGGTAGTTTAGCACAAAGTAGGTACCCCTGGTGAAATCCATCTGACACCTTTGATCATAATCCCACATCTTTCAAGTGGCAATTTAGCCCAGGGGTCTTTGAAATATATTGTGTTGTACTCTGCCCCTCTAGCAAAAAGTGACAGTATTCCTAAGAACTGCAACAATTTAACAGTTTACTGGCCTTATTAAACTTTTTGGTGCTGTGCCACCTTAGTGTATTTTTGGGTATGCACCCACAATATCCTACCCAAAAATACACATTTTGCACCTGACGGCTGATGAAACAAAACATGAATAGAGAAGGTTTGCTTAGACTTCATTGCATGTAGTGGGGTTGCAACAGTTTGACAGACTTCCCAAGAAGTACTTTTTATCTAGTTCTTGGTTTTTACGAAGTATTGCAATCTGATAAATTCCCCAGAATAGGGGTTTTTTTTCTCCTTTTTTTCCCCCCCTCTTCACTAGACAGATACATCAACAAACAGTAGGAGGGCTGACTCATCTCCACTGATAATAGCATGCAGGATAATTTTGCCATGTGACTCACTTTCTTCTTTGACTCTAAAAGACATATGAAAAAAGAGTGGCATTAATTTAAATAGATTTCCCATAAACAGGATTTACTAAAAAAAATAAAATCCTTGCTTTTATCTCAACTTTAAAAAGTACAGGAAAGAAAAAGCCTACTATGATGTTCCAGTATTTTAAAATGTTTTTGAAGAATGACAATATTCTCTTAGTGAATAAATGGAACATATTTGGGGAAATGTATTTGCAGCGAAGAATTTTTACCTCTGTGCACATCACTGCTTTCTTAGCCTGTCAAGGAAAAATAATGTTTTTTGCTGCCTCCTGCTCTTTTATAGCTAGACCCTCATCTAACCTTGACCAGGGTCATAGTAGAATGAATTGATAAGACATACTTCATTTAGGATTAAATAACAGGACTGACAGAGCCTAGAGGGACTTGCAATCCTGATGGAGAGTTTATGAGCACTCTTTTGGAGGAAAAACAATATGACTTGGATTAGTTGCTTCCTGTGTAGTACATTATAAACCTGTGAAAGCCTGATTCTCATTTTTTACTACTCATTTTCAACAACACCAACATTCAAAGAACCTTGTATGATCCAATTTTGTACCTGTTACTTCAATGAGATTTTACTGTTAGCCATAAGTAATGGTTTCCTCCCTCTTCCCTTTTCATTGGCTCTGGCAGTGCCTTACTTTATTTTCCAAGATTTCCTTTGGTTTGCACCTATGTTTTTGGTAACACATGGAACTGTGTGCTACAGTATAGCCTAAATTTTCAAATGAAGGAAAAAGTGTTGGAGTTTAACATCACTTCCAAATTCTAGACAACTATATTTTGAAAAACCATCTCTGGAGGTTTTTAAGATGAGGCTGGATGTGGCACTGAGTGCTACTGAGTGGTAGTGGATCAAGGGTTGGACCTGATGATCTCTTCCAACCCAGTTAATTCCATGATTCTATGATTCTATGAAAATAAGTCCTTTCTAAAGAATTTTTCCTTTGCGTGTCCTTACTGTAGCAAATGGCACTCTGTGTTTCATTATATGATGGAGGTGACTTGTGAACCACTGGTCTAAAAGTCTTGACTGAGAATTTTCTCAGATTTTAGGAGACAAAAAGTGTCATCTTTTGTCTTCTGAACTGGAAAAGTTGAAGTGTTATGCAACTATTTCTCCAAGATAGTTTTTATTGTCATTTATGGTAGGAATTTGAGGATCTCAGTTACAACAGCATACCAACACCAAGAGCCAGGGAAATACACCATAATGTATATATTACTTTTGACTTTTATGGACTGCATGCTATATGATGATTTTAAGGGATATATTATGAACGGCGGCACTTATTTTAGATTAACACACCTGTTAATCAATTTAATAAAACTCAGTTATCCACTGTAAATGCTTATGAACAGGGTTTTTTTTAACAAGCAGTCTTAGTATTCCTTGTGCTCTTATCCATTATTTAGATTGCAATTTCAATACATGGCAATGAAACTGTTCTCTAGCAATCTCTGAAATTAAGAATGTGTTTTTCCTGGTGGACTTTTCAGCAGACAGATGTAAATCCTATTGAGATCATTAGGAACACTTCCTTTATTCTTATTCAGGGTAGAACTGCAACATGAAAAAATGTACTGTTATAGAAGGAACTACCTGTACAATGTGTTTATAATGAATTGTAATATAGGATTTATTTTAATGATTCCCATGATTTTATTATAAAAAACCTACTTTGTCACAGATAGATTTTGCAACCTTGAACAAATCATTCAAACTGCCCACTTTATTCCCTTGTCTGTAAAATGGAGAAAATGCTTCCTTTGTCCGAAATTTATAATATCTTGTTTATTAATGCTTCACATTCTTCAAGTCTGTAATGTGTTTGTACAAGACCTAGAGCAATGAAGGTTCACTGATAATTGTGGCTTCCACACACATTCATAACTGAAATATTTAAGAGAAGCCACAGGTCTGTTCTCTAGCCTAGATGGCATTTCGATAGAGTAATTCCTTTTCTTACATGCCTATCATGTAACTGAAAATGATGAGCCTTTCCAAATACTTATAGCTTTCAGTAGGCTAACTCTGCTAAGATCTTTACAAGAAAGTTACACAGAAAATGTATCTCCTTCATTTAATTTTCCAGACATGTACATTCTATGGTGATGAACTCATAACCAAGATTAAATGACTTGAGCTTGACTGAATAAAGTCACAGTTCTACCTTTTCTAGGAACTTCAGAGCTCTCAGGATTTTTCACACTCCATTTTCATTAATTCTAATATAGCAGTTCCTGTTAATGCAGTTTTGCTGACCACTTCCAAGAGAACTTGATCACTCACCTAGTTCTGTATTTTCTGTCATGGTATTTGTCGCAGAACTGTGCTTGATAAAATAAAGTCTTTTCTTTTTCTGCTGATCTACAAATGGATTAGGTGAGCATGTAGGATGTATATTGTGATTGATCTTTCCTCTCATAGATCTTGCAGTGTAATCTTTGCAATATAAACATGGAGATGAATATATGCTGATGGGTAATTCTCTGTTAAGGTGAACTTAACAGAGTGTTTTGTCTGATCTAACAGCTCACTCCTTTGCTAGAGCCTGCTAGAACTACTGCCCTCTCATCTACTTTTAGGCACAGGCTTTCATTTCTTCCCTTGCACCATTCCTGGTACTTGTCAGGTTCCTTAGAGGAGCTGAATCTGCACACTAAGCCAGCAGAAAAACAACACATGGAAAATTATAAATAATCATTTTGGGGTATCTGCTTATTAAGAAAACAGGCAAATTATTGTGCTAAGAAGTGGTGAGCTATTAGATCACCTCATTAATACAACAAATACCTTTAGAAAATCCTGACATAGATTTTCTATGGAGGGACATCCTGGCTCACAGGATGTAGTTATGGCTGCAACACTAAAACTGTTATATTCAGTTTATTTGAAGTCTCACCCTAAAGACTGACAACTGATGGTGTAAAAGTCATTCTTTCAATTCAAGTGATTGCCCACTATCAAGCTGAAATATGTGAATGTAAATAAAATACATGTTTTTGCTTTCTCTCAGTGTCTTGTGGGTAAACAGATTTACATGTATCAATGTAATAACTTTAATAGATCCTTTTGGAACAAGTAGGAGCTCAAAAAGGAAATTATTTCTTTCACTCTAATGAGTCTTGAACTAGATTTAAATTATTTTAGATATTTATTATTTGTCATAAATATAACAAGTTTCTAATTCAACAAAAAATAACAGTATATTGTAAGTTTCTGTTGCTCATAAGAGTCAAGTGATTCAAGTGATATTTAGTTATGTGTTATGATGTTTTCCAAGAGAAAAAAAATTAGGCAGGAGCTTGAATGCTTTATAAAATAGGGCCTATCCACTAGATAGGCCCTAACCAAGTAGAAGTAAGTCTTCAACTGTTTCCCTTAAAGAAAGCTTTACCAGACACTGAAATGGAGTTTTCGTCAGAATTCAAAAACATTCACCCTTCTAAACTTGCTATGTAAAATACTTTCTTAGTGACCTGCCAATTAGTGGTGAAAGCTGAAGTTCTTTATGAGTCAGTGAAAAGGAAAAAGAAACAATGGCAAGTTTGCTCTGATATTTTAAATCTTAAAAGGAGCAGTATTTTTTAAGGCTAATTCTCTGATGATTTTAGTTGACATTTTACTAAAAATCCCTTGACATTCTGCAATTTTGACCAGTATTTCTGAGACATGTTAGTGATTCATCTGAATAAACAAATGGGATGAATACTGATAGATAATCTAATACACAGAATGTTAAAAATACCATGCTTTTTCTAATTCATATGAAACAGAAATAAATATACATGTAGTATAAAATGAAAAGAGTAGACCTGTGTATCTCTGGGAAGGTTTGTCCCTGATTATCTGGAAACAGTTCATATTGTGTATTGTTTGTTTTCTTGAGGAAGCTAAACCTAAATAAGAGGTTATTCTATTGATTAAGATTTGTATGTGTGTGTAAGAAGCTCCAAATATTTTTAAAAATCGTTTTATTTATCTATTTTATTTATAAAAAGCCACAAAAGGTTGGAAAAATGTATCTTTACTGTCTTTAGAGTTAGCAAAATAAATTTTGTGGAGGAGTTGTAATGCTTCTTTTTTCCATCAGAGGGTACTACAAACATGCCTAAAACCTACTTTTTTTGTCTTCACCTGCAAAGTGGATTTTTCTTTCTGTCTGGAGTTTCTGGGTAATTTTGAGTGGTTATGAATTCTGTGTACCATCAGATATATTTGCCTTGCTGAAAACATGAGTCGTTTATGTAGCCTCATTAAAAACATTTGAAAACAAGTTTAGCTAATGTTCTGTTTTCCTTGTAAATATTCGCTGGATATTCCATTTAAAAAAGAGTCTTGTTGCAAAACTTCTGTATATAAAATGCCAGCGTGGAAGGAGGTAAAAAAACATTCCTTATGTAATGAACACCTTACACATCTTGGCAGCCAAAATATATTTTCTTTCTCTGTGGATACAGAAAAAAATTCTGTCAGCAGACACAGAGCTTGAGAACCTGAAGCTCTGTACTCAATGTGTCTTGTGCAAACAGGTTTTATAGCACGATGCTCTCTGGGACGTGAGCCGCTGGCCACAGTCAGCTGTTCCTGTGCCAGCACTGTGCTCCTCCATGGGGGACGTGCTCTGGTGGCTTCCAAGGGTTGTTTGGGGTCAATCACCTGGGCTGCACAGCTTTGTACTTATTTTCGCATTATTTTCACAATGGCTTTTCATTCATGTGACTCCTTGAGGCTCCTCCATGTGGGCAGTGGCCATTTGTACCCCAAAGGCATTGTGGATGTGCAAGAAGGACGAATTCAATATTTTTTTTGTCTCTCTTTCTTCAGTGAAAAACTTGGTTCTGTTTGCACTTTGTCATCCAGGCACAAAGGAGTAGTGTTGCCACTGGCTGACACATCCCACATGTGGGCTGAGCTTGGCAGGGCCCATTTCCAGGCAGGGCAGGGCTGTGGGAGATGAAGACCTGCAACAGGGGCTCCAGCCTGGGGAGATGGAATGGACCATGGGCTGTGGCAAGGTGGGGGAAGCCCTGGGGGACTGGGCAGAGACAGGGAGCCCCATCAGTTCCCTCAGCCCTGACAATGAACAGCAAAGGAATTCTGGTACAGAAAGGCTGGAGCCAAAACAGAGTGGTAGCTTGAGGAAGTGTCTTTGAGGTGGTCAAAGCAGATACAAACTCAGACCTTCTGTCATCTCCAGCCTTCCTGCTCTCCTCCTTGGGCAGCGCTACCCGCTCTGGCTGGGTTCTGCTGGCAACTTCCAGACAGGCAGGTGCTCAGTAGTAAATTAAATACAAATTTAAATCCCAAGATTAGAACACAGAACTACTTGAGTATTCACATGGTAAGATTTCAGTTTGTTTATTTAGGGTTGTTAGTAAGAAAATGTTAAGATTTCATCAGCAGAACCTGTCTGTATTATTATAATTTTGTGGCAAACCCAGTACTGTTTGTTGTTCCACAAAGAGCATAAAATGAACATAAATTCTGTGTTTATGTGGTCTGGCAAGTTGAACAGAAACAGTCTTCTGCCTATTCTTGGCTGAAATAAAATCTGCACCGAGATGTGAATTTGAGTCAAACCCCTCCCCCCTGCACCCCAGGATTAAAAAATTTGTCTGTACATCAAACCTACAGATTGCAATATAAATATTCTGGTAACATTGTGCTCTGCTAATAGAATCATGGAATCATAAAATATGCTGAGTTGGAATGGACCCATCAGAATCATTGAGTCGGAAATTTAACCCGGCACAGGACGTCTCAAGAATCACACCATTGCAGTGGGACCATTTATAGGGTAAGATATTATTTACCTTATGGGTAATGAAATTGACACATAGAAATTAAGCTGTGTTTGCATGGTTCATGGAAAACACAAAATGTCCTGGTTGGTTGTGGCAAACAAATTTGATCAGAAGTAGTGATTCAATCTTGTTTTGTTCACATTTTAAAATCACGTATTCAGTTCTTTTTTTGCATTAGGTTGATATAAACTACATGTAGTTTATGCACAGTCACTCCAACAATATTATAGTATCTCCTTTAAGCAAAACTAAAGCTTATGCACCTCTACAGGTTCATAAGAGGAAATTTATTTTAGAACCCATTTTTTGAAAATCCACCTAGAACATGAATTTGGGAGACGGGTGCTGAAGTAAGCTTAGCCTTATGTCCCCTGCATGATTCCCACCTCCTGTATACCTTAGTCCTGAAATACTGCTTCCACAGACTGCTTCGAAAGACTTCCAAAGACTGCTTCCACACATCAATTTTTCACCTCTTTCACAAAAAAAATATCACTCCCCCAATTTCTGAAGCTCCATACACATATTTCTTTTAAGCCAGCTGTGTTCTTCTGTCCTCAGAAACCTGTGTAATTTGACTATTAATTTCACAGAAGTTAGGCTATGAGCTACAGACTCTGTGCAAGAAAATGCAATATAGTGTTGGTTGTTAATATTATCCTGATATTGAGATGATGAAATAAAATAATTCCAATCATCTTCATACTTCCAATACAATACAATATATTCTGTATCCATTAATACTCTAATAATGTCGACCATATGGAATATAGACATAAGAGACACAAATGTTGTGTTCGTGACTAATTTTTATTTGTTTACACTCATTTGGGTGGTTCTTAATTATTATCATTATTTTTACTTTTCCTTGGCTATTCAAAATTTTGTTTTGACTGGAATTTTGGTAGTTGTGGTTTAGTTCACTTCTTTTTGACTATGAAGTTAAAATCCACCTAGAATGGCTGGATCTCATTTTATTTCATATCAGACTTTAGGATTAGCAAAAGAAGTAGTCACCTTTGGAGTTTATCTTTATTCACACAAGCAGTATTTGCTATCATCCTAGGATATAATGAATTGCCTGTTTCCCTCTAGGAGGTGAACCTTGGTGACTAGCTTTCACTTTGATACCTCAATACTCAACTGACAGTGGATGTATCCCATTCAAAGAGCAACAAAAGTGCTTGTTTTCATCCAGTACTATGAATCACACCAGGGTGATTTTGGAAAAACATGACATCACAGAAAGGCTGAGGTTGACAGGAGATTGTCTAATCCACTGCTCCAGCTCGAGGTAAGGTCAACCCCAGTGGGTTGCCCAGGACCTTGTCTGGATAGGATTTGAGTATCTCCAAGGTTGAAGACTCCAGAACTTCTCTGAGAATCCAGCTCCAGAACTTGATTACTCTTGTAGTAAAAAAAATTTTTCTTGTGTTTAGATGTAATTTTCTATGTTTCAGGAAATACATCTAGAGATAGAAACCTTAAGGAGAAGCTGAACAAAACTAGACTGGTTTACTAACCAGACAAATAGCACTACCCCTTTCTATTGGTATTTTGTTCTTATATGCTTGTCTCATAATTTTGTGAAGAAACATTACAACCAGTGTTTTAATTGATATGCAGTATCAACTTGCATTAAAACAAAAACAAGTCATACAGTGGTAGCTGTAAGTTGGTAGGATGCTTATAAAGAATAATTTTAAATTATTTATTTTATGATAACAGTTTATTTGTTAACTCCACTGAATTTTTAAGGTGGCACACATGCAGGAGTAAGAGTGCTTTATGCTCAAATTGTTCTGCATTTTATTTTACAGAAATTCACAGAACTGGAGAATACACCAAGTTGGAAGGAACCCATCAAGATCATTAAGTCTAACGCCTGGCCCTGAACAAGACCATCCCCCAGTCACACTATGTGCCCAAGAGTATCATCCAAATGCTTCTTGAACTCTGTCTTGTGCTGTGAGCACTTCCCTGGGGAGCCTTTTCCAGTGCCCAACCAACCTTTGGGTGAAGAACCTTTTCTGTTATCCAACCTAAAACTCCCCTGACACTGTCGTGGCTTTGAGTTCGGGGAAAGGTCCGAACCAGCGAGAGGAGGTTCTTGCGCTAGCCTCTGAGGAGAGAGGGTCTCCGTTTGAGGCAGCCGGCGGTGGCTGGTCTCAGGGTGTGTGAGACTGCAGGCACAGTGGTGCCAGCCCGGCAGAGGGGGCGCAGCGCTGCTGGGAGTCTCGAGCCCAAAGAAAGAGACCCGAGACAGAGGTGTTCTTCAAAACAGCGGTTAGAGCTGATTCCAATTTATTCATGGGGGTTCGGGGTAAATATAGGGTTGGTTAGGGTAGGTTCTGGAAACTGGGCGGAGGGAAGGAGGAGCATGCAAATCCTCCTACAAACACTGGACAGGGGAAATGAATATGGATAAGGGGGTAGTAACCGGAAGGCGGCTGTCAAGTTTCCCCTCCAACCGGGCAGGGGAAGCCCGCCAGAACTTGGGACTGGTCAGTACCTCGGGGTATCAGACCAATAGGAGAATTGTTGCTGTGTCTGCCAGGGCAGACACCAAGTCCTTATGGGGAGAAGAAGGTGAAAGCAAAATGGAGTCCAACCTATCATTAGGTTTTCTTCCCAAACTCAAAACACAAGACATATCAGTCCATCACGTAGTAAGCAATTCGGTCGGTGTCCCTTCCTCGACAGCACCTCTCACTGCACTTGCCTTCCACTCTGTGAAGGATGTCTCTGCTGTGTCAGGATCTCCCTGGTCCACAATGCTTGCTTTCCACATTCCAAAGGTGTTCTTATTTTGCCTACTCCCAACATGACACGACTTCAGGCCATGCCCTTGGGTCCTGTCCCTGGTCACCACAGAGAAGAGATCAGTGCCTGTCTCTCCTCTTCCCCTCACAAGGAAGTTGTAACTGCAGTGAGGTCTCCCCTCAGTCTCCTCCAGCTGATTCTGCCTTCAGCTGCTTCTCATACAGCTTCCCCTCAAGGGTCTTCACCATCTTCATTGCCCTCCTTTGGATGCTTTCTAACAGCTTAATATCTCTCAGTGCCCAAAACTGCCACAACATTCAGGTGAGGCTGCCCCAGTGCAGAGCAGAGTGGGACAATCCCCTCCCTCGACCGGCTGATGATGCTTTGCCTGATGTCCCCCAGGACAGAGTTGGCCCTCCTGGCTGCCAGGGCACTGCTGACACAATTCAACTTGCCATTGACCAGATCCCTTTCCACAGTTCTGCTTTCCAGCATCTCATTCCCTAGTCTGTACGAACATCCAGAGTTTAGCCCTTTTTAATATGTTTTCCCTCTCTGGACTTGACCAAAATATGTCAAACAATGTGGTAAAGAAATTGCTACCAATTCATTGACTGCTTCCCTATTTTATGAATTAGGAAATTGTTAAAATATTAACTTAGATCTAAAAAACTAACATCTTCCTATAGCTAGAATATGCTGCCTATGGATGTATCAGTTTAAAAAAACCTAAAAGGTACACAGTATGTATAAAGCAATTTCTCTTTCAATATATGCTCTACATGTGTACCAAACTACATATATATCTATGAAGAAAAAAAGTATTTGTATATACGTATATGCAATTTTGTAAATGTAAATATGTACAGTGTTATGCACTTTTTTAAAGGTAGGTAAAACCATTTACTTTAATGAAGCCGTTCTTGTGAACGACTAGCTAAATCTAAGCAAAGTCAGAATCTGGCTCATTCTATTAAAAAAAAAAAGGTCTGACTATTTTTGTTTAGTTTAGATTTTTAAACTGTAGATGGAAAGGAAAAAGTGGTATAAAGAACAACCGAATCTTGATATGTGAGCATTGGAGGCATTGACGCTGAGTGTCTCTTTAACTTTCGTATCTGACTGTACTGAACTTGGTATAGTATAAAATTCTCTGTGCTACATTCTGATTCTGCTGAGGTAAATAACAAAACTCCTATTGTATTCAGTGGTACAGGATTAGTCCCTCTATTTTTTACTGGGGCAGAGCCTTTTCCATACTATTATTGTATCGTCATATAAATATAGCAGCGTTATTGAAAGCCTGAAGCTTCATGCCACTGTGCTTTGCTCATCTTCTTAAATTCAGTACCACATGGCAGATTTCTGTGGAGCCTTATCTTTCAAGCCAAAAAGAAAAGCATGATCACAATAGTCAGCTTGGCTTTTCTTCTCATCTCTGTATGCACTTCAGTGCAGGAGAAGTTCAGACACCACGGAGCTTCAAATAGTTTCTTTCAAAGGCATTAAGAAAAGGAAACAAATATTGAGCTCTTACAAAGAAGTTTTCAACCAGTGAATGTTTATTAGGCTTACTTTATTCTACCCAGCATATTCAAAGACATCTGATTAAACTGTCCCCCCCAAAAAAAGGACAAAGCTTGCTTCAATCTGTGCAGTACAGATAAATAATTTTGTGGGAGATTTCTATCATCTCTCAGACTCTGTATTAGAGACTTGTTGAGACATTTCAAACAGACTATGTGCATTGCCAAATACAGTCTGGTTCAGAATATGCTAAAAGGGTGTATCTGGCTAATTGGAGATAGAAAAGATTGTTTCTAATCACTGCATGACATTCTTTGCAATTCTTATAGATAGTCATATTCCTTGCTTCACATTGGAAGTAATTATTGGAACACATTCACAAGGAATTATTGGAGCAAGTCACAAGAATAAGGCTGGACCAATATAGCAGCAGCAACTGCTGTACAGCACAACACACAATGACCTTCTTGTAACCCTTGTTTGAGCACCCTACTTTAATCTTTGTGTTCTCTACTGTTTCAGCTATGTGATAACTTATTTACAGGTAGACAATATTTTTGGAAGGGACCATCAAAAGGCAAAAAGAAATATTGAATAACACTGTATTCATTAAGATGCAGACAGAACAGGACTTTTTCATTAAGGTGAAAATTCTACTTACTTATCTGTAAGTTCTCTTAAGGTCAACGTCTGAGGATCTGCTATTTTATCTTCATGACTGATATAGTTTTTTCAATAAATAAACCTCTTTCATACAAGAAAAGTTGATTCTTATAGAGTTAGGGTACTTAACTGCTCCTTTTTTCCACTATGGGTCAATATGAAAATCAATAGGCCAAATCACTTTTTGTTTCTTCGTCTACTGACACTTTCTTTTAAACTGGTGATTAGTGAACAGTGTGACATTCCAATCAAACAATACTGTTACTGCCAATCTTTGCTTCTCCTTTTCTTCTATGCATCAAGTCATAGTTATTTGAGTTCATCTAAGAGTCAGACCAGGTAGTAGTTTAGCTTCAGTTTTAGGCAAACCAGTACTGCCACCTTGGTTACACATCATGCTGTTCTGCTTGGAGATCAAGACTTGGAGGAAGTTGCAAGACGAGACTGCAACACTACATCTATGAGAATAAAGGAAAACTTACTATAATCTCCTTTGAAATATAAAGTTAATGATTCTTCTGATAATATACTTCTTGAATTGACATGACATTTGATGGAACCTTTGCTACTGAGTTTGGGAAACATCCAATTATCTTAATAAAAAGAAATACTTTGTGTATACACAAATATCAGTCAGCATCCTCATGAATTTGTAACTAAGAGTGTTGAGCAACAAAACTTATTAATAAGTATATAAAAATTGTAAATTGTTTTATTTCTTTCCATGAGTCCTGTTTTATGTATTTTCCCATTCTAAGCATTGTCCTTGCTTCCTGCTGTTTACACCAAGGCTTACTGACAAAACTAATGGCTACTTACCTGCATCATCCTCCTTAATCATACCATTTGGTGGGGCCTCCTTTGAGAGACTCTGTGTGAATATCAGTAGCATTGTGCCTCTTACAAAGAACTAGTGACCAGCAGCACAGTCTATAGAAATTAGCTTTCTAATTTATATTTCCATTTCATTCTTTATGTTAATAGACCAAGACAGTTTCCAGAAATGTTACTACCCACTGCTGTTTGCAGTGAATGAGAGGAAAAGCGAATCCCTGTGAAAGAAGATTATTTTGAAGATAATGTCTTCACTGAAAAATAATGACTTTAAAATGTGGTACGTGGATCCCAAATCCACAGTCTACTTTAGCCCTTTCCCAGTGAGCACCTCCTGTGGCTGTCACTCCTCTCCACTGACACCAGTCACTATGGCTTACAGCATCCTGAGCAAGCCCAGCACCATTTATGGCTGATTCCAGCTCAGTGAGGCAATTTTCTATCCCTTTCATTCTGTCTCTAGGAAACAGACAATAAAATTAATTAAAGTAGGTTTTATTGCACATTTGGGTAAGTGATGGGCCTTTGTAGCTCTGGATCAGCAGTCTCTGATTTCATATTTGCATGAGGCTAATAAAGAAAACAAGACAATTGATATAATATCCTCTGCAGACAACATTTCTGTAACTGATGGCATAACCTTCATGGACACAGTCCTACAATGCATTAACTTACCACTGCAAGTAATACTTGCCTCTTTTGTGATGGTTTTGGGAGACTTAATGTTAAACTGCTTTGTACACATCTATATAAGTAATGGCCAATAAAATAGTGATGATTCCACTGGGAATTGTTTTTTAATCAGAATTCTTCTCTGAGTTTTTATTTTGTGAAGAGGTGAATCTTCTTTGTGTCCTTCTTCACTCATTAATAACTGATTATTTTTTTTTTTTTTAAATTTTCAAAAGTGAAAACCCTGACAGCTCCTGAGTGCAAAGTGATTGGAACATTCCCTGGAGTGGAAGAGGGGAATGTTCCGCTGCTCTTCTCTTGCTGAAGCAAACTGGCTAATTTTAAAGTCTGGTTTAAAAATGTGCCTTATAGCACCCCAAAAATCATTCATTTTGGAAGAATAGCACTTGACAAACACAACTATTAATGAACATACTTAGTTAATGTAGCATTTGTAAAGCATTTGGGGATCTTAACAACTCTCAGTAAAGCTGTATCATTTACAGTAACTATTGCTTTGCAAAAAACGCAAGGTATTTTTGGAGGGAAGGATTCTTTGAAAGAGTAGTTAAAACTGTCTGGAAGGGAATTGTGTAATTTTATTATTCTTAGGGAAATTAAAGTTGTTTCATTAACAAGAGTGAGCAACTCTAGAAGTGTATTATTACAGCTGTTCTTATTATTAAATAATGATGATATATGTGGCCATAACACAGTCACAGTATTTGAGGGATGAAATTCAAAGATGCTGAGTGCCATAAATGAGTGAAATATTCTATAGAAATAGTCAGCTTATACTGGAAAATTTTTTTCAATATTGTTGCTTATTTTTTTTTTAGTCAACTGGCAACTGAAGACAGTTTCTTCACACTGCAGCTTTATTGCAGGAGACTCATATAGCCACACTGGAGCTCTCAAGAATGATTCCATCCTCCCTACTCACATCTCTTGCTTCAGATTCTTTATGTTAAAGGTGCAAGCTTGCAGATAGGTGGACAAAAGGTCCATCTCAAGGCACTCCTATTTGCTTGACTCTCTCTTTCTACCTTCTTTAGCACTCATGTTCATACAGATCTAAATAGATCCATGTGAAGTGGGAATTGTTTTCGTCTTTTAAAGGGTCTATTTCCTGGTGGGATAAGTGAATTCCCAGGCAAGCTATTTAAATGTGAGAAATGTAATTTGAACTCTCTCTCAGTGTTGTTCTTTTATCTTACTATTCTTGTAGATACTAGATACTAAGATAGTAATTTTGGAGGCAAAATATGAATTGTATCACAAACCGCTTACAAGTCTCCTCTCCCAAATAAATCTCCAACTTGTACAATACACTTTGCAATTCGAGTTGTGAAAACTGCTCAGTTATTTTTGCTTAATATTCAAGCAGCTGTTCATGACAAGCTTCTACATGAATGCTCAGACAAGAAGACCTTGAGCATGAGATGCTCGTTTACTCTCATGGGACATTGCTGTATTTCTTGAACCCCAGAGCTTTTTCCTCACTGTGGTCTGAAGCACTTGCAGTGCTGCAGACAGAGCGAGTTTCAAAATCCTTCAGGATGCACTGGCCAGCAAGAGCAGGCCAGCTGAACAGGGGACAAGCAGACCATCAGAGTGCATGCTCATCCCAGTGCTGAGCTTGTATAAAGATGGATTGCACTGCATGCTGCAAAATCCTCATATTAAAGCAGTAGCCAAATCAGTTTGGCATTTGGGGTTCTTTTTTGCTCCCAGCAAAGTCAGTTGGAGCTCTGCAGCAGATTTCAATGAGAAAAGAATAAGGCATTAAATAACACGCTGCACAGCTTTTGTGTTACTTGAAAGGAATCCAGGCAGACCTTTGCCAGAGTGATTGTGGATGTGGTGCTTTTCCAGAAGAGTTTGGAGGGCCCCAGGCTTGGCCAAAGGAGTACAAATCAGTTCAAACCCAAAATTGTTCTAAATTTTCCAAAACGTAAATGACAGACAACAAAAAAGCACGAGAAACATGGAAGCTATAATCCAAGTTAACATCTGAGTAGAGTACAAAAGAAAGATGCAGCTGGTTAAATGAACTTTTTTCCTAAAGAAACTTCAGTTGTAATTTTTTTTCATATCGAATTTTAAAAATAGCTTCCGTTTTACCCTTTAAGTGAACTGGAAAAGAACAAATGACAATAGCATAGTAATTTGGGGGCCAATTTTCCTTAAATACATGTTCTATTCGATATTGAACCCTTTTGATATTTGGAAGCTTCAGGACTCAGTTCTCTGAAAGAAGCTGCATAAATTGGGGAATTCTGACAATACCATTTGGCCTAATAGCTACTTGATCATGATTCCTCGGTGGACCCCACTGTTCTGGCTGATTGGAAGGCTCTCAGTTGCATATAATAATGCTGAAATGCCAGTCAAACTGCCATGGGTAGGTTTTCATGTGCTTTGTCATTAAGCCCTATTGTCAGGGTCTTTGTCATCTGGCTGTAAAATCATTCCTAACTGAGGGAACATGCACAAACCTGGAAGAACATACTCTTGACTATTTTTGCATATTTTACAAATCACTTACTCTCTTTTACCCCCCCCTCCCCCCCCCCTTTTTTTTTTCCCTCCAGTTCTTTTCCTTTTAACAAGAAGAAAAATGAAAATCATTCTCCCCAAAATGTAATATTAAAAGTTGGGATAAGGTGGGTTTATCTTCAGGGAAGTTAATTTTTTTTTTCCTGGACTGCTGCTAGACTAACCTTTACCAAAGGGTGTTTTTAGTCTTTTGTCCCAAAGAAATGTCTTAAGAACACTTAGAGGCTTCTGTCATGTTCAAGACTTGCCAGGCCTTTCAGAATGAGTCTATAGTTGATATGCCTGTGGCATTTCTTTGATGTTGGATGCAAACTAGATAGGCTCACTGGTTCTGCACTGACTCACTCTTGATATTGGCATATTGCAACTGTTAATTCATTGAAATAATTTGTCATTGTTAGTATAGTAATCTAAGAGAAAAATGACTGTAGTAGATTCTTCTAAAAATAACTGAAATTTAGCAAAAAGAAATTTGAATTGGTGTTCTTGTAGGGTTTTTTTTTCATATTTAAAGTATTTTTCTTTTTTTTATAAGTATTGAGGATTTTATATAGTGCTTTTCTGTCATGTTATCTAATTCCATTTAATATTAGGATCTCTTTTTTTTGCAGAGGAAAAGAAAAGATTTTCTTATAAAGTGTTTTCTGTATATGAAAAAAGACAGACAGATCTCAATAAATAAATAAATATAGAAGAACCACTCCTTCTCCTTTCTCTCTTTATATATTTCATGTAACTTTTGCTCTGTTCCTTTCTTTATCTACTTGATCTGTCTTGGTAGTTGTGCTCCACTAGCTAATTTGGGAATATTATTCAAACTCAGTATTAAAGAACAATTTCTATCCTTTCACATTGATCTTGCTTGAAATATACATTAAAGTTCCATTTCAAAATAATATAAATATGCTCTAAGAGAAAAATATTGGAACCCAACAATTCAGCAGTTTGATTAAAGCAATATTTACTCTGGCTCTAGAAATAACCTTGTGATTCTTGATTACCTGTCATATAAAGATGAATTAGTTATTAACTCATTACCTTACAGTGTATTGATCAAGTAAGTTTTTAACTGTGGAAAAATTCTGCTAAAAATAATAAATAAAACTTGTTTTGTTTGCAAATAATTCATCATTTACCTCAACACTGCCAACAACAGAGTTATACAGACATGGGGTCAGAGAGTCACCCATTATATTTAAAGTCTGTTTGTGTTGAGAACTCCAGACCAAGATTCACCTCTGCCTTGGGTCAGTGTCCTGCTCTCAGCTGGGACAGAGGTAATCTTCTTCCTAGTAGATTGTAGAGTGCTGTGTTTTGGATTCAGTATAAGAATTATGTTAATAACACGGTAATGGTTTAGTTGGTGCTAAGTAGGGCTTACTTTAATCAAGGACTTTTCAGTTTCCCATGCCCCGCTAGTGAGGAGGTGCACAAAAAGTCTGGAAGAAGCACAGCCAGAACAGCTGACCTGACTGGTCAAAGGGATCTTCCACACCACAAAACACCAAGCTCAGTATATAAACTGAGGCTGGACATCGTTCTGGAGGTGGAGAGGATTGTATTGTGCAGTGCTTGCTTTTTATTCCCTGGGTTTTAGTTTTTTTAATGTTATTATAATAATTATTATTATATGTTAGTATAATTAGTATTATTATATTCTATTTGATTTCAGTCATTAAACTGTTCTTATCTCAACCTGTGGGGGTTTTTTTCCTTCTCTGATTCTCTTCCCACCTCATGGAAGATCATGTGAGCCAGCAGCTGTGTGCCACTTAGTGGCTGGCTGGAATTAAACCATGATAGTCAGTGACACAGAAAGACTTAAATGTCAGGTACCTCTGGATGCTAGGACCCACGGTGCAGAGAGGGTGCCAAAGATGTGGCGTCCTGCTCACCGACACAACCTTTCCTTCCCCAGAGGAGGTGGAGTGCCTTGCCTCTGTTATGGTGTGTATGCAACAGTGTAGGAACAGCAAACATAGTACTCGTCAGTGGCAGTTTGCAGTCACTTCTCTTCCAGTCGCATTTCTTGCCTGCCATCAGCTTTTCCTTCCGTCATCTCAAGGCAGCTTTACACAATAGCAGAAAACTCCTTCTGACTGCCTGTGTGTCCCAGTCTGCCTTTGTAACCACACTGGGTCTATGCTGTTCTGTAGGCTGTGTGAACTGGTCTTGCAGTCAGCCTGAGGATGTCTGTGTGCCCATGAGACAGCCTGGTCAGCAGCGTCCAGAGATCACCCTCTGAAAACAGGCATGTTACAAATTAGAGACATTCCTGGGAGAAGTCAGAGAAATGTATGCACCACCTGCTGGCAATTTGCTGGGCTTCAGCCAAAGGCATCGATCGTTAGATGCATTAATATTAGGAAACAGGCTTTCTTCATTTTTTTTAAAGAGCCAATACACAGATGTGAAATCATTTAGCTGACTTAACTAGGATTACTTGACAAGAAGAACAGTTGTATTAATATAAACAAGCATGTCCGTTTAATTGCCTTCCTCTTTCAAGCAACCCTGTTTGTTTTGATCAAATGGAATGATCCTAAAACATTTTTATTGCTACCTTAGCACTCCCACAGAGGAAAGATGTCAAATAAAGTAGTAAAAATATCTTAAATTAGCTCAGTATTAGCAAGAAAGCCTCTTTTTCTCAGGTTGTCTCTATTACTGGTTGTTGGGGTTTTTTTTCCTTCCAATTACCAAGTACTCTTTATAGCCTTTGGTGGTTTTTTGCTGTTTGTTTTTTTAAGTTGTCTGTCTCTCCTCCTTCACACTTTCCTCAGTTAGACATTTGTCTATTCAAAGTAACACCTCCTTTCAGTATTGGCTTTGCAAGAAATTTTTATCTTCCAAGGGAGAGAAGAGTCATTCTTGGTGATGTCTGCAGGCCCCTGAACACCTCAAAATGACAATGAAAATAACAATAATATCAACAACAACAGCAACAATAATATTGTTAGAACAAAGGACGTAGCAAACCAGAGGCTGGAGTTCAAAACCCACTGAAGGCAGATTGAACACAGCTGAGTGCCTATATGTGTGCTAAGGTGGCAGTAGTGCGTTGTGCAGCAGTGTTTGGTGCAGCTGGTGCTCTCTGGGACAAATGAGAACAAAGGACCTGCAAACTGGGACAACAGTACTTCTTTCTCTCAACATTTTGGTTGCATTCAAATTTTAATTCATGTGTCTGAAGCCACCTTGTGATTTGGCATTCATATGAAAATCTAGAAATGGCCACTCTGACTGCTGTAGAAATCTTGACTCATTTGCACAATATCGACTCTATCAAACCTTTAACAAAAATGAGAACCTTTATTGCATTTCCCATCTCCCAGTTTTCCAACTGTCCTCAATATGAATATCTGCTTTTTCAACCTATTTCTGAATGTCATAAAATGTGCAGAATGGTTTTTTTGAAGAATATCTGTTATGAATTAATCTACAACTCACATTATCTTGGAGCAAAGAATATTCTTTGAATGTACAAAAAATATCTTTCACGCTCTTGATGTTCCCGCTATTGAAATTTGTCCCTTTCTTACCCTTCTCCTTCCCCTTTTCCTATTGTTTTCCAACCTGTTTAGTTTATTTTTTGAAAATAAATAAATACATAAATAAAATAATCTTCTCCTGTCACAGAAGTGCCTAATAGAAGGGAGTCAAAGACGTATGTTATATTATCAGAATCATAAAATGGCACTTGATAAAGTGTCACATAAAAGACTTACAAGAAAGCAAGGATTTATGAATTACTTGGAAAAAGAAGTGATATAAAAATGCAGCAGAGAAGAGAGACGGGGGAGATATGATTTGTCATTGTGACTGACAGTCCGAAAATAGTGTTCCTGATTCTGGTAGTGAGTAGTGATATCCTCTGAGACTCGCTTTTAAGACTAGTTGTCTGCTATATTCAGTGCAGTTTATTGATGGAAACTTGAGGTGGAGCAGCCTTATAATAGACCTTGAGAATATTCCAAAGGGAGAGAGGAGTCTACTGACTGATAAAATCTTATTCCCTGTGACACTGTTGAAACAGCTAAGCCACCAAGTTGTTGATTTCAAGTTCATCTTCTTCAGTAGCTCATACATAGGTTCTTCAAGAACTACCTTGTGGCAACAATATGTAGAGTTCCAGGTAGTTAATTAACAAAGTGCATCTGATGAAGCATAAAAATTACCAAGGGCCAGTTGTAAATCAAGGTAAAAGTGATGACTATGAGAGCCAAACCCCACTACATATTAAAGAGACCTGAGAGAACCTCTAGTGTTTGGAGAAAAAACAATAAATTAATTTATTTTTTTCCTAAAGTATTTCTCACTTGCATTCTTATATCTTTATTTCTGCAAAAATCAAATTGTTATCTTATTGGGAATGAAACAGAGAATGTTCTGCCTTTTGCTCTGCTTCAGACTTCTGTGGATTTTGTATTGCAATATATCCATGTTATATACTAGTTATGTACTGCTTTATCTAAGGTAAAGGAAGATCTTCAGCCTATTCCAGACTAAAGGTCTAAAACCTTGTGATCAAACCAAAAACTGTGTTCTTCAGTGGCAAAGGAAGAGGCCTGGGATATATCTGTAATACACAGAAATTATGTTTTCACTTAAAAATGTGCTTGCCTGAAAAATTCATTTACAATCTCATGTAAAAATCCCAAGGGAGTAAAAAAGTGTTTTTTCCAAATATACACTGTCTCAACATCAATCTGATGCCCATAGTCTTGGTTATAAATACAATTGACAGAAAAACTCTCTGCAATTTAGCTACTGCCTCTCAACAGATGCCTAGGTAGTTCAAATTCCAGCCAACAACCATTGAAATAAACACTCATTCTTCTGCAGAAGTCCCCAAACTCTCAAGTAGTCTAAAATTATTTAAAAATTCTTCTTAGTGAAAAAGACTTAATAACCTTGTGTCATAGTTTAGGAATGCTATTCCCCAATTTAATGTTCCCACTGAAACACTCCAAACCAGGCACTACTTCACTCTCCCTTCCCCTCTGTGGTGGGCTGGAGAGGAGAGTTGGAGGCACTAAAGGCAAAGACCTTGGGTTGAGAGAAGAGCAATTTACTGTAAACAGTAATGAAATAAAAAACAAACAGTAACAGCAATAATATTAATAGCAGAATGTACAGGAGAGGCAAATGATTCACGTGGGAGTGCTCACCACCCAGGACCCATCATCACCCCTGATGGCTCACTTCCCACTTCCTGCCTGGAAGGGACCCATTCACCCCTGCCCTGTATGGAGTGAGGTGGTATTGAATAAACTCTGGGTCCTGATTGTGCCCCTCCTGGCTACAGCAAAAATTAACCCTGTCCTGGCCAGAACCAGGACACCTTGAAAAAACCAAAAATGATATGTAGAAAATAAATTTTAACACACTCATTGTCCAGATACTTTCACAGTTGTCCAATTAATTACCTTCTCATTTTATGAGAAAAAAATGTCCTGCAATGTGTCTTCTCTACTCTTAGAGGTAAAAGTAGCAGTAGTTTCACATGAATAGTGATATTGTGCAATTTGGATACCTGTCTTTGAAATATTTGTCAAACATTTCCAGGAAGACAAATCCTTTACTAGGCTTTGGGGCTAAGTGCTTCACAGAGAGGTCCACAAGATTCCATTCATCTCTGTTCTTGTCCTTTATATCTATTTTCAGGAAAGAGTCCCTTACATCAATACAAGAAGTTGAATAATACATGTCTCAGAAATTTTCATTTTCTGCATATTGTTCTTTTGTCTTCTCTTCAAGTTTCCAGTGAAAATCTCCCCTATAGAGAAGTCCGACTTTATAAGGCTTACAAGGATCTCCTAAGAGTCACTAGATAAAATGAAGGTAAGCTACACTTGCAAGAAAAATGAGAGTGCCCACTTTTGGCTTCTCATTAATAAAGGAAGGAGACGGATTTGTTTGTTTATATTTTATTTTTTAATTATTTTTATTATTTTATTTCCAAGTCTAAATTTTCTATGGCTATTAACAGCAACTCAAAGCTAACCCTATTGAAATCTTGCTATTGCTTTTTCAAGAGCCTATGACTCCACTAGAAAAGAGAGATTAAAGGAAAAAAAAGATAACTTTTTATTCTTTGCCCCTACATAATATATAGACATGAATGTATTGACCGCTGCTTTTGCAGCAATACAAAGAGATGCAAACAAAAAAGCACAACCATTTGTACTACAGAATATTTATGATCAGAAAATCAAGACTGGCCATTTTAAAGGTATGAGAAAATATGAAAGTTCCCTAGTTCAGTAAGATCATGAGAAAAAAAGTCACAAGCAAAAAAAAAAAAGAGCAGTGATGTTGACAAGGAAATATTGTGAACATTTAATGGCAGTTACAGTAGCTGCACAATGTATTGTAGTTAAATAGTTTTGTCAGCTGCTTTTCTTGTAACCATTGGCCATGCCGTAGTTTTGTATAAACCTTTGCAGGAGATAGAATCAGCTTTAATGAAATTTGAGTAGCTGACATATTAGGCAATCCATTATACTGGAAGAAATGCTCCTTGATATTTTTCCAAAGGACTGTCTCTCAACTGTAATCACTTTCTCTGTACATGAATGATGTCACTAAAGACTTTAAAGAAACTAATTAGTTTGACATTGACTGCAAAACAAATAGTTTAAGAACATCTGAGGCTCTTTAGAAACTATTTCCTTTATCCTACCTTGATAAATACTCTAAGCAACAGCACGTGGCAGAATTTGATTCCATCAGGCCTGCTACTTGTTAGACCAGTGAGCCAGATCTCATGCAATGGGAAAATGTTGCTTATTTTGCTACTCTAACAACTTTGAACTCCGTCATGGAAAATGTACCTTAGAAGACAACAAGTTACAAAGCAAATTTACTCATAGTTTTTTTGGGGTTTTTTAAAGAATCTATTTTAAACCTGGGATTTTAGTTAATGAGCATGAGTTCAAATGGTTTAAACACCTAAATGCCAAATGACGAAGTTATTTCAGCCCAGAGGAAAATCATATCAGTCTGTGTTTCTAGTCCCCTGAATTTAGTAATCTCAACACCCAAAAATTCAGCTCCAGCAAGTTGCCTCAAAACATCTGAGACACTTATCCATCGCTTCAGAGACGACTGAAAGGAATAAGTGCAATCAAAATCAAGCTGGAAAACCTAGATGGTGAGCAAAGGTGTCTTAAAGCTATCAATGGGAAATGTGTGCTGAGCTTCAACCTGCCTTTAAAGCAGAAATATTTGGTTTGAGACTGCACATTTGGTGCTTCTCTTCATTCCTATCGTCCCTAGTCCACGCTGGGAAGCCTGTTAAGTTTGAACTCATCCTTTTATAATATATATAAAAAAAAAAAGTTTGCTGGAGAAGTTTTTGCTGCCTGTCTTTGGCTTAATAGCTTTTGTAGTTGCCTGGGTTATTTTAGACCTCAGCTCAATTTCCTCTTCAGTCTGAGATGGATCAGACTTCTGTTTACCGCTTTATAAAAGAATACCCTCACTACCAGATCATAAAGTAGGTGCGGAGAAGGAAGGAAAAGGGGCAAAGGGAGCAATACACTCAAACTCTCTTATTAAGATCGATCACCGAGGGCCAAGGGCAAATAAAAAAAGCAAGAAGGGCATGTCTCTTCTGTTCAGTGCTCATGTGAGGAGCTGGAACTTTCATTGAAACAAGGAAAAGGAAACCACAGCTTTAATTATTTGAAAAACATATCCTTTTATTTGGAGTTTATAGTTGCTCTCCTTTAATACAAATAAAAAAATTTGACTGCCTGCTTATTTACATCAAAGCTCTTAAATTTTTTAAACACGTTTTCCTTTCAAATTATTTAAGAACTGTTCTATTTCATCTGAAAAAATATTTATCCTAATTCTTCCATATTCTATATTATTTTTTATCCTTGACTAGACCACATGAGGACATCTGTTCTGTATGGGGAAGGTTTCTGTTCTTTCCCAATTCCATATTCTCAGACCTGACTATGACTGTCATAAAGTCTGTATTATAGCTGAAAGGAGTTCTGTATTGTCTTTGAGTTAACACTTGTGTCTTAAATTCAATGGCTTTAGTGGAGTTGCACCAAATTTCAGCAGCTGAAAATCTGGTTTGGCATTTCAGTTTGGGATTGGGAATGGGGAATGACAGCAGTTTTGCAGAGAGCTTGCAGATGCAAGTCTTTCAGATGCTTTGTTTAAGTTATAACCACTTAATTTTACATGTATTTATGTCTTAGCCATTGTAATTTCTAGCTTTAAAATGTGTTTGTAATGGTATGAAAAAAAGTGAATTTAACCACTTCATGCAGGATTATGAATAGAAATCACATTTTTACATTTGCAAATATAGATATTGATAGTGGTTATATACATCAGTTGGGGAATACCAACGCCACCAGGCAAAGTGATCTCTCATGATCAACCAGTAACTCTGAATAGAGAATGTTCTGCCATCATTGCAGTACTTCAGTGCAATTTGTGCCTATCAACATCCATCTATGGGAAGAACTCCCCAAACAGACTTCAAACGTGTTATCAGAAAGATTCAAGTTTGGTTGATAAGATACTGTCAGATTTCCACAAGGTTTTGGATACTGTGCTGCACTAAAAAACTCGAACAGCACTAAATCAACATAGGACATTTGTAAACTACATGGATTAATCAGCCACACAATAGGGAGTTCTCATACTGGTGTGGTTTTGCGATTTGCAGACTAATTTTTACCTTTTTGTTATTAAGCATATCATTTTTTAACCTCTGACAGGTAATAAACCAAAGTTTTCAGCAGCTGCAATTGTAACTGTCACAAAAATAGGTAAAATGGCAAATAACAAGAAGATGTTGATATTCACTTGCTAGAGAGCATAAAAAAAATTATATGCTTTTCAGAATATGCAAATATTGAAGTTGTAACTGAAGTTCATATTCCCTGATGGAGGACTCCTTCCTGGAAAACCAGGACTCTAAAAATGGACTTTGGGGCTGTGGTACCTCACCAATATAATATAAATTCCTGGACTGAAACAGTGGTAAAGATATGTCCTTAGAAGACGCACCCAGAGCAGCAGTAGAGAACTGTCTTTGTTTTCTTCTGATGTTGCACAGAAGAACCTTGAGAATGGCCAAAGAAACAGAAAATATGCCTTATGGCAAGTTCCTGAAGCTGTCCACTTTGTTCAGTAAAGGATAGAGAATTTCAAGGATAACAAAGCATAATTTGTAAGCACTTTGAACTAGAGCAAGAAAGAAACTACAAACTGTGTAAAAAGGTTAATTAAGTATTGGTGGCAGCAACTTGTTATGGATGGTGGGCGAGCCTCACTGAGAAGTCTGAAATAAAATCTGAATATTTGTCTACAGTGTTCACTCTGATTCAAGGAGAATTACAGATATGAAAGAAAGAATTAAATTATAAAAGTCCAACAGCCTGTGTCATGCAGAAGCTCAGACTACAATCACCATAGTCCATTTTGTCTTTAAAATTTCTGTGACGCTGGCTTGCATAGTAATATCACAGTTGCTATTTTTTTATCCACAAAATGCACTAGGCAGATTCCTGTTTTCTTTTACCTCTCTTTTATAAATTATGAACTAAGAAAAATGTATTCGTCAGGGACATACAATCCAGTTTAGACCTCTCTAATGCCACAAGTATTCCAGTGCATTCAGCACTATATAATTTCGTGTAAAGGAGCGACTCCTGTAAAAGGGTTGCCCTCCCACTGCCAGTGTGTGACAGAGCCTGTAGCTGCAAGAGTGTTACTACATTACATGACTAACTCTCTCCTACGTGAACACCAAGATTTCTAAGCAATTTTCAGTTAAATGAGTGACTGAGCATAAAAGGGTACAGAGGTAGCAGCGAATGTCTAAATCCTCTTTGCAAACATGCATGTGGAGATGAGTTTTCACTGTGTTTGCCATTTTCAGACAAACAATTATGCATTAAAAATCCAAAAGCATGTAATTCTCATAACCCAAATACACAATTTCAGCCTAAATAAGCCAATGTAAAAGGCATAGCCTGAATTTATTATATTTTTTCAGGATTTATCTTTACTCCTGTCACTGAATTATTGTAAAGTTTTCCTGATCTTTGAAATCTCCAGTGCTTGTAATTTGCCCCAAAACTTTATATAAAAAGCTCCAAATAAACAAAAAACCAAAAAAACCCCTGTCACATGTATGTACATGTATTATGTGATATCATGATAATTAGTGTATCTTCACTTTTGGCATGTCTCCTCACGTTGATAATGCATGAGTCAGTTCATTGTAATATAATTAGAATAATAATAATAAAGAAAAATTAATAAACTAATTAAAATCTTTACATTGTAATTATTGCTCCTGGAAATGCATCTGCTTTCAGCAAAGTACAAACAGTCATAGTTTCATTTATTTTAGACCTTCATGTAGCATTTCTTCAGTCTGTGCATTTTCTTTGATGTAGTTCAGGGAGTTCAATGGAGTTTGGAATGAAAATTACCACATCTTTTCTCCACATCATGTTTGCCTTGACAGTAAGTGGGCACGGCTGGTCTTTGTTTTCTTAGGTTACTGAGAGTGGTTTTCCTTATCTTTCCTGGTCACAAAAAAAAATCTTGCTTATATCCCTACATTTCCTCTTGGCTTTGTGGTTTTTTGTCTTCCTTTTTTTTTTTTTAATTATTTTTGTTTTTGTTTGTTTCTTTGTTTTGTGTTTTGGTGTTTTTTGTTTGTTTGTTTGATTTGTTTTTAGCTTCTTTTTTTTTTCTTTCTTTTTCTGAACTCCTATGGACATTCACTATTTTTTTTTCTGGTAAGGCCATTTGCAGGAAGTGTGTCATTTTACTGATACTAATTTTCATGACTGTTTTCTACCATTTTTCCCCTAAACTAAGAAAGAGTCATTTAAAGCAGTTAGCCCATCACAATAGGTATTTTTCATTGGCTTTTCTTTGACTAGGACAGCATAAGCCTTCCTTCCAGCATTCCCTCCAGGTTCATAAGATACATCAAAAAGGAACATGCATTAGGCTAGATTCTTTCTGTGGTTAAACATTTCTTTCTTTGGGAGATGCGTTAAGGAGGGCAAAAGGTGATGATACAACTGCTTTTTACACACACATTCCAGTCTGGGGGCAGCCTGAGGCTGTTTCAGTTCCTTTCACAACTAACAACTTTATATCTGACAAGAGGTCCTCCAAACTGCAGTCAGATGCACTCAGAGACCTTAAAAGGTTTTCAGTCATTCACCTAGACTATTTAAATCTAGGACTGCATCAAAGAAGACACAGTTTGTAAAAAGGCAACAAATTCTGCCCAGGGAACAAGGATATTATAAAACTGAGCTTATTGCAAGTACTTTACTTAATATATCGTGCTTTAAACTGCTATGGTCAGTAACCTGTTTGTTTAGGTTGCCAGTCATCTGGTCCTAATTCAGCATCTTTTCTCTCTTTGGAGTCCACGACTGCTGCAGTTGTTGTACTTGAACTGGAAAGCCCAAAAAGCACTTCCACAACTATGGTTCCACAACTTTAGCAGCTTACAGTCACGATTTCACTGCCTAGTGCCCATTTCAGGCTTGCAGCCATTAGAGGGCAGACCATAACAAATTGTTGCTGAATATATTTAGTCTCACCAGTGTTATTTTTCCAATTAGGAATCTTAGTAGACTCATTTTCAGCTGTGCTTTGAAGTGAATAAGTCACAGCAGCAAAAGAAAGACTGGTGAGGCAATTATTTTAGCATTGTTTTGCTAGTCTCATCTAATTTTGATGGTAGAGATTGCATCTCTAGGATTTATTTTATTTTTTTTTAGCTCTTCTGTGAGCATTGGTGAAGCCCTCTTTGTTAAAATGTATAAAATTTTCTCTTTCGTTTTGCTACTGTTATTGCAACTCTGTTGCATCAGAGACCTCTGTGGAAGGATGTACTGATTTTGGTCAGGATAGAGTAAATTTTATTCACAGTCGCTAATATGGGGCTGTGTTCTGGATCTGTGAGGAAAACAGTGCTGACAACACAGAAATGTTTTAGCTAGTGCTGAGCAGGGATTACACAGTGTCAAAGCCTTCTCTGCTCCCCACCCCATCCCACCAGTGAGGAGGCTGAGGGGTGCACAAGGATTTGGGAGGGGCACAGCTGGGGCAGCTGACCCTAACTGACCAAAGGAATATCCCACACCATATGACACCAAGCTCAGCAATCACAGTTGGGGGAAGAAGAAGGAAGAGCAGGATGTTTGGAATGATGGCATTTGTCACCACTATGTGTGATGGAGCTCTGTTTTCCTGGCTGAACACCTGCATGCTCATGGGAAGAGATGACCAAATTTCTTTGTTTTGCTTGTGTGCATGGTTTTTGCTTTACCTGTTAAACTGTCTTTATCTCAACCCATGAGTTTTCTCAGTTTTACCCGTCTGCTTCTCTTCCCCATCCTATGCCACCAGGTGAGGGTCTGAGTGGTGCTGGCCAGAGTTAAACTACGACAAAGGGTTAATGTTCATTCAGATCATCTGTCACTTCTCTCTCTGTTCGTTAAGGAAAATGGCTGGGTGAGGCATTGAAGGAGTTATGAACATGATTCATTAGTGAATGTAAGGAACAGAAATTAAAGAGGCAGGAGGAGGATGGATAATAATGAACTGCAAGTCCAGAGCAGCACAATTTTCTTACGTCCATATGTAAATAATGCACAGCATGGATGTGCACACTGGGCCCCTCATATACACATTCCCTCCACTAAGAGCCAACAACCCATTCTCCCACCTCCAAATTCCTTGGTCTAAAAAACCTAGAATTATGCTAGAACATTTCTGAGAGTAACATGAAACTCCTTAATAGGTAGAAGTGTGGATTATGACTACATATCATCAGCAACTGAATGATTCTAAATATGGAATTTTACTTGGATGAAAATAAAATAAAACTAGTGCTATTATTCTTATTTGTATGTTATAACCACCTAAGGAGAGAAGAAAAAAAGACCATTTTATTTTCTAAAATGTATCAGTCTCTGAGAACTTGAGGTCTTAAGAGTTAAGACCCACAGAGGAGTACTTTAAGTTCTCTCAGCTGGGATAATACTGCAATAATTGTCCTAAGGCTTGTTTGAAGGTTGATGTGTATAAACTTTTGAAAAAGCTAGGCAGTAGGGAATGAATACAGTAGAGAAATAACAGCACACAGAGCTATCCAGAGTCTCAAGTAAACTATCTAAATGAAAACTACTTCTGAATTATTTTTATATTCAGTCTGCCAAAGGTCAGTAGAATTATAATGGCTAAGGAAGGGATAGATTAATCTGTCATCCTTTTTCTGCCCACTGGAAGCAGTAGTTGCAGACAGGATTAAATAATCTTTAACTGGACTTCCAAGGGTCACTATGATGACAACTATGTCTTCACAACTGCAGAAAGCCAAGTCTGTCTCATGAGATTCTCTCACTGCAGATTTTAAGACTAGTGAAGTTAAGGTAATGCACATGAGCTGAGACAACAGGTTTTGACTTATTAAGTAAACGTCTGGGCATCATCAACACCCCTGGCATCTTTTAGTTAACTTGAAGCTATGAATCATGTTAGCTGGACTGAAATGACCTAACAGAAGCCTGTACCACTATCAAGGTTCTAAAGCAGCCCCTCCTTGCTCTGTAGTTCCTTCTTTTGATGGCCAGACTAAATCCAAAGCCCAAAGTTCTACTCATACAGAGAAGTTTGCAAATTGGGTGGCTCTGGTCAGTTCCTGTCTGTAAAGCTGTAGAGCCTAAAATATACACCTTTCGAGTAGTATTATATTGTTGAATTTCCTGAGGGATTGTGATTCTTTCCTCTCTTTCTTTCTTTCTTTCTTTCTTTCTTTCTTTCTTTCTTTCTTTCTTTCTTTCTTTCTTTCTTTCTTTCTTTCTTTCTTTCTTTCTTTCTTTCTTTCTTTCTTTCTTTCTTTCTTTCTTTCTTTCTTTCTTTCTTTCTTTCTTTCTTTCTTTTTCTTTCTTTCTTTCTTTCTTGCTTTCTTTCTTGCTTTTCTTTTCTTTCTTTCTCCCTCCCTCTTTCTCTCTCTCCTTCTCTCTTTGCTCTCTTTTCTCTCTTTTCTTTTTTTTTTTATCCGAAGACTAAATTAGGGGATTATCCTACTTTGATTTTACCCTTCAGCATCTTTAGAAATTTCTTTTCTTGTTAGTAAGCAAAGTGCTAAGAGATCACAGAGAGTTCCCTCTCTTATACTGAATCTTATTTATTCCCTTTGAAATCCATTTCTTAATTCCTTTCTGCTGTAGGCAAGTCCTTTATTTCCAGCATAATTCTTTGCATGAGAACAGATCAGCAGTTTCCCCTAAGTGGAAAAGTTTGTATGGTAGTGGAAGAAAGATGCTCTCCTTTCCCCAGCACTATCTCTGTTACTGCAACAACTTATTTTGTTTCCAGTTAACCCCACCGAGGCAGACAAGTTGACAGTGGTTTTGCTAGGGGATGGAGAAATAGCTGTTTGCTTTTAAAAGCTGTTAATGCTCAATTTTAAAACGTGCACTTTTATCCAGTAGTATTTAATCTTCTGGCAATACACTTTTTTTCTTTTTTTCCCCTGAGTATTTTGGACTTGTTTTTTAGTAGCTCTAAGAATTTTTTATTCCATCCCGAAATCAAAGAACAGGCTTATTTGGCCCTCAGAAAACACCCCACATGTAACATAAAGCTAACCTAAGGGTTACAATACCTCTGCTCCCTACCACTAGCCCAGGCTATCAAACTTGCAGGCCATGCAGGGAAAGCATAAGATAAAACTTGAAATAAATCAAGGGCACAGAGAGTGTGAGCATAACTTATCACCATGTTTGCCTCTCTTATCCTTATCCAGGGAATAACACTGTCAAGAACCTGGTGTAAATCTCTGAGCCAGTATGCCAAACTAGCCAATTAGTCAAGTCTTGACTAGAACTTCTCTCCCTCAATGGGATGGGGGAGAGAATTGGAAGACTAAAAGTGAGAAAACTCGTGGGTAGAGAGAAAGACAGTTTAACAGGTAAAGCAAAAGCTGTGCACACAGGGAAAGCAAAACAAGGAATTCATTCACTGCCCCCATAGGTAGGTAAGCGTTCAGCTATCCTCAGGACAGTAGGGCTCCATTACAAATAGTGGTGACCTGGGAACACAAACACCATAGTTCTGAATGCTCCCCCCTTCTTTCTTCTTTCCCCAGTTGTTGTTACTGAGCATGGTGTCATGGTGTGGGCCACCCCTCGGGTCAGGCGGGGTCAGCTGTGCCAGCTGTGTCCCCTCCCAGCCTTTTGGGCCCCCCCCCCAGTTTCCTCACTGGTGGGGTGGAGTGGGAGGCAGAAAGGACTTTGATTCAGTGTCAGCACTGCTCAGCACTAACTAAAACATCCCTGTGCTATCAGCACTATTTTCCTCCCAAATCCAGAGCACAGCCCCATACCAGCTACTGTGAAGAAAATTATCCCAGCCCAAAACAGCAGAGCAGAAGGTTTGCAGTAGAAGATCCAATTTTTGTTGGATGGCTGCTGCAATACTTCTGACAGGGAAACCTTTCCCTCCGAATGAGCTAACAGGATTTTTGCAGTCAAAAATCATTCTTGCATATACCTTCTCACTTTCTGAGCTTGCCTTCAAGAGTTGATGCTGCCCTGCTTTACAGCTATTGTGTTTGCCAGTTTACGCTACAGCCATTTAATGGGAATCTTCTACCTCATTTTTGAAGGAATTCTTTGTTAAATACATTGAATACAACATTAATTTTTTTATCCCTGTGATAATATTTTCTCCATGCTTTAGTTCTTCTTATTGCTGTTTATGTAGAATAATCAAGATCTTGGTTTTCATTCTTCACTTTTCAGGAATAAAAACAAGTGGGAAGTGGTGTATCTTGTTTCCCATTTTAATTTCCATTTTTATCTAGATTTCCTTTGACCAGAAGTTATATTTTTAATATTTCACAACTTACCTTTTTTTTTTTTTTTTCCTGATATAAGGGAATGTATTAAACTTTCCTTTAGTTTCACTTTGGCTCAGAATCAATATTTCAACTACATTCATAACTTTGATATATAGCATTTGGCTGGCAGAGAGTATAAGAAGCAATATATTATTTTCCTCTAAAGAAGAATGGGAATCTGATCTGGAGATTATGCACTAAGCGGTTGTGAGGATTTATTTCAATTCCCCTAAGAACCTGTTAGCATATAATTTGTTGTGTAGGATTTATTACCCTCCCAAGAGATTTCATTCAATGTGTAGGAACATTTCCCTGGTGTACCCAAGGTGTGTGATGGTGGATGGGTTTTCTTGTTAATATGATGCAGAGTTGCCCCACTACTTCTTGGGACATTTTCAGTCTTGGCTTTACTTGTCTCCATTAGGTCTTCCAAAGTAAGATCAATATACTGTATCCCTTTGCTTTGATTACACTGCCATATACAGATTTATCTTTATTAAAAATGCAGCCAAAGTCATCAATAGTACCTCTCATGGCCACAAATCTTTAAATGTGTCTTCTTTAAAGGATAAAGTCCTGATAGGAAAATTCTTAAGGCACATTGTATTTTCAAAAACCTTATTCCCATATTCTTAGTCACTGTAAAGTTCACTGTTAGCATTTTTTGTGGACATTGAAATCTTCCAATCTGTATGGTATAATAACTACTGTAGGTTTTTTAAGTAATTATTTAAAAATAATTTTGAATTTCTTTATATTCAGCATATCCATATTCAACATATATCTGATACTAAAGCTTAGGGTAAGTAGACCTTTGCCACGTACAAAGACATTCATAACCTCTTCCATTATCTATTGAAATAAAACTAAAAAAACTCCCCATGAATTCAGTGAATATCAGATCAAAGTGATTTTTTTTTTTTAAATTATACTGAAGGAGTTTATTCTACATGGTGCTATCCTTGACTTCAACCCTTCATTAGGCAGTTTATTCCCTCTTCTGCAAATGGAACACATGAAACACCAAGCTCCTTTCATTTTGAACAAAAACTTGAAATTAAAGAAGAATTATGGGAGATAAGGAAAAAGATAAGGAAAAAGTAGACCATGAGTGTTGCAGGTTTACAGCATCCACAGTGGATGGGAAAACTGTAGTGGGTTGTTGTACAAGGTTTTTTCCAACTCTAGTCTTTCATAACCATGACTATTATTGAAATTATTTAAAACCCAATACTCTATTATAAAGTTTAGTGTCAAAGTTCTGTTAGAAGAGCTACATCAGATGCTAAGTGGTGTTTTTGAACAAGACTTGAATTTGTCCTACATATATATATATATACACACACGTACACATATATATATATAAGTAGGAACCATCCAAATTTGTCTTTGACAAGTAATTCCAGAATGAACAAATCCCACGACAGAGAATAGTTTTCGAAAGGGCATTTGGTCATCACAAAATTTCAAGCAAACAATAGGTGAAAAATTAGCATGACACAGTTGGAGTTGATCTTGGTTTCTTGAGCAGAGCAGAAAGCTGATGTAGAAAACTGTCTGAAGGAAAGCATTCCTGTGACTTGCAAAGACTCTTTACAGAAGGATACTCATATTGCTCAGATGCATAAGGGCAAAAGGAAAGGCTCCTTAATTTTTGCACAAAAATATTTACCTCAGTGTAATTGCAACAGCAACTGTTAATAAAATAAAGCTATTCATCCCTGCCATCATAGCCCAGATTAAATGGCCCTAAAATCACTGAAACAGCATTTCTGTGATTAGGTTGATGGTTATTTACAGTCCTTAATGAAACATTATATAGTCATTTGTGCAAAGCATGAGCATATTGCGTACTGAAATTGTCACATAGCCAAGTTAAAATTATCCTGAATACAGACAGCATCTCAGCAGTATGCCATGCTATGAAAAAAACCCCAAACCAAACTAATCAAAACCCAAAACCCTGAAAAAAGGTAATAATTTTAAATTTTTGTCATTATATCTTTTCTTTTATAAAGTTGTATAAAATGTTTTAAAGGACATCTAATAGCAGCCATGAAGATTCTGGTTATTATCATGTTACCCTTTATGTAAAATATTACAGTGAAAAGAAGAAAAAAAAATCTACTTTTTTTTTTTT
>VYXB01000650.1:898107-1144528 GCA_013397135.1 Pachyramphus minor
TTTTTTTTTTTAAGTCACCACAGAACTATTTACTTCAGTATCTGTTTATGCCAGATGAGGATTGGATCATAGGAACTAGTTGATATTAATTGTGAAGCCTTGAATCACAACTTTGCTGTGGGATGCTTTTGGGTCAGTCTTACACGAGACTCTGTTGTGCCCTTGCGGATCTCTTGCTACATAGTCAGAAATGTCAAATTTAATTCAGGTTGAAGTAAATTGCCTTTTAAACGTTGTCCATGTGTAAGCTTAATGCCTTCTATTGGAAAAGATACACACTTCTGTAGGGAAATGGTGTAGGTCACTAAAGTGTGCACTTGAATAGTTTACACACTCAGCAAATAGGCTCTATTTAATCCACTTGATTTCCTCCTTCAATGCAGAGAACAAAAACAGTGTTGGAAAACCAAAATTATTATCCAAATTCTGTAGCAGCTCCTCTTCACTACAATAAACTACTGTAACATGCTGATTTTCTGCATTCAGAGGTAGCAGCACTGACTTATCACGTGAGTTTATCTCTGAGACCCTCAGTTTTCTTTTTCCCAGAGAGTGCATTTTTTCATGTTCTAGTTGCTGTAACATTATTACAAGTTTTACAATTTCTTTGGGGCATGACTAAGACCACTTTTTCTCTACCATCTGCAATGCTCCTACTCTTTTTGCTGAATGCATAATTACAGCTTTTTTTCTATACAGTGACTGAACTGTGGCCTGCGGTTTCCAAAACACTCAGATTTGGGGAGGATGGTGAGTTGTCTGCTGCATTTTTCATTTTATTTTTATTAAACAGCAGAATGTTCAGATTGTTCATGTTCTCTTCCTGTAGCCTTGAATTTCTAGTTTCTCTTCAGCTTCCGTGTAGTAATTGAGCTTTGCTTAGTTCTGTCCTGATCCTGCCATTGGCTGTTTGAATCAAAATTAGGATTCAGATTCAGGTAAAGACACCTAAATATAAGTGTCAAATTTTAAACTAGATGTCTAAGCTATTATAGGCAAAAGAGTCACTGCTGTCAGTGGAGCCTGGGTAAGCACCTGTGTTTGATTTATTGAGGGGAATCCCCCCCCTGCAGCCTGCATTAGCCACTGGCCAAAGCATGGTATACGTTTTCATGTGTCCAAACTAAGTAGCTAGGACGTTGCCACCTGACTCTTCATCATAACTCTTGAGCTCAAGCTATGAGGACTTATATATTTAGTGCAAGAAGGCCTTATTTCTGTGTTTGGTAACAGCTATGACATAATCATTCTACCTACAGCTGAACAGAAAAGAACCAGCTGTCAGCTGATATCTCTCATTTTGATTTCTGTACAAATTGCCTGACATAGCAAGGCCACTACTATTTAGGAATTCAAACCCTAATGCAGCTCCTAACACTCTGAGGTCCTTTCTATGTATAAATGCTGGCTGTTTTGTCACTGCCATACCTCCTTGGAATAAAATGCTTTTCCTGAAAGCTTTTTATGTATTACAGCTGGTAAACACTTGTCTAAAAGGATTCTGGCCATGTCTACACTTGGTTAATCTTCCCAGATATTAAAAGATTTAGAGCCATCATCGTCTGTCAACTGAGAATAGAAATGACTGAGAAAAACCTTTTGAAATCTTTTGTACAAACCAACAAAACCCAACATACCACAGAGTCACAGAATATGCTGAGTTGGAAGAGATATACAAGGATCATCAAGTCCAACTCTTAGCCTTGCACAGGACATCCCTGAGAGCCACACCATGTCCTTGAGAGCGCTGTCTAAACAGTTTTTGACTCTGTCAGGATATGTATATCACTGTATAATGAAATGCCATAATTCCTTGATTCAGAGAAGTCTATGAGCAAATTTTTAAATCCATATGAACTAATTGAAAATATATAACTGTAAAATCTTGAAAGTCCTTAGCTAATGTAAATATTTTTTTTATACTGAGTTCAGTGGTTCACTCTTTACAGCTGCTGAGGTCTAGCTGGAAAGTAAGACCAAAGCAGTGATCTGAGATTATAGCTTGTTTATTGTCAGAACTGTTCACAGTCCAAACAGCTTGCATATGGGTTGCAGAGTTTGCAATAAGCTAATTCCCAGGTTGACTACAGGTTAACAAAGCTAACACTGCTGCAAGAAAAGCACAGCAGTCAGCACTGTGTCGCTGAAGTTATTTTACAAGTTGGTAAAAATCCCCACAAAAACAACCTATGTGTGATGAACTGTTTATCTGAGATTTCATAAAGAATCATAAACAAAAGCTTTGCCAGACCCTTAGTTTTGTTAGCAAAGCAGTGCAAATTAAACCTGCTGCTCTTCTAGACTGTGCTTCAATGCAGCACTTGAAGACTTGAACTGCTTGTTTAATGGGCTGTGAGATATTTCCCATTTTCTATTCACAGAAAAAATAAGAACTCTTGGTGCTAAAATTAAAGAAAAGAAAGTAACAATGTTAATTCTAGTTAAATCTCTGTCTATGTTGAAAATTGTCAGTACAATAATCTGTCCTTAAGAGTAGGTGAAACACACTGATACTTTGATAGAAGATGTGCCACAGGAATAAAGGGACTTCTTCTCATTAGAAAATAAAACTGTGGCATCATTGCATGTCTTGTGGGTTTAACAAAAGGCAAACAGATTGTCTCGAACCAAAATGTAATGTCCATACAAGCCAGGACACCATACTTCCTGTTGATTTTGAAGAAAGGCTGCAGGAGAGGGAAAAGTGAAAATCAAGGAGAAAGCTCCCAAGGAGCCTTCAAGACTACCCAGCAAAACCCACTATGGGGTTTTTAAACCAGTGTTGTAAAATGTACACCATAAAATAAGACAATAGAAAGGAAATACATGGTTAGGCTGGTCCAAGCAGTTCTTTGCTATGCCAGAGAAGATTCAGAAGGTGTCTCAGCAGCCTGCAATGTTTGCCTTGCCCATGGATAAATTTCTGTACTAGTATAAGGCAATATAGGCACATGCCCAGAGTAAATCGAAGTGGCTTATTGTAGTTTTTAGTTTTATACTCTCTCAAGATATTTTGGGTTTGCTGAAGTTTTTTTTTTTCCTCTTCTCTGAAATGGCCGCAGCTCTTTATGAACTCAGTCTGGTCCCAGAAAGGTATATGCATCTCTTTGCCCTTTGTCACTTTTCTCACTATGCTTCCTATACAGCTCGATTGACACCATGGCCATATTCCCATGATCCCAAACAGCCTTTTCCTGGCATGCTGTCTCAGCAGTGGACGTATTTACTTCAGCAGGTGGTCTGCACATACAGTGAAGATAAAGTTGCTAGGTAGGTCAAGGAGTTGCTTGTCAGGGTCTGGTGGGATGAACATACGGGTTTAAAGATTGCTTTTGCCTTGAAAAGGCATAGTAGGAAATTGGTCTTTCCATCTCTTTATCATAAAGCAGAACAGGCCCTAAACCGTTAATCCTGTATAGCTCCTGTAGCATATTTCAGCAAACTGATAACAGATGTGGCTAAATATTTTTTCAACACTGCACACCTAATTTGCATTTTGTTCTCTGATTAAATCCTTGTAATTCTCTATTCTTTTATCTCCATTTCTTTGAAAATTAATAAGAAAAACAGTTGTTTGAAATTTAATATTCAAATAATTTTGTCATAAAAATAGTTCTTTTCTCTTATTGATTAAGGCCTGAAATAGTTCTCCTATTTTCTGGATCCTAGAGGATATAAAAAAACCCCAGAGATGCTACAGTAGAAGGTGAATTGGTGATTCGGATCAATTAGTGGGTGTTTTTTTCAATACCTCTTATTAAAACTTATATTAAGATGGGATTTTTTTTTTGGGGGGGGAAGGGTGGATTAATGATGAGGGAGATAAGAATTCCAGTCTTAACCTCTGTCGCCCTGGGAATCAAATTCCTGGTGTATTTTGCTGAGACTGAAGGTCTTAACTTTTCCTTGGGCCCTGAAGGATTTGGTGGGCTGGAGGGTTGCTCTCCAAGCCCAGCATCCCATATGTGGTTCAGAGCACATTCTGCAGTATGGAAGAGTCATCGGATCTGTCAAGCTGCATTGGAGGCGTTTGCTACACGATAATGGATGATTGGGTGTCTGCAGGGCCTGGCTTGGTGACAGCCCCTGGAAGAGCAATGATTCACTCTGCTAAAGTCACTATGGGGATAATTTTAATAGGGCCACTGTCGCAATTAAAGTATGGGCTAATTTAAAAACCTATGCTTTGAGATACCCATATTCACATTTACAGTAATGATATCTCTCCCAGAGCTTCATGGAAATGTCTTTTCCCATCCTGCCTAGTAACCATTTGCAGTCCAGTGCAGAAGTGACACACCAGTGGCACACCTTGCATGCTGGTTACAGGCAGGGATATCTTCTGGAGGGTAGTGAGGTCACAACAGCGCCAGCAGTCAGCAGGGATGTAGTTCTGCAGATACTGGAAGAATCTGGAGATTTCCCACACAGAGGTGGGAAAAAACTATTCCTGGAAAGGTATTTTAAATCAAATTAAACCTTTAGTGTGACACTTTCTGAGACACAAAACAAGCAAAAAAAATAAAAAGAAAGAAAAAAGGAGGAAGTAAATGCTCTTTAAATAAAAATTTACTCTAGTGCCATGATATGCATATTTCTCAAAAGAACCAAATCCTCTATACGTGTGACATATTTGCATATTGTGTATCAATAGGCTTTGCACCAGCACTGAGGTCAACAGAACAGATTAACAAGCTTTCCATTATTTCAAAACATCAGATCATTGCTACGTGTTTATGTGGTAAGTTCAGAAAGATGACAAATATTCCATGTTATTTAGAACGTTTTTAATGGGCAGGTGTTGGATGCTCTCTCTCTCTCTGTTTTTTAGGTTGCCATTCAGTAAAACCCCAAGTTTTAATGCAGATAAGGACCTCAAATACTCTGAATTTTAACAACATAAACCTTAGTGTAAAAAACAAAACCAAAGACAAAAACAGTAACAACCCCTTTAGAGGTAATTACATAACATCGCAGATGGTGGAATGGATGCATAAAGAAGTAATTTGCTCAAAGGCACTTATCAATTTCGTAATACAGTGCACAAGTGTTCATTCTTTATTCAGACTGAAAGAACACTGCCAATTTATTGTGTAACCATGTTCTGCCAATGTCCTATGTAATGACATGGTTTTGTTTTGTATTATGGACTTCTCTATCACTTGCCTCTCCCATTATCCACATGCTGTCTGCCAATGGCAGAGGCAGAGCCAACACTAAGACTGAAGACCATATTTATCTCCCTCTTCACAGGTTTTTGGTTGTTCATGGGGGTGTGTGTTTAATTTTTATTTTTTATTTAACATACATTATTATTTACCACAGTGTGACTCAGCCAGAGTTTCAACTGAGAAAAAATGGAATTGAGAAGAAAGAGTGTTAAATTCCTTTTTCTACCCTGGGAGAGTACAGCAATTTAAAGTGCTCTCATACCATTATAATATTAATTTCCCCCCCAGTGCTTTCTGGCATCTGGCTCTATTCCCCCATGCAAAGGAGCTTTACAGGGTAATTTGTCTCCTTAGAATTTTTGTTCCTGAAATGTGAAATGAAAATAAATGTTATACATAGTATATGGCCATATATATTGCTGTATATAAACATAACAACAGACACATATAAGATTATGTCATAGAGTCAAGTATATCTAAAAAGTATTAATTCCAAAATTTAAGCAGAAAGTAAGAAATTTGATCTGCAGTTATCTGTAGGACCTCAATGCAGCCTCCTTATATATAACTGTTAGGATTTGGCCCTGCAGGAAGCTGGAGAAATGGTAACAGGATTTCTTGAAAAATGTGATGCTTTTTGGATTGAAGTATGAAGGACATCTTATAGATTGGATATTACTGACTTTTTCACTTGCTCAAATAAAGCCCACTGGTGAAAGAGGTTCTTAAATGCGGAGTGGAACTGTTGAAGCTGCTTTAGGTAGAAATTACACCCAAAGGAAAAGCAGCAAAAAAGTCAAGCTTTTCTGTATTTTTTTCTTCTGTGCAGCAACAGCAGACAACTGCTGAAAAACACTAAACACATTACTACACCACAGAAATATGTAATCCTACATGCTCTCAAACTGTACTGCATCCACATGATCTGCCATAATCTGCCAGTATGTGAAATGCTACAGGTATTGCTCAATGTGACTTCATGATCTGCAACAGATCCCAAACAATGACAGCCACCAGTTTTCTCTGTGCTTCGATATGACACCTTAATGGTTTGCTAAAAAGGATTATCTTGTGTATGATGGGGTTTTTTATATGTAGTCTATTACATTTTAGAAGCTTGTCCTTGATATTAAACCCTCTGCATTGAAATTATAGTTAATCTATGAATAACAGACTTCTGAAACATTTAGAGCAAGTGTGTCTGTGTAGGCATGGTTTTTGAAGGGCAACAGCAAGCAGTAACATCCTTCAAGTGAAAGAGCAAAAGTGTGAAAAAATAGGGAGGAAAAAAGGCAGTTTCTAGTTTTCAAACAGAGAAGATTTTTAATATTTCCAACAAATTTGGTTAGAGAAAAAATGGTTCTAAATAATGTTGCCTATTATTTGTTGTAATTCTTGAAATTGCCTTACATCAGAAAGAGCATTAAAGATCCCCAGATGTGTTTGATATAATCAGAGCAGAGTTATTTAAAGGTCTCGGTGGACTGCTAGCCTATCTAGATAGAATTATATTTTGCAATCCCTGAAGAACAAAAGTCTGTCAAGTACTTAAAAAACTAGAGATGAAGGACTATACTCCAGTTAGGGCAAGTGTAAGCTAAAAATGGTTAAACGTAGGCATTTGGGAAATGTGTCAATCCTGACAGCTCAAAAATAGAAATAATTATGTAAATCTTGGCTCCAAACCAGAAAGCGGGTGAGTTAGAAAGGTTGTTAAATATGGTCACATACTTCAGTAAATTAATTCAATCTCCTGTCAGAGATTAGAGATCCCTTATGAAGGTGCTAAAAAGATAGATTGCTGAGTGGCAATTTGGGTCAGACCAACTTAGCATGTTCAGTGCTGGGAAAGTGTGGGGTAGAACTCTCTGTTCCAAATGTTCAGGCACCCGGGCAGGCAATTACAACCCCTGAAGAGCAGCAAGAGCAGTGAGGCGTGGTTACTTCCCAGACCTACTCACAATGAACGAAATGCTCACCTTTAAAACAGCTCAGGTTGCACATGAAAAGAGACTGAGTAAATTGGAAAAGGAAAATGGAAGGACTATGATACAGATGTTCATTTTCTCTGTAATAATTTCCTGGTTTATGGACAAAAGCTTACTTGTGGGACTTCCAGTTGTTCCCACCACAGAAAATTATATCTGAGGTCATTAGAAAAGAAAAAAAACACAATCTTTTTCAGCATTGTATGATTTGATAAACAATGCTTCTTAGGAGTAAATGCTGATCCCACCATTGAGATCCAGCATCCACTGACCCAAGGAAAGACTGAGTAGAGAAAACATCTGTGACATTTTATAGACACAGTTTATAAGCTGCATTCCACCTATCAGGTGTCTGAAATAAAGCATTAGTTATGTTCTTCAGAATGGAATCACTCCAGTTTCTGAATAGCTAACTTTGCATTAAAAGACATTTTCATCTCTCATGATGGTGGCCAAACACTGGAGCAGGTTGTCCAGAGAGACTGTAGAATCTCCTGCCATGGAAACATTCAAGACTTGGTTGGACATGAGCAACATGGTTGGATTAGATCTGCTTTGAGATGGGGATTAGATTAGATGACATATAGAGGGTCTTTCTGATCAAAATTATATATTTCTCTGTGCTTCCATTGCATGGTAGAAATGTATTATTTTTAGAGCTAACATTGAGATGTGTAGCCTGTGGATCACAAATATTGTACCAGATACAACAAAAGAGGTCCTTTGTAAATCTGATTTCAGGTTCTGTTGCTCATGCTGGCTGCCAGTAGGAGCTACAGAGATGTTCCAGGAAGTGACTGGCTCTACACCTGACAATTTTGACACCCCAAAAAGTGGGCTTGAGTACTTATCGCAGTTATACAAAACAGATGAAGATACAACCCCCTTCAAAAAAACCCACACAACCCCCCCCAAAACAACAACAACAACAACAACAAAAAACCCAAACAAACAAACAAACAAAACCAAACCACAAAAACCAAAACACAGCTATGAAAAATAAATTAGAAGCTAGGATTTTGAAAGAGTAGGACGAAAGCAGCTTACACCTTAGCTACCTGGGCTATGGCTAGTGATAATCTAGAAGGGCACAGGCCTCAACACTGGTATATGATTGCCTATATTGCTAATTCACTAGTGGCTGTGAGTGTCTGACCTGATTTGAGTTTGACCCAGCCAATGGTCTCCTGCACACTTGGCAGAAGGCTCTGAGAATTAACATGGGTTACTCGACAATCTCAACAGGCAATTTGGCCACAACCAGTCTGTTTTGGGAAGGATGACAGTTTATTTTTGTGGAGGTGAACTGTACTTGTTCCATTTGTTCTCAGTGTCTGAGGAGAATGCCTGTTTCATTTACCAGCATACATATAAATGATATTTGAAATACTTGTCCAGCTAGCACAGTGTCAGGTACTCTGGGGAAAGGAACTGTCTTGGTTTTGGCAATGGGGGCAGCTTTTGACAGTTTCTCACAGAGGTCACTCCTGAAACACCCTTTGCTACTAAAACCTTGCCAAATAAACACGGTATACACTTTTAACACCAAATCAAGCTCCAGTGTTCAGGCCCTGGCAAAAAACCCAAACATATTTAATAATATTTGCCATGCTGTATTCTTTTTCCAGTCCAAAAAATAAAAAAGGAAAAGAAAAGGAAAAAAAAGAAAAAAAGCAACTGCAAAAAGGTAGTTCTCAGATGCAATAGGATGCATCTTGAAAATGGAGCATTTAATCATGGGCTTGTCATTCTATTACTTCCAGACAAATAGCATTAATTTTCACAGGTCTAATAAGTCGTCATTATCTAGCTGGGAAGGGCATATCACTCAGAGCTGCCTCAGCAAGAAGAGATGAAGTAACAAACTCTGCCTCTATGCCATTAAGTGGAATTGCTAGGAAATGCTTACTGCTCTAATGTGCAAGAATAACATAAAATAAAGTAACACCTCCTGGAAATACTATAAAAATATTTCATAGAACCACCAGCTAAAATGGTAAACAGATTAAATTTAACAGAAATGGATATAAGATGGATGTGGGTTTTTTTCATTTTAAAATGTTTAATTAAAGACTTAAAGATGACTATGCAAGGTCCCAGAATAAAATCCAATAAAATGATGCAATATTCTAATAAATTAAGCTGTTAAAAAAACCCATTTTTTGTAAGCAATTTCTTTCTGTAATGTAAAAGTGATGTTTTTATACTGACAAGTATGGAAGTGGTTTAAAATAATAAATAAAAATTATGAGACTGTTTTTGGCTTACAAGCAGAAGCAATTCATGGTCACTGGTCTATTAATGTAAAAATATAAAAAGTCTTTTGGAGTCTGAAGACATATCATCACATCACTCAAATGTATCCCTTCCACAAATCTGGAAATTCTCATGCATACTTTTTCCTTTTTTTTTTTAAATACCCTCTTTGCTCTGATTTTCTTGCCTCTCACAGGTTACATCTCTCAGGCTTTTTAAGTACCAACCCTAGACAAGCTAAATTGGCCCTCCTGTTGATATAGATTAAAGGTAGAGCAGTATGAATTGCTTTGCCATAATCCTACTATATGCAGAACCAGAAGCTCAGAGCAGAGCAGTTTGTTTTCAGACTTGATCAGAAGACATAACCTGAAAATTGTTGCTGCATTGCTAAGCATCCTAGGACTCCTTATTGGGAACCTGAAGTACGAAAAAATAGAAGTTGTGTTCACTAAAATGTGTTTTTTTTAAAAAAAAATCATTAGTACTATGAAGTTTTCATTGATTTATTAATAAGCTAATGCTACCCTGGAAAACAAAATGGTTGAAATATATTTAAAGAACCTGAATCTCTGATTTTTTTTTCTTCTGTCAAAAGAGTACCCAGGTACAGTGAACGAGGCTCTTTTTTGGTATCAGTCAGGACAGAGAAGTGGCAAAATGGCTGCACGATATTGCTCATTCAAGTTTTGGGGTTTTTTCCATAATTTTTGTTCATATTCCCTTTTTAGTTTCCTGGCTTCTGCTCTACTGGCATTGTATTGCAGACAGATTTTTAGAGGTAGTTTTTCATGAGGAGGTATTGAAAGAAAACATGGACCACAGATTAGGTCAAGGAATTTGGAGAGCTGGATATGTATGGAAAGACAGCATAGATAGTGAAACATAGGATGTGAAGGAGACTGAAGGTAGGGTAAGTGAGTGAAGAAATTCAAGTAGCAGAAAAGAATCACATATGACACTGGTAGGGGTCTGAAAAACAAAACAAAACAAACAAACATTAAAAAAGCACATGAATCTAATATGGAAAAGGAGAAATAGCTAATAGTGGTTTTGAAGAACATTTGGTCAGGGAAAGCAGTAAGACATCTGGATGCTAAATTAGAGCATGTGGAGTGTTATCTATCCCATCAAGAAAATCAATAGGCTGAGATGAGAGGATTCCTCTTCAGTTGCTCTTTTTGCCCAGAGCAGTTTTGCCATTTCCCATTCACTGCATACTTTTTCCTAATGATATGGCTCCAGTGAAGTGAGATGAATGGAAATTTCAGAGGACCCTGTTCTGCATAATGCACAAGGGGAACTTCCTTTGGGGAAATCCAGGCAATCTCTGTGCCTGTGATGGTGAGAGGAGGTGCATCCCTTACAGGATGTATGCTGTTTCTTGTTTATTTAGTTACCATCCTTCCCATGGTATTTGTCCCAGGTTCAAGCTAGCTGTCCAGAGAGTAAAAATGACAGAACTACAAAAAAGAGACTCCTGTCTGTGTTCTGCACAAGACTGCTAACATATATGATAGGGTTCCTCTAAGGGAAAGCCTTAGTTGCCTTATCTGCCTTCTCTCATTTTTTCTGTCATTAGCTATAATTCATAAGAATTCAGCTGTTTCTGTACTTATACTTATTCAAGCTGATTTTGATACTGTTATCTTTAGCATAATGAGAGAACCCAAAGAGAATGGATGCTGTGAATTGTGTGCCATGGGAGAGCCCCTTAAGTTTCAGAAAGAATGGGTGAGTATAAACACCAGGTCTCACATAGTGAGTGTACTTACATGTAGCTTGAGGCCTGGCACCTGCTCTGGTGATTCAACAAGCTTGCACCCCAGGAAAATTGTTTGTATTTAGGTATTTTTCTGATTTTTTTTCTATCCTTCTTTCTTTTCCCCCTAGACATAAAAAGTTCCTGTAAAAGGTTGTTTGCTAATTTTTTTTTTTTTAATCCAAGATAATGTCTGTTAGAAGTTCAGAAGGACCTGCATTAGAGAGTTCAGCAGTTTCAAAAGCTAAGTAACAGTTCTATTGGAATACTTGCTTTAAATCCTCTTATAACTTTATTAAATTTATGAATTCCATATATTTAGGAATGGGTTTCACAAGTTGGTTAGGTAAACAAAAGCACATTAAGAAAAGTTTTCTTCTTGTATTGTCATGGTTTTGTTGTCTCTTTCTGAACTAAAATTGGAGCGGTATCTGTTCATTCTTATGTAGAAATCTCTTTTGCCACTCTTTTTAATCTTTATATGAATTTTTTAGAATTAATGGAATGAAATATGTAATGCAAACATTTGTGTGTGTGTGTGTGTGTGTCTGTGTAGGCTCACATGTGTTAAAAGTGTCCCTGCTTGAAATGACTCAAAATCCAACTGGACATACGCAACCTGCTCAAGCTCGCCTCAGAGCAGCAGGCTGGTATAGATGACCTTCAAATGTTCCTGGTGACATGACCTATTTTATCGAATAGAATCATAGAATCATTTAGGTTGGAAAAGACCCTTAATATCGAGTCCAACTGCAAACCATTCCGTGAATTTCATTGTTTATCCCAAGTGACTTTCCAACACAAATTTCATACTTATTTTGGCTAGAAGGAAAGAGCTTGGCAAAAGGTGGAGGTTCAAATCAAAATATTTTAAATAACCACAAAGTCATTATTAGATTTTCAGTTAATAATATCTTTTTTTTATCTCAGATTTTATCTTAACACTTTGACTTGTCTCAAACTTTTTACAAAATCTCAAGACTTACATGAAATCTACATTATTTTCTACACAGTTCTCCTTTTTCATTCCAAATTACAACTAAAGTAGCTCTTAATAGTTTGTAACTTTCACTGAAATTCTTTTCCTTCTTTGCCTGCAGCTTCTTTTCCAGATCCTTTAAATCTGACAGGGACAACCAGCCTTAGTCCTACAGGGGAATTTTGGAAGTGCCTGCTCCTGGTTGAATTATTTAAAGAAATAGAAACAAGGCCAAAAAGTTAAAAAATAATTTTATATGCAGCTGACTTTCTAAAATTTCATTGTAATATTTTGTTCTCATATATATATATGAATTTATGAGATTGACTTCAACTATTATTTTAAATATACAAAGTGAATCTTCTAAGATTCTCTCAGAAAAAAAAAAATAACTTTGTAGATCAATCCCACAAGGCAACTCCACACAGCCACTCATTCACCATCCCCACAGTGGGATGGGGGACAATTTTTACCTATAATGAAAACTCTGCAGGGGAAACTTGTCCCTGGACTAATGTGAACAGATGTGTTTGACTCTGTGGTGTGTCAAGACCATTATGTGGTAAGAAGTCTGTGACTGGCTGGAATCGTGTTGGAAGATTGTCCTGGTGTGAGGCTGGTGGTGTGTGACCATGTCATGAGCCAAAATCAGAGCAAGCTGACGTGCACACTGTGGGCTCTCCAAAAACCAGGACCTGGAGTAAAGCAGGAGTGACAGACAACATCTGATAGACAGACAGAAGTGACAGGGAAAATTCATGTAATCTTAACAAAAAACCCCCTCAGAGTGTATGTTATCCATAATTTATGTCCTTTTTTCCTGCACTGCAGGATGCAATTGCTGAGATGATGCTGGATTTTTCTGGATGCTGCTGATACTTGAACATAAAATGTGGCATGAATGTGACATACCAGTACGGATTAATGAAACCTGTCCCAAGCACTGTCTTGCTAGTAGCTGTATTTTGTCCTATTATTTAGGCTCAGCATTATTATGATTGATTGTAATCATTTCACTTGAAGTGTGGAATCAAATTTTGTGTGAGTAAAGGTGTCACAATAATACCCTACAGCAATAGAATTGTATCTAGTGAAACAAATAGAAGACTTCCTTCTACTGCCATCCAAGCAGGAAAGGGAAGTCATTTAAATCATCTTATATAGAAAAAAGAAGACTAAATGAAACAAAAATGCCCTATTGAAATCAATTGGGCTGGAGTTTAAAAGTCACTTACCTGGTCTTAGTGCCTTCAAAATTCTTTTAAATCACTGATTTCTCAGAGCAGATGTAGTCTGGGAATGACTAACCAAAAAGATCACCTATTTCATAGTGATATAATGCTACAGAGGCAGTCACTGGGCTGTCTGAGCTGAGGGCAATCAGTTACAGAGGGCAGAATGTTTCATGATGGGAGCCATTTCTCCCCATGTCTTCAGCCGTCAGAGGAAGACAAGCTAAATCCCCAGGAGAGCAGGCAGAACGAGGCACTGGCAGTGGGAACTGGTTGTGGGCCGGCTTTGGTTGTTAACAACATTGCAGCTGTACTCCTTGTTTTGGTACAAGGTAAACGATGGGCCTTCATGATATTATCCAAAAGCTGGAAAAAAAGACAAAAATACATTTTTCACATACAGCAAAGAAAGAACAAAAGGAGTAAATATCTTTCACTAACATGAGTTAACAGGGATTTACATGCAGAAGAACAGGACCATGACAAAGCAAAGCAGCCCCAAGATACCTTCCATGATGTAACCTTTTTTTTCCACCTCTCTGATGACTGATCTGCTATGTGTCAAACTGAATGCCATTGCCTGGACACAGAACATTGTAAGCAATTATTCAGTAATGGAACCCTCCCTACCTAATTTTATGATGGCACCTGAATAATGCTAAGACAGAGCCATGACAAAAACTGAATAATTTCATGCACTGTAGTTACAGCTTCCTGTAAATTCTTGCTGTGGGAATCCTCTCTGGAGCTTTGCATGATCCCTTTCCTCCCTGTGTTTTAGGGAGTTAACCTTGCATTCATTAGGAGAGAAATAAAAGAGAAGGTGAAAATCCCATCCCTAATTACATACTGAGAGAATTTTATAAATAGACATAGTTGCAGTTATGTTCACTGAGACATTCACAGAGCTGCTGCACTGACAGTATTAGTCTCACCTCAGACTGCACATGCAGTTATTGCTAATGTACACGTTCCAAAACCTCCACAGCATGGGAGAGGTATTAACCTAATTGGTGATAAGAGAAATTGTAGAAGGCTCTGTAGTTTGCATGTAAGTCTCAGAAGTATTAATGAACTAGTTGGTTAAAATTAGGTAGAATGTGAATCTTCATACAGGCTAAACTACTTTAGGGAATTCTGGTAGTTTATAATTGAAGCCCAAAGTCCCCATTTTACACATTATTAGCATAATAATTCTTCTATGTATAAGAAACCAAAATGGAGTCCTTTGACAGTATTCTCTGGTGCACAAAAGATTTATTCACCATATATGATTTGTTAATATCAAGAATCTGTATTTCTTCGGTATGATGATAATGACAGTACAGAAAACACAGGTAATAAATACTTTGCATTCTACTTCCAATCCTATTAATGAAATGTTTCAAAAATCACAAACTGGGACTTCATGACCTGAAAACATACACAGAGATGTGCTATGCCTAGATCTGCCTCTTGCTCTGCTTTTACAGCTCCACGCACCTTTTGTACATCTGACACCACTGCTGTAGGAATCCACACAGGAGCAAGGTGTAGAGGAATGAATGGTGAGTCAGTGTGGTTCAGCCCCGAGTTAAGCAGAAAACAAATATATGATAATCAACTATAGAGTTTAGGAATAAAACCTTTGCAAACAAATTTCATAGGACAAAGGATAATGGTTTTAAACTAAACAAGGTTAGACTTAGACTAGGCATAAGAAAAATTTTTTTTCCAATGAGGTTGGTGAAATTCTGGCATGTGCCCCATCCCTGAAGATGCAGAGCTCTGAGTAACTGGATCTAGCTGACTGCAGGAGGTGTTGGGCCAGATTACCTCTAAAGAGCTCTTCCAACTAAATCATTCTATGATTCTGTGAAAATCTCCTTTAGAAAATATTTGAGATCACAGGAGTCTCCAGTAGCTCAGTTAATTCTACTGCACAAAGGTGACTGGATACTAAAAGCTGTTGCTCCTTTAAGTATATTGGTATATTCAAGAAGTTCCCAACTCCCTAATTTTTATTTAGTTATTTATTTTTTTCACTAATACTCTCTAGGTTTTTCCTGGAAAGAAAGCAAAAATCACAGGTCTTGATACTGCTCAACTTTCTGCATCTAAAAATGTATAATTAAACTAAATATCTGTGTATTTTACTAATAGATCCTGACCTGCTGGAAGCACTCAGGCACAATTTTTTTTTAATGTTTTTCAGATGACTAATCTGGAAAATGTGCACTATCTGTTGTCTTCACTGTGGTGGGGTGTGATATGAAAGTCCAAGACTTGATTTCTCATTTAATGTCTTGGGGAAAAAAGAGTTCAAATCCTCGTCTCTCAGGGCATCACTATATTGCAAAACAAAAAGCCTCAGGAAGCAATCATTGCTTCCAAGAGACAAGATTAAATAGCACAGAGTAACTATAATGCTTAAAGGATAGTTCTGTCTAGAACAGACTGGATTTATCCATGTTGTGTATCGCTTGGCTTTGCTCCCCCCACCCTGTCCCGAGCATTGCCTATTGGTCCTAAAATGTTAATATTAGTTTTGCACATTTTCAGTTCAAAGTGTCTGAAATAATGGGAAGCTGGGTTGCAACATTCCAGAATGGTGTTCTCATGACACGATGCCGAAAGGATCTGTACACCCCCAGATATGGCAGGATGATGCTGTGGGTGTTTGAGGATGTCACACTGTTAACACAGCACTGGAAAATTGTGTAAAACCAAAAACTGCCACAAAACCAAACTCGTAATGTCATTTACACAGACTCTTGCCTGAAGACAGACTCTGGGCAAGGGTGAAGGTGTGTATTTCAGCTCTGGGAGTTCTATCTTGGATGAACAATTAATTGTTTAGGAGGCAATCCCCTGAACAAGAACGATTGCAGAAACTCTTCAGAGGGGAATTTTGTGTCTCCTCCGTCCTTTGTCCTTCGTTCTTATTCTCAAAAGTTACATCCTAATTTACATCCTAAGTTACAGACATTAATAAGGAAGAAAACTGCTTAAGTTCAAGGGAATGAAAGTGAATGACAAAACAGTAATGAGTAACTTTCTCTTCTTGTAGCGTGAATTAAGGAATTAAAGATTTTTTAAACACATACTTTTTTTTAATTTTGGATACTCTTACTTTTTAAAATTTTATGAAACATCTTCAGTTATTCAACACCTCTGTTTGTCAAGGTGTTTTTGGTCATCTCTGTCAGGGAGGTGGATTGACAACTCTCAACCCCTCTAGGAAAGAGCTGAGACCTGCCTCCCCAGGTTTGCTGAATTCTCCTGACAGAGAACCAAACAAATTCTGCAATCCCTAACTCTTTTTTCATCTTACAGCTGCTGAATAAGGCTGGCTATTCATAATAGACCCCAGACAAACTCCCAGTGCAATCCCTTTCATTTAAACAAAATAGAAAAATATCGCTAATGATGTGCCAAATTAAGGCAGCAAGTGCTCATATACATTCCAGGCAGCTGATTATCTCTCATCAAGGTGCCTAAGTAATACAGTCCTCATAATGAACTAATGGATTTGCAGGTCCAGTTAACACAAAAGTTCAACCTCAGACAAGTTAAAGTTAATCAAGTACAAAAAGGACTAAATTAGTACATTTAAATTCAACTGACAGAGGCATTAGAGCTGTGCTGTATTCCTTATTTTCTGCTTTGGTGTTAAGTGTTGGGAAGAGAATGCAGTTGAAGTATCCCACTCTTTTGGGACTTCATGCTTCAGTTCCTTACCACCCATGCATATGGAGTCGCTAATGACAGAGCAGCTACCCATCAGGGAATGCAATTCCACGTAGACATTTTCACCAAAATGGATTATTTCAGCCTCGTTGGTCACAGATTCTGTAGTTTTCCAGTGATTCATCTTACTATTAATAATGTCAGAGAATTTTAGGCCCTTGAATTAAATAATGATAAATAGGAGCCACTGAGCGAGCTCGGCAGAGGCAGTGCTGTTTATTTCAGTGTGAAGCTCTGTCAGGCCTGATAAATCGGATCCCTGAAATAGTTTATAAAGTACTGAATTGATGTGGCGGTTGGTGAGGGAGAGAATTAATGTTACGAAATGGGCCTGCAACCTAGATTTGATGAAAGCTGAGGAAAGCCTTTTATATAAATTCTGTGTCTGTGTAGGAAATGGCTGCAGTGAGAGGTGAAAGAGCTGCACAGGGAAATAATGTGCTCTGTAATCTCGGTGGCTACAGGTCAGGGAAGGAGGCACTCTGCGGATGACGGCAGTGCCGGGGCTCTGTGGCGTTACACAAGAGCTCTGCCAAGAGGAGGGGTGGTCACAGGCTGCTCATTTATAACACCAAACACCGAGGACACACTGCACAAAAGAAAAATGAAAAGCCTCTTAAACATGTAGAAGAGGCTTTCAAGTTCCACATGGCTGTCTGTGCCAGGCTGCTGGAAAGGAAGAGATCCTTGATGTTGTCTTCAGTAGTGCAGTTGCTATTGCTAATCTCTCCGGCTGAATTAATAGTCTCCTCTTCAGATCAGTTCATTAAAAAAAAACCTGGAAAATGCGTGTTAAAATCACCTTCCATCCAGTTCTTAATTTTAGGTGGATGCTTTCCAATGGCAGCAAACATGATTGCTAGGAACGGTATCCAGTAACAGACCAGGCTGATCTGTACATGCTGGGAGATAGCCAGCTTTCAGGAAAAACATGCATCCCACAGAAATTGGAACTTTTCAAAGCTGTTAACTTGTGGAATTGGGCACATAATTGCTGTTAAGGATAGTGACACCTGGTGAAACCCAGATCTTGCAAGTGCTCAGTAACACAGGTGTGATATTTCTGGACCATCAGGTTAAGTTGAGGGGGGAAGATGACAATGTTATTTCCCCAGCTGTTCCAGATGTGTCAACACACCAGTGATGAACACTCTACTTACATGTTTTACTTATTGTTAGGGATTTATATTTTAATCTAAGTCTTTACATAGGAAATTCTTTTCTGAGGTCTTGATGCACGATGGTTCATGAAATCATAGAATATGCTAATTTGGAAGGGATCCATCAGGATTAACAAGTCTAACTCCTGGTCTTCCACAGGACACCCCAAGAATCATATCATGTGCCTGAGAACATTGTCCAAATGGTTTGTGAACTCTGACAGGCTTGGTGTGGTGACCACTCCCCTGGGGAGGCTGTTCCAGTGCTCAAGCACACACTAGGTGAAAAACATTTTCCAGATATCTAACCTAAACCTCCCCTGACTGAGCTTCATCCTATTTCCTTGAGTGCCATCACTGTTCATGGGAGTAAAGAGATGTGTACCTGCCCCCTTCTTCCCCTCCCTAGGAAGCTATAGACTGCAGTAAGGTCTCTGCTCAGTCTCCTCCAGCTGAACAGACCAAGTGCTCCTCATATGGCTTCCCTTCTCCATCTTCATTGCCCTCCTTTGGACGGTCTCTAACAACTTAGTATCTTTCTTGTATTTGGTGCCCAAAAACTGCCACAATATTCAAGGTGAGGCTGCCCCAGTGCAGAGCAGAGTGGGACAATCCCTTCCTGATCCTGGCTGGTGATGCTTTGCCTGATGCCCCCAGAATAGGGTTGGCCCTATTCTGGCTGCCAGGGCACTGCCATGAACCAGGAACTCCCAGATCCTTTTCTGCAGTACTGCTCTCCAGCCTCTTGTTCCCCAGTCTATACACACGGATGGATCACCTTGTCCCAGGTGCAGAGGAATTCTGTGGGTGGAGTTCTTCATGCTCTTCATTTCTCCTGAAGTCATGCTATACCACTTTTGGTTCATATTTGCTCATGAGGACACTCTAGAGGGAAAGAAAGGAGGAAGGGCTGTTTGATGTCACTTGCTCTCCAGAGGAGCCTTTATCGACATTGTGTCACATTACTAAAGGCCAAAACAATGACCATTCGTGTGGATCAGGATGAGGTTGTCAGACTGCGGATGATAGCTGTAACAATTCAATATCCACTTTTTCCTACAATATAGTAAAGGGAAAGATATATAGTAGAAGATTATGACCCCCAAAAGCAAGCCCTAGGTCTCATTTCTAGACCTTTTTTCCCATTAAATGAGTCACTCTTCATACAGATTTCTCCATGTGCATTTTGCAAAGCTACAGCATGGTCACATGCTGAAAGCAAAAGCCAGAGTTACTTTTACACAGTTCATTCAGCAAAAAATCTGATCAATCTAACAGGGAAACAGTGGGTTAAGATCTAAAAGAGAATATTTTCATGCAGTTGAAATGTATAATATCAGAACTCTATAAATAGTTAGATAATATTCAGCATTTAGACTGAGTTTTGAGAAGATCCTTGGTGTGCCTTTTTTTTCCTATCAGGTTTATCTCATCTCTACTAACAACCATAAAATTACTCTGTAAATTGCATAAGTGCATGCAGTATCAAAACAATGAGAACACCATCATGAGAGAAAAATAAATATACCTTTCCTCTAAATGTATTATTTACAAGTGATGTGCCTGGAAATTACTTGCTACCTGTTTTCTGTCTCTCTAGTCTTTTATCCTTACTTGATCTCCAAAAAGCACAGATCTGATTACAAGTGCCTTGTGCAAGAAGGAAGAATGTAACAGGCTAGATTAAACAGTTTTGTGATTACCTTAGTATAGACAATTTAACCTCTTAATCTTTAGTATCACAGGGAGATGACAGATTGTAAAATGTAAAGTAAAAGCAAGGAAAGACGTTTAAAAAGTTCTGCTTAGCACTAATATAAAAATGTATATTTAGAAAAAAGAAAATAATACCATTTTTCTCCAACCTTTTTTTCCTCAAGATTTTTTTCCCCTAGCTTTTTTTTCCCTTTTCTAGTTAGTTTTAAATAAGAAAGAATTTTTGAATATGAAATAGCTTGCAGGAGCCTAAAGAAATGTTCTGAAAAAAGGGAAAGTATTCCCAGACACTTAGCTCATCTTACTTTCTATATTTGCAATATAAGTACCAGCACCTAGTTGCTCTGGTCTGCCTTTACAACTGGCAGACAGAAATAATCACTTTTATTGCCCTATGTTAGCCTAAAATGGGTTTATTCTTTTAAGTATGCCTCTCTCAGCGTAAAGGTATTTGTAGAGTGACTATGTGAGCACTGTAAGCATTTGTGATGGTCATATGTGTCCTCTCTCTGTCAGCTTCAATGTGTTTGAACCAAGACAATGCTTCTTGGTGTAAGGGATCGGTAAATGTAGGAGTTGCAACCAAATTTACATTTATGAAGTCCAAGGAGGTTCCATTCTGTTTCTGTAGTCATTCACACAGCACACAAAGGACAGTTCCACAGGTTGTGCACACCTCTTTGTTTAGAAAACAGTATGCTGAAGTGAGTAAAGTGTTGGACTAATCTCTTCCTTGATCCAATCTCACTATATAGCAGTGCATTCCAGCAACAGGGAATGGGTTTTTCTTCAAGGATGGGAATGTTAGTTCCTAGTTCCCCGGTCTATATTAAATAAAAAGTGTTTTAATCCATTTCCTCATGATGTGTTTCCTTGAGTTATTTATAGAAAAGTTCAGCTTTATTTGAGTAATTCCCATCTTGTGGAGTTTTGCTTTTTTGTTTATTTGCTTTTACTCTGTTTTAATCTTTGTGTTGAATGAGGGTCCATATTACTATCCATTTATTTCCCTGCCTTCCTCTGATTTAAGTTGCAGTAACTCTTCAGGGTGTTTTTCAGAGCATAGCCTGGGTCCATGTAGGGTCTAGTCTTAAGAAAGCTGTGTTGTGAGATGCAACTCCTTTAGAGACAGGTGTCTGGGTGGGAGTAAAGCAAATTGTAAAACCAGCTGGGAAGTGATTCTGTATAACATAAACAGCTGAAGCTCTTCTCAAGGAAAAGGGGTACAGGTAGCAGAGAATTCTCTTTGAGAGGTTAGAATAGCTGGAGGAGAAGAAATTAGGATGAAAACCTGCATAAAAGTATTTCAGAGAGAAAGCTCTTGCATGGAATCTGCTTAGAAAGTATGCAGGAAAGGGAAGAGGATATGAATTTCTTGATTTTTAGACTGATAAATCTATCATACAGTGAATGATATTCTAACAAAAGGCCCTAAACCAGGTTCCAGATGTCACAGTCAAGTCCTTGTGCAGAGGGAAAGCTTAGTGACACTCTCCCATTCAAGGATGTTTAATAGTTTTTGTAGTAATTGCAAGGAACATTAGCAATGAGTGTATGTAGCTCTGTGACAGCTAATGAAGCATCATCTTTAAAGTTGCTTGTGATACATTAGGATTGGGAAATAATGTAAATTAAACTAAAGGAAAGTTAAAAGAAAAAAAGTTTTTTTGTAATTTTTAGTGTATATAATATGCAAACTGACAAAATTAGAATAGCTTCAGTTCATCCAATGTGAATTTTAAATAAAGCTTCTGTGCTCTATATCTATTTTTCTGTTGGATAGCTAAACCAGATAGTTGAGTTTCTGGAAACTGAAAATCAATTACAGGTCTCTCTTTCAAGATGAGGAGCTAAAGTTCTATTTTAATCAAAATAACATTTGTATTGGTAAAGTTGGTATTTTGGGAGCCCAGCCAACCCATGTCATACTAATATTGTACTGTAGCTGTGTGATATAAACCAGCATAAAGCAGAATGCATATTTTTCAAAGTATTTTTCTCGTTCACATTTTTCCTCACAAGAATACTCATCTCAACCTAAGAGGGCTAAGAGCCAGGCATTTTCAATCCATAAAATAAGCTATGTAGAAGAGACAATAAGAGTTTCTGTCTCTACTGGAAATCAATATTCTGTGTTCCCTAAAACTGTCTTTCACTGCCTTTCTTCATTGGAAATTGCAGATGTTTTGAGATCACATATGACCTCCCTTCAGACAGCAAAAATGTTTATCCCCTGCTAGAAGTGAACTAGATGTACTTGATTATTTCATGCAGATCCAACAGCTCATACATATCACTTAACCTCCCCCATGCCACAACCAAACATCAGGACAATTCATTGAAAGCTGCTCTCTCTTAGTGCAAATGAAATGAGAGGCTGAAACCTTCTCTCACCTCCCACCAAATGGGTTCATATTAGGTAATTCTCCTAGCCTGCTCTCTCAGTGTCCTTGATGTATCCTGAAAACACAGTAAAATCTCCAGTAGATGTCTCTCAGAGTGAGTATATTCCATTCTGTCTGCTTGAATCCCAAAAGAATTTAGGTTTTTTAATGCTTGCTCCAAACAGTTATGATATCCTGCCAAGGAGTAGAGCTAACATTATTTGAACTAAGTGCAAAGTCCTAATAGCTGAAGCATTGATGTGGAGGTGTGCAACATGAAGGTAATCACTGGAAAATAAAGAGGGAAGGATTTTATGTTCTAGCAGTGTCTGTAGAACTCTTTTCCTGTAGTATAGACTACCTCTCATTATGATTCACAACCTAAGAGTCAGGCTAAGTTGGTAGCTTGGTGGACAGGCCAATCTTCTCCCACAGATCAGTCTGGGCAGAACTGGACAGTAAGTGTCAGGAGACGTTTCTGCCTATTTTTTATTTGCAATTATTCAAGTTCTGTGGCTCACAACTGGAAAGGAAACATCAATTTCATTTTTGAGCTCAAATATCTCAGTCCATGTCAAACAGTAGAAATTTTTTAGACTTTTTCAGCTTTTTCTTTGAAAACTGTTTCTTGTTCAGACTGATCAAGTACTAACTATTCCTCTGAACTGTGGTGAGTGGCACTCACCTGTAAGAGGTACAGCTGGTCTCTAGATATCACTTGGAGATATCCTAAACATTGTATGGAGAATTACCTGCTGGAGCACAGTCTCTGTCCCTCTTTCCTCAAACTCAACAGCAAAGGTTCCTCCTCATCCACAATGGGTGCTGCAGCATTTTCACCTGTAAAAAATAAAATGAGATCCTCTAATAGTCTAATTTTGCTGCTAGAGGACCATAATCCCCTTAATCTTGTTCTTTTTTATGTAAAGAATTGAACCATGGTTTCAATGTAACAGGATGTATCTTTGCCTTTGTGCTGTAGATCTGAAATCATGGTAAAAGATGGAGAAACACCACCTTTAAAAATTGTGTTTCCTGGCCTCCCCGTCTTTGGCTTGATATCGGTGAAAGGCCTGCTAGCTGGGACAGGAATTGATGCACAGGTCGCTTTGTCCACATAATCTGAAACAAATTTAATTCCTTAGAGAGCTATGCAGATCTAGGCTAGTTATTACAAAGATAGACTTAAAATCTTTTGAAGATTAAGACATAAATACTTGCTTTTGAATAAGTACATAAATATGCTGCTAGTTCTGGCTTTTCCTATCCTTGATCTGTCCCCTGTATTTCTTCAATTTTAATGCTCTTATTCAACCGAGTATAATAATTGCCTATAATTGACTTCAAGGTAACAGTTTGTACAGAAAGATTATATCAAGTACAGCTTTTCAAATTTGGCTGTACTTCCCAAATACTGTGATTAAGAATGCTCTTATTTAGTCTATTGTCATGGAAACATGGAAAATAAAAAGTAATTTGTGGGACTACAAAATATTCGTGTAATTTTTACAAAACAACAGTAACAAAACAGGCATGAAGGAAATTCAGCAGTGGTTTTTTTAAAATCATTTTTAAGCCAATTTTATGGAGAGAACAGTTAAAAATCCCAATAAGGTCTGCAATTTAATAATAGTAATAATCAACTTACTTAGGGGAAATAATCTGAAATTAGCATGTATGGTTTGCTATCAATATCCACAGCAGTAAATGCTACCATATTAACCTTTCCACTTTAGTGCTAGAATCATAAATCTAATTTAGAGCTTTTCACAAAAGAAACAGTTCTCTTTGAAAACACCTTTTTTAAATAGGGAAACACCTAACTGTTCTCTTCTTAGCTGTCCAGAGTATATTCTCAGAACCTTCAAAGCATCACCCTTTTCCTGTCACCATAGAAACACCCACAGCTAAAGTCAGTGCAATTTATTAACAGGTTAGCCAAATTCCTTCACTACTAAGCAAAAGAACTCTAGGCTGTTGTCTATGTTCATCAGTGGATGGAATTCAGATCAATATTTATTTTTCCTTCTTTCCCAGAGCTGTTTTAGTGCTCCCTGAAGAATTTTGCTACTTGTGCATGTGATGGCAAGGATGCAGGTTATACTGGATGGGATGAGACAACTCACAAATATTAATAACGTGATCTTTGTGAGTTTCATGATTAGAAACTTGGTGACACACTTGTTTCTCTCTTGCTGTGGCATCTTATTCTGGTCATACACCTTCATTCCCGATCTCAGTTACAGCTGGAAGGCAAGGTCCTGGGGTGCAAAAGGGCAGGTTGGGACAGTCAGAGAAGAGCCAGAAAATGTGGCTGCTTCCTACAGTGGATCTTCCTGGAAGGAATGTTTTCTGGGAACTTTCCCTGTATCTAATAGTGTGACCCCAACACACTGAGCATCTTCAACCTGCTTGACATGTGGATGCCTTGCTGGTGCTTTGGGTAGCATCTTGACACTTTTCTTTTGAAAGAAATTGGAGTTAATTTGCTTACTAGTGAAGGGACTTTGATAACTTGTTAATGAATTGCACTGGACTTCAGGCCTTTACCTCCCTCCCTTTTCTTTTTATTTGCAGTAAAAAGCTCTAGGAAAAATGTTAATCAGTTGAGTTGTATAGAAGCTTTAGTAATTATCAATAAATCATACATTTGTTTCTAGATTACTCTCCTTTTTTTCTGTAAAGATTACTCCTGAGAGCTAACATTTGTGTGAAATTTCTTGTTCTTCTTTCCAGATATAGTGTTGAATTGTGTCTAGAAATATTTCTGATTAAGCAGATTACTGGCACACTTCTCATTCAAAGTTAAAGATTTGGAATGATAATAGATGTCACACTGAAGGTTTTTGTTCCTTGCTTGTGTAAGATGTATAATTTTAGAATCTGAGTTGTATTGCTAAGTAGTTCTTCATCCCAAACATGCTTCTCTAAATGCTCCTTAATAGTCTCATAATTTTTTTACCTTCAACATTCCTTCAACAAAATTGTTTGTCAGAATATTTAAAGGAAGTAAAACAAAAGGGATTCCAAAGTATTGACCCGCAACCTCAGACATATGCAAATACAAACTGCACAGTCTGAGAAACATACAGCCATCTTGAAGGAATGTATGAATAAGCACCATTTTCAGTATAAATGGTAACCTACAATCCTTATCGTTAAGCACTCCTTCTTTTGTCACTATATTCAAGCCATAATGTTAAAAGGTACGGTTGTGAAACTAATCTAAGTGTCTTTCATTTCCACCTGAAACTTCGCTTTACATTTTGCTGTTACATTGAAAAAAAAAAAGAAAAAGAGGTAAATTAAATTAAAAAAATAGTGATGAGGTAAGTTAAGCTATGAAATACTGGGAAGTCTTAAAGCAACTGTCCAATCCCATTTCATCTCATTGAGTATATCATGAGATAATCAAGCTGTAATCAGATGCTCTTGATTTTTTTCAGAGAATCCTTGCTTGGCACATCCCACTAGATGAACTTTTCTTGCTATTCACTGCTTTATTTTTTCCTCTTTGGTTGATGGGGCGACCCTATCATAATGCCAGCTTTTCTCTGTCATACATTGTTTAAAATACCCAAAGTTAATGTAGTATCCACAGTTTTCTCATCAGAAATTTTCAAATATCCCAAGAGATTCACAAGTGCCAATTAATTTATTTTCATGACAGTACTTTTAAAATAGGGAGAAACATTCCAATTTTTTAGAGGTGAAGAACTGAAATACCCAGATGAGACAGTCAAAATTAAATGCTCAATTTTGACACAATCTATATGCTTTAAGCATTTTGCAAGCTTCTACTAATTTCTTACTAATTAAACTGTAAATAATAAATCATTATTCAAATCAGTTGCCGAAAATCTCATGCCAGTCACCAAGAAAGTGACCACTCATGAAAACATTCTGGCCATGGTTTGTTTCATGAATTTAATTATCCCATGAAAGCTAAGAGCCCTCCTTTCTTTTTCCATAATCCTCAGCTCAGCCCTTGCTTGCCTTCCAACTTCTGTAACATTGGCAATACTTGAGAGATCTTCATTAGATGGGTCTGTGTATGTTGGCTCCTTGAACAAGTTTGTCCCCTGTACTGAACAGAGCTGGGGGCATTGTGGAGACAAACCCATTGATCAAACAAGTACAACTGCCAAATTCATCCATAGTGCCTGTTATTCTGGCCTGGTAATCTCCTTTAAAAAAGTCAGTTCAAGGCAAATATGGAAATTTCCAGAAGTGAGAACGTTTTAGCAAATGAATGAAATTTGATACCATTCTCTACATCACAGGAAATGCTTTGCATCAATGGGGTGAAGTGAATTATATGTGCTCATGTCCAGACACCACCCATTGTTTGCTAAATACTTGTTCATTCAAATAGGAATGACTGGGCAGTGTGAGTAGTAAGGGGTGTTACCAGTCCCACCTCTAATTAACAGAACTAGAGGGAATTATTTCAGTGGTAATGGAAATGATTGTGATTCCTCAAAGTGGAACTGAAGCAAATCAATCTGAGCCCATTGGACCCAATCCAATTAAAAAGGAGCTAATCTGTTTTATGACAGAGAAACATGGCCTACAAAGAAGACATGATGATAACTAAAAGAAAGTGAAGAATTATGATTAATTCAGCTTGCATTTTGCATAGATGGTCTGATAATTTTTTTCTGTGTATTTAATAGTTCATTTTAACATACAATCAAAATTGATGAAACTTGTTTATCAGTAGCATCACTTGTATTAACAGTGTTAATCTACAGAAAGAGTCCAGAGAATAAACACTTTTTTTTTTACCTCACATTCTTGTGGTTCAGACTGCCTTTCACATTCCAATTCTATCCTATTCTAGTTATTCTAGAGGCTATCCTAAACAGTTATATTGGGAATAGATAAGCTATTTAATTCAGAGAAAAAAAAGAAGTAGATATTTACCACTTTTTGATTTCTTATTATTTGATATAATGTTATCCCAAATCAGCTTTGCTTTGAAAGATGGGAACACTGACGATTTAGAGGTAAGTACATAGATAGCTGCAACTAGTAACATATCCCATTATTACTGCATCTATTCTGTGATCTCACACAACATATGAGCCTGAAGTACCTGCAGCAGGAGAAAAGGATCGTTAAATCTTATGTCACCAAATCTTCCAGTTCAGATCTGTCTCGAGACATTTAATAGCTCTGCTCCAGAGTTTTGGATTCAAGAAATGTCAAAAAGATTACTCAAAGTGAAACACTGAGTTGCTTGAGTATGCAGATTTTCAGAGAGCAGGTTTTTTGCTCTTGGCACTGACAGTTCTAGTACAGGCTGGAGAGTGAATGTCATAAACTAATGTTCCTCAGCAGAAAACTTAAATATGGACTAAGATTCACCCTGTTTTAAGCCTTTCTTATATGAATAAGCCAACAGTAAGGATTTACCTTACAACTCCTTTTGATCAGATCCACTGGGCTACCATTGCAGCCAGTAGAGAGCAATAAACCCCCTAAAGCACAAGCCACTGATCCTAAAAAGAACAGACAAAAGGAATCAGTTCCTCTTCCTCCTTACTGTTTATAAAGGAAGAAGTGGGTCACTTACTGCAGACACCTGAAATGAGATGAATCCCCTGCCCTACCACATAGGGCAGGATACTTGATTTTCAAGTTCTGTGATACACATTTTGATTGCATCTGTATACTTGTATTTCTCTCTATACTTGTGTTTTGTATAGGATAGGGGATAATAGCTCTTCATCTCAAGAGTGAAAGGGAAGGCTTAATTGTGTGCTGTACAAATGTCATGATTCACTGGACATATCCTAGATCGATGGGTGGAAAGAGAAAGACAGACAGATGCATATATGAGATTAATATTTGTTAAATTCTTTGGGGTTTTGATGTATAAGGCTATTTGTCTTGAATATATTGCTGTGTTAGTATTTTACTTGGACTGGTTTATTCATCCATAGTTTAGAGGATTTCAAGAATAGCCCAGGTTCCTGTCAGATAAATCTCCTCTGTTTTGCAGCTAAAAAAGGAACTGAACTAGATTTATGACGGTTAATACCTTTTTTCTTTTAAGGGGAAAATTGATAGACACCTTCCCATGAGACTCCCTATAGATATGGTGACTACCTTAATGATTATTCCATATCAAGCCCACTCTGCTAAAGAGGTACTAAATTAAAAGGCTGCTGTTTGAAGCAAAAGCTACAAACTGAATTTCAAATACCTAATAAGATACTGAAAATTACCTCAAGCTTTCAAATGTCACATACTGTAAAAATACAAATTAGACTGTAAAATTCAGCCTAGCCATAATTAACACTATGATGTGTTCAAATAATCAAACATTATCCTCAGAGGAGTCTACTGAAGGAGATTATTATGAGCGGTAGTTCACTAATCATTATATGACAACTATTTTTATGTCATTGATCTAGACTGCCTTGTCTATTTTGTCAGTGTCACTTGGCATCTTTTAAAAAAGGTGATATTTTCCCCCACACAGAGACAGCTCGTCCTACAGCTCCAATTGATGTCAACCTTTGCTCACAGTTATCATCTGCACACAGCCAGGCTTCATTTTAAATCAGAGAAGCAGGGATAAATAAAACTGGATGGCTTTCAATTCTAATCACATCCTGTTTTACCTCACATCAGCCAAAAAGTTATCATGAAATGATGGGGGTTTTTTCTGTGCAAGTTAAAAAGAAAGTTTAAGATTTTCAAATTTTGTAAAAAATAGTACCTTAGATCTCTTATCTGTTTTGAAGAAAGGTTTTTTCTTTTCTTGGAGGATGAAAAAGCCTGAAGGATTTTATTATTTTTAATAATAGAAAGGAATTATTTCAGGAAGAGAAAAAATCAGATGTATTCTGCAGAAAGCAAAATGAGACAGTCACTATATTTTGTATTATTAGATAGTCAGCACAGATTTCCAAATTTTGCAAAGCATAGTAATTGAATTTCACAGCTTCACTCCTCATCTTCACACTTGCAAAATTTTCTCCAATCCATAAAGCATGACACAGATGTAAACTCAAAGGTAGCTGAAGGGTTTAACCTCCTTGTATATTCCTCTTTAGTATTGAGTATCTAAGTAAAAAAAGTGAAGCTTCTTCAATTTAACCATTTTTTTTTTAATGCTTTTGTCCATTGCATATCTCCAAGCACAGCAGCATGAAAGAGAATGAAAATTCTTACCTATCCTCTATGTGTGGTTTAGTCTAATCCTCAAAAATAAAAATAAAAAGCCATGAATAAGAACTGGGGCTAGCCAAGTGTGTAATATGCTGCACTAACAACACCACTAGAGAGTAAATCACCTATGACTTAGCTTCCAGAACACACAGACTATTAAGGAAAAAATTTACACCATGTGATATCCTTATGCAATATAATGCAATGACAGTCAACTCTAACCTTAGCCCGGAACTCAAACAAAACTGCTCCAGAATTATTTATAAGGTTAAGCAGAGTTACACTTGGCTTGTTGAAAGTATTTCTGTTGGGTTTACTGCAATCGAAGGACACCATGCAAAAACATCATTGGAGTTTAGTTGTCCTTTGAGAACTTCAAACAGATTCTGGCTGGTTAGAAAAAAAAAGTACTCCAAGGTTCAGGTTTTTTAAAAAAACATAATATGTGCCTATACTAAGATTATGTAGGAGATCTGGATTGGGTTCCCACCTCTACCTTAAATCTCTGCATAGTGTTGGCAACATTGTTCAGTCTCTACTCTTCAGTTCCCTGTCTATAAAGGAGATGTAATTAATTTTTCTTTCTACTGTTTTTCAGTTTCTTCTCTTTATTTCAGCCTCTCAGGAAATGGGCTGTCTTTTCCATATTAAGTTGAAAGTGCAGCCACAAAACCCAAAACAGTTAAAATATCATCACTAAATAAAATCCAGGATCTGATATTGTGATGAACTAGCTAATTATAAAGTATTTGAGATAGAACAGTAGTAACTTCAGAATGGCCATAAAAGAAGTGAAGAATGACAATAAATAGCCTATCCTGTAGATACTGAAGTACATTAAGGTAACTCCATTATGACAAGTTGGGGTGAAATAGCTAAGTGTTTTCATAATTGGGAACTAAAAATACTGAGGACTAAAACTGTGAAGCTCCCCTACAATATTTCCAAGTAGTGTGCCATATGACAGAACTGTAATTCTGCAGGAAGAAGACAATATTTTTGTTCATGTTTCTGCATCTGTCTTTCCTAGGAGGAGTTCAGCTCTTTTTTTTAAGCTGAAAATTAAAGGCAAGAAAAAACCTGCACTGGCCAAACTCCTGAAAGAAAAAGCAGTTCCCCCTCAACAATTAAAATCTTCCAGAGCTGCAGAAAGGGTGATATGCTCTTGGTGTCTTTAGCAGCCTGCACACTGGTGAGGAGAAGCATTTTAGCATGGAAGGGCTCAAGCTGACAGAAAGCTGGCTCTGGCAAACGTTTTTCCTCTGCCTTCAGTCCACATTGACACGGTGTGAGCATCTGACTGGTGTTCTGGGCTCATGGATGTCATTGCCATGGCTGCGCTGCAGGAAGAAGCGGGAGCTGGGCCAGTGCCAGCTGGGAAGGTTGAGCTGCGCCTTCTGGGGAGAAAAAAAGAAGAATCTGTTAAGTAGCAGAGAGAAGGTATTGGAAACAGCACTTTTTAAAGTGCTTTTAAAAAAAAAAAAAAAAGATATTTGCTTCTTTTTCAGAAACATTTGGAGTCTTTTGAGACCTGTACAGCTTCTGGAAACTGGTGGAAAGAACTCCATTGTAAGGAATGGAGGACAAAACATTGGATTCTGGTTTTTTTTTGTTTTGTTTTGTTTTGTTGTTTTTTGTGTTTACCCCCAAATTGAAATAAAACACCTAGTAGTAAGGATTTCTGTTCACTGAATATTTCACACTAACATTTGGTGCAGTACTTGTACAGCAGCGCTGTTAAATCCCAGAAGCTGAGGTGCCACCAGATCTTCAATCAAGATATAACAACTTTCCTGTCTCTCTTCTTAGTTAGTTTCATGTTGTTCTTGATATTCAGTGATAATTATTTTCCTCGTTTTAAGTTCTGTTCAAAATGATAGTTTTTTGAGGGTTTTTTTGGTTTGTCAGAAAAGTTATCTTTTTGTATGAACTATGGCACAGTACGATGAAACATAGTCTTTTTCATTTTAATGTAATTTTTATTTTTCTGGTTAACTTTAAAAATAAGGAAATATTTTAATCTCTTACATGGTAACATTTTTTATAAAATGAACCCACTTGACACCTTGTATCCTTTAGTAGACCTTTGTTTTTGAAAAAATCATATACTTATCTATTAGATTAGAGTTTTTGAACTTCCACATGTATATGGCAGATACCACATTTGAATTAAAGGTTTATAGAATGATCACTCATTTTGGGTTTTTAAAAAATGACATATTACATCTGGTGAATGCAGAAGCTGCATAACACATTTTGAATTATTTTTCTCTCATGATTTTTATTTTCCCCTTTTATCAAGTAATTAGATAAATTTCTCTAAGTGCTGTTGGGTCAGTTTATGGTCATTGAGCTATTCAGTGCCTGCACTGTATCTGTCTTTGCTTATTTTTATGCCAGGCATTGCCTAGCCAGTTTAGCCATTCATTCAAGTCTAATTTAATTTTCCCTGAGCAAACAGCAAATTGATATCGGTTGACAGTGACATTTTCTACTGATGCTCTACATCTACATCTACACAAGATTCCACAACAAACTTGTGTGGTAAATCTTATGTTTATGTGTGATCATTACCAGCTATCTGTTTGATTATCCTCAGATTGGCCAGTTAGTGATTTCCATTGCAAAATGCTGTAACTACCCACCGACAGAAGTCGGTACTTCCTGAATTTTCCCTGACGATATTTTTTTTTTCAGTGTTTCAGTCTTGCTGAACAGTCTTACTGTAAATGCAGAAATATTATCTGAAAAAAAACCCCACAACTGAAAAATTTGGACATTTTAAGTAATGGTCTTACCACAAAGTTCAGAGTATCTGCTGCTCTTTGATATATTTAATACACTTCATGATAAAGGAAAAATAGTTATACTATCTTTGGAATAGGAAATACGCATAGGAAAGTTTCCCCTAAATCAGACATAAGTTCCACTTTGTCTAGATTTCTATTAAAATTAACGGAGCCATAAACACCTGGCAAAAAGTGCCTATATTTGGATACTTACAATTATGTGTCTACAGGTTAGCTAGGGCAGCAAAGTCCCAGTATAGTCCTGCATACTCCACCCACCTGCATACCCTGTCTTAGCCAGCATCCTCAAACATGGAATTAGCAACTGTTGGTATGAACTCTGATGAGACTGGATGCGTGGGAAGCCCTTCTCAAGTCAGCTGCTACCATTGTCCCCGTTCCTGAAAAAAGAAAATACCCGAGCACATATCCCCACTCACAGCTTTTTGTCTTAGTTCCATCATTTGTTTTGGCCCTGGCCATTTCTGGGACAGCACACCTTGTAGTTCTTAGGGATCTAAGGTCTGTCTTTTGCTATTTCTGAAACAGTTGAATTAGCAGGACTCTAATAATTAAATTTTTCCATCCAGGCTTGTGCATAGAAATTTTTTTTGAATCAGTGAAAATGGCAGCACAGGCTGAAATACTGCATTTAGAGCAAGGTGATCTCTTTAGTTGGCATCAGCTCTAAATCAACTGGTTTTTAACTATCTGATTCTCAAGATGTGCTTCTCTTTTCTCTGTCATGCTGGAGAAAAATCCCTCTTGTCCCATCCTCCGCCACTGGGAAAAAAATATGTTTGTTCTGAGCTTGGAGTGGACTAAAATAAAAACTTTCTAAAGTTTTAAAGTCACTGTTGAGGTTGTTCCAAACATTAAATGAATTATAAAAGAGTTTTCATATTTATTTTTATGAAGCATATCTTAAGCCAAAACTGATGGGCCAGAAGAAAGGGAAAAAACCCCAAAACTGAGAAGAAGAGACAGAAAACTTGTCTGTACTTGGAGACCAAGTTGATAATTTACTCATAAGCAAAACTTGAGATGAGGTCTTCTGGATGTTTTCAATGCTTCATAAAATCATTATATTGTATTGTCTGCTATGATTTTTATTGCATGGTTGCAATATGCTTACTCCAACTTCTAATATGCACCCTGCTAAACCTCTTCATCATGCCTATCCTAGTCCAGGTTTCAGACCAATATAGTAGAGTCTGAGAGCTCATAAGCTTCTCATATATCCCTTAAATCTGCAATACCCAAAAGCTAGTAATTTTCCTTGCTGTGCAAACACTGAAAATCTTCTTTTTCTTTGTGTTCAAACACAAGTTCTGTGCTGCATGCAGGGGCTTTTTTGTTAAAGGATGAAGAAAATTGGCTAGATTTTCTACTGGTTAAACTCAGTGCCGCTCACTGGAAACTGGGATGATTCTCATTTATTTTAGGGGTATGGCCTTATATAATATAATATTCTAGAAAGTACCTCAGAGCAAAGTAATGATGAAATAAATATCAGGCAACATTTATTTTAAAGCACAACTCAGTGTATGCATCAATATTTAGTAAAAAGTACATGGTTCTAGTATCTGTACTTTATTTTTATATACTTTTATAATCTGTAATCCCTAGCCATTACAGACTTCAGATAATTATTGTCTTTAAAGTATTTTCAGGATCCTTGTATCACTAGTGCTCCACAGGTACATATAATTTTTTTCTGCCTGTTTTCTTTGAATATTTTTCCCTTCAGGGCTTTGGAAAACTCCTTTTGATCATCTGCCATAGAAGCCATGCAGCTAATGGCAAAGCTACATGAAGAACTGTAGTACAGAAGTGGGAGATTGTATTGGTATGCACACAAAGAAGCACTTGGCCTCTAAAGATGTAATGGAACTGGTGGCCTCACCTTGAATATTGTGGCAGTTTTAGGCACCTCAGTATAAGAAAGATGTTTAAGCTGTTAGAGAGAGTTCAAAGGAGGGCAACAAAGATGGTAAAGGGTGTTGAGAGGAAGCTGTAGGAGGAGAGGCTGAGGGCACTTGGTCTGTTAAGCCTGGAGGAGACTGAGGGGAGACCTCAGTGCAGTTACAGCTTCCTTATGAGGGGAAGAGGAAGGGCAGACACTGATCTCTGCTCTGTGGTGACCAATGACAGAACCCAAGAAAATGACCTGAACTTGTGTCAGGGGAGTTTTAGGACCTTTAGAAAAAAGTTCTTCACCCAGAGGGTGGTTGGGCGCTGGAACAGGCTCCCCAGGGAACTGGTCACAGTACCAAGCCTGACAGAGTTCAAGAAGGATTTGCATGATACTCTTGGTATCATCCAAATGATGTGACTGTTGGGAATGGTCCTGTGCAGGGCTAAGGGTTGGATTCAATGTTTCTTGTGGGTCCCTTCCAACTCAGCATATTCTGTGATTCTATGAAATTTCCAAAGAAAGGTAAAGCTTATATTTTTGTGGGTTAATGTTTTTATTAATGTCTTTTTTTTTTGTTTTTTGTGTTTAAGAGTGAGATTTTTGAGACAAGGTATGAGTAGATGAAGGATATAACATCTGTATTTACCTGTAAGAATTTTTCAAAGTGCCAGTAACTAAGGCCGAAATGAAACCCAAGTGGAGTATAGAAAAATATGCAACCAGCAAACATTTTAACTATATCACAGTTCTTCTGTAAAAGGATTTCTCAGTGAGCTTGTAGACATTAAGAATATAAGTGGAATTTATGAACTCAGTATGCTGATTTTGGGGTTGGAGCTCAGGTGTGGATTAGCCTGGCTTGTGAGGTCCATTTCAATAATGTTTTCTTTTCTTGTATTTCTTGGAATGATGCAGACTCCAGCAAAAGAGCCTCAGATTTCTGCACTGAGTTAAGTGATGGCAGGACTGAGAGTAAATGGTTGCTTCAAGTCTGGATTTCTAGTTTCTATATTCCTGTAACTTAAAGACTACTTTTTGGCTACCATAAGGATTAAACTTTTGAATTTTACAGTGTGGTAGAATTACAATAAAACCAAAATTATGCTTCCAAGTTCTGAATAAATTCAGTTATAATATTCAGTTGTTCTATTTCTCATTAGCAGACAGAAAATTGTGCCTGTATTGGTAAAAATTCACTGATGTTTCTGACTTCAGCTGGGGTCATAAACCATGTATCCAATTGGTAAATGCTAAGCCATTTCTCTGAGCTGTTGGATTACTTCTTCACAATAAGTGGTCTACTGCTAAAGAGAAAAGTGTCACCATTCACATTTGAGCAACTTAAAACTACAGATTAAATACCTCAGTGTTTTGGTTTTCTTGTTTTGGTCCCACACAACTACCACTTTGAAAGCATAAGGGTCATTTAATGTCTATGCTTTATTAATAATGGGTTTTGTAACAAACAAAAATTGTCAAGCTAAAGAGTATGACCTCCTCTGTTCCCTCTTTAGTCCTGTGTTGCAGCACTGTACTTCATTTGTTACCTTACTGCACTTGACTGCAAAAGCTAATTACAGTTAAAATTAAACTCTATAGAGTGTGTCCTGCCGCCTTTTAGCTGCTAGACACAAAGAGGCTGATTCCTGTGTATTCACCTCTTGTTTAGAAGATTCATGTTTATCTAATGTGAAGTCAATATTATTGTCCTGAAAAGAGTTAGAGTATTGCTAACAATCCATCAGGGAGTGCTTCTTTATAGCACTGGCGTTATGCTCTAGTGGCTCAGAAACCATTTAACAGTGGTAAGATTCTGATCTACCTTGGTGCATTAACATTCAAACCATCATTTATCTCTTCTTAAATGCTTAACAATAAAATAGTTCATCGTGTTTAACAGTCAGGTATTTTGTAAGTGGAAGGAGGGAAAGAATGAAAGCGATGGAAAAATACAGAGAAACATGACCCTCTCCCTCTATGCAACACAGTACCTATATAATATATAATATAGGGATTCCGAGTTTTGAGTGGATGTAGAAAGTGTAGAAATTTATTTATGGCTGAACTGGAAGCACTCTATTGCTGTTATAGTTGATGGAGACAATTAGACCTCCAGAATGTGACTTATTTTAAAATTAGATTACGCTTCTTTTATTATTTCCTTTTATTTATTCTTTTATTTATTTCCTCCATTGGCCCTAAGAGGAGCATAGATACCTCAAAGTTTCAGTTCTGGAATCACAGCTACTCAGTCTAAGTTAGGGCAGGTGAATCGAAGTGTGGATGTTTATTGCTTATTCTGGCTTTGTGAGCTTGGATAAATCACTGAATTTTCTTTCTGTAATATATAGTCTGGTTTATCATTATCTTTGTATTATTCAGTCAATGATATTGATATTCTCCTCTTGAAACTGTTTATGATAACCTATATGTATGTACCTAGATATATACATATTTATAAGAAAATATTAGTGATGGAAAAAGTAGGACATTGCGTATAGGAAGAAAAGCAGTTTTATGTTAATACTGGTATGCCTGTATGCACAAGAAGAGCAACAGAAACATTTTCTGTGTTTCATTGCATGCAACAGGCTGAAAATATAAGAGCTGTTTCAAAGGGTCAGTCTATGCTGCAGAGTTTCGTGGAGTGCGAGAGGTACACGGGCTGGGTCTGGGAGCTGGTTTGTCTCTTAGCACAGCATGGTGCCATTACGGTCTCACGGAGTGGCCATGTCCTGACCTGCCCTTCCTACAACTTCAGTTGCCTACTGTGGTCACCAGTCCTTTGAAGAAACATTTGAAACACAGGGATGCTCCTCTAGAGGTGACCCGCACAACTCTGCCTCTTTATACAGGTTCAGATTTTCCACATCTATAGACATTGCACACTTGTGAGGGCAGACTACATTAAAAACCTACTGCAAGTAAGAAATGGAGGTGTTTTAAAACTAACTCTACACAATTATTTTATTAGTTCTGTCCTTCTGATACCATTTTCATACTATATTTTCAGGGGTGACATTGGGGATGGAATTGTGTGTTTGTTTTTTTAATACAAAATTTTTTCCCTCTGTCCCAATTCCAGTAAGAAACAATGAAGAAATACGGCTTCAACTGTGATCTCATTCTCCTATTGTACCTCCTTCAAGATTGTTAGAATTACTCCTGCTTTACTGCAACTGGTTTGTGAAGATTAGAGTCAGGCTTCACTACTTTCTTTTAGAATGCCTTTTTTTTTTTTTAGAGATTTTAACTTTACACTGTTTATTTTTGTTGTCTCCCAATTTGTTTGTTCATCTTTCAACTTACTGTTTAAAAGATTTTACTAGAGTGGGAAGAGAAAAATTTACAATGATCACACAAGCTGTTCATGTTCTGTTGATAAAAAAAAAGCAAGATTATTTTTGGTAGCAAAAAACCTGTTACAAACAGATATTTTTTTCTTTTTGCTGTTAGCAATGCATTAGTTTTTGTTTTAGTAGATAATACTGTTGCATTTACTCTTTGATTTTAACAATGTCACATTCACAAGACAAGGTCATTTAACCTGTGTTTAGTAGGCAAACACATAAAGCTGCAAGATAGCATGTAATGCAAACTATTTTCAAATTGGGTTCGGGAATTAGAATGACAGAATGAATGAACTCCAGATTTGAAGAGCAAACATTTAATGTGGCATGTTCAGCATTGGCCAACTTGATTAGATTAAATGCCATATTTTCATGCAAGGTGTAAATATTGAACTACAGCTCTACGCTGTAGATCAAAGCTGTTTGCTTGGCTGAGATGATTAAATAAGGGTTAATAAATATAACCTCTGTTAAATCTTCTATAACCAAATTTATCTCTCAGCTTCACCTACCGTAGAATTAATAACTAAAGCTGGCAATTGTGAGCCAGAACATTTAGGCACAATATCTCTTGAGCGGAGTGTTTGATATTTGCTCAGAGCAAGAGTCGTAATTGACTGACGGTCACAGCAAATGACCCAGGTCTCATTTGCTCATCTGGAAAGAGAAACAGGCAAGGACAGTCTGACCATCTTGTTCTTGGTATGCCAAAATGTGGTATGCCAGTTACTAGTAGTAGTGGGGCATCTTCTTCTACGATGTGTTGTGTAAAAAGACACAGGACTTTGGCAGATACATTGGTGTCAGTAGTACCTGAAGAAGGCAGCTCCCACCTTTTCCAGAGCAGAAGATCCAAAGAAGATTAAGATGAGAGAAAGAGGGGAAAGGCAAAATGACTATGTATACTCCCATTAGAGTATGCACAGGGCAAGGTGCAATCCCATTCAGGACTAACAGACTGGGATTTTTTTCTGTGATGATGGAAGATGTTTCTGTTGACAAATATGAATTAATTACAGTGTGTATCACATCAAATGATGAGTTTATCTCTTGAGGCTATTTGACCTTAACTGGAAAAGCTGACCTTACTTGACTACATTTTGTTTTGAGAAAGTTCTAATTCTTGAGCTGCATAATTACAACAATTTAAGTTGCACCATTTAGCACGCATCAATAGGTAGGGATTGACAAAGCTGAAAAATTCATGTTCAGTGTCCCTAGCTGGCTTTCCACTCCTTGCCCAGCTATGCTCCTTAAACCCACATTGTGATGAGTTTGATCCTCCTTGTCTTCAATATACAAGATGAGATTTCTGGAATTTCTGCTTACCTATCAGCAGTCTTTAAAGAGACCTTTCTGTCTCTATTTTAGAGTTTGGAAATCTAATCATACTTTACCAATCTTGACAGAATTTATCATAAGACAAATAATGACATTAGAATGATAGATAGACTGTATCAAGGAAGATGATAAGCAAGTGCATTCTAGTACTGCCTGAGATAGGCAAAGATGGAGCATACTGCATGGCAGCTCAACCCCACATTTCAGGTTAAAGAAAGAAGATAAATTATGCAGTGTAAACCAGCATACGCAGAATTTTACAAAGTTTGTTTCAGAATTTGCATTTCATTGCTTTGACTGGTGTCTGACACGAGTAATAAATTTTCTGAAAAATCATATGCAAGGTATTTTTCATCCTCGAGGAGGGGACAGATAAAACAATCCAAGAAGATGTGCTATATCAAAAAATCTTCAAGATCCTTGTTTAAAGATTCTTTTAAACCAGAAAAAATTGCCAGAATATCAGACTCTTCCTATAAATGTTAGATATTCTGGTTTTACCTGAAAATCATATTCATTACAATGATTAATAATTATTAAATATAAGTATTTTATGGGAAAAGAAGTGTAAGTATGAGAAAAGGGAATTCTGTTGTTTTAGCAAGTTTCTTATTACATCCTGTTGCTGCTTTTGATGATTTTGAAGGCAGTGTTGATTTGTTCTCTCAGGCTGAGTTTGGGTTGTAAATCTTATACACCATGAGTAGAAAATATTTACTGGGTGTTAGATAGGACAATATACTTTCTGTTTTTCTTCTCCTTTCTTCGTGGAACCCTGCCACAGTCCGAGCGGGGAGGGGAATGGGAGCGCAGCACTGCACCAAGGGTCCGAGACGAGGTTGCAGGTACAATGCTATTTATTGGAGGGGTGCAGGGGTTAATATAAGCTCTGGCCTGGAAAGAGCCAGAAAATGGTGTGGAGCATGAGACATACAACCAGGGTAACAAATAAGAGTAAGAACTCGGGAAAGAAGGGAGGAACTAGGGTGGAACTGGGGAGGGAACGGACCAATGGGAGCTCTCTCCACGCTGCAGCTTTTCCTACCAATCTGAGGGAGGAGCAGGGAAAGTGGGAACAGGCAGGTGGAGGGAAGCTCGAGCATACCCAGGTAACACAGCCATACAGGTAACATATGATGCACGTATTTGAAACCACGTAAGAACTGTGAGGTCCATATAACAGAGTAATTTTTCAACTGCTGTACATTTTTTTTCCATTCCTGAAACTGTTCCCATTTGGATCCTTGCTCCTCGACAGAACCCTGTTTTGGAATGCTCTCTGTGCATGGACTGTGTGATTCAGCTATGAGAAGCCTGGAAGGGAGAAAGGAAGAGACGAGGCACAAAGGTTTAATGGCGCTGCGGGAACTCAGCAGCTTGTTAAGGCAGTGATGTGTGGCCTGGGCAAGTAAATGCAGCCAGGCACAGCACAAAGTATGAGTCACAAAGCCAGAATTTTGATTGCAAAGGTCTGGCATTCAAGACGTGACATTATTCCCAGAAAGACAAGCAATTACAATGCGAAAGGCCTGCAACAAAAGCTTTATTTACTGCCTCAGGACAATCTGTTTGGATTTTGACAAATAAACCAATGTACCTCTGCCTGAGGCTGAGTGAGGAAAGGACAGCAATACTTCAGGGATATCAAGGGCTGTGATCCTGGAGCTGCAGGACTAAAAGAGGGCAAGAAGGAGCAAGTGGAAAGGGCTAAGGGAACTAAGCTAAGGAAATGTATTCAAAGCAGCACACACAACAACCAAGCTGCATCAATTCTGCTGGGGTGACAGCAAAATTGCTTGAGTGACAGACTGCCACCCTGGTACTAGGAAACAAGGAGCAAGTTTAGTACTAACAGTACTTCTGATCCACCCTAAAGTAATTCAGTGAATGTGACAAAAAGATCAGGAGTGAGGAGTTAAGATTTGTGTTAATATAAAAAGAGAGAGAATTGCCAAAAGAATACCCAACATAACTACAGTTCTTTAGGTTTTAGGAAGTTTTCATAGGAATTTTTATCCTAAAAGAATGAGTTGCAGAATGGCATAGTATTCCTTTATGAATAAGAAGAAAATATCAAAGAAATAGAAAGAGGTAATACCTTATGATTCTTTTAAGAAAGGAGGCTAATGCTTATACTTACAAAAGAGCTGTTTTCAGTGGACAAAAATTCAAAGACAGGAGTGAAGTCTTAACATTAGGTCTGTGCTATTTTAATGAAATGAAAATTACTATTTTAACATATGCATCAAATAATTCAGAGGGTGTTGTCTTTGATGAGACCTTCAGGGCAATTTCACCGAAAAGGTGAAATACTTCTGTCCTGTAAGAGGACTTCATCTGCACTTCATTCATTGAAAAATGTAAAGATGAAAACTAGCCTGCAATCAAAGAAGGGAAGATAAAAGATTTAGATAATAGAACTAAAGCTTGCGTGTTGCCAGAGAGACTGGATTCTTTGTGAAAAGGATTGTAGTTAATTCCTCCAGGCACACACAGTTTATATTCCTGGCAAGACAGCCAGACATCCTGGGTGCACGAGTAAATGAAAGTACAGCTGGACATGATACAGACATGGCCGCACACACACACGAGGACTTGTGATGAATAAACCATACAAATATCTACTGTGACAATGTGATATTTTCAGCATGTTTTTGCTAAGTTCTGAGCACAGTTCAAAGCTATGATAGAGGATTATCATAGAGGATTGGGGGTGCTGGCAAAGGAAAGGCTCGACATGAACGCACAGTGTGCACTTATAGCCCAGAAAGCCAATCATATCCTGGGCTGCATCTAAAGCAGAGTGGGCAGCAGGTCAAGGGAGGTGATTCTGCTCCTCTGCTCTGTGAGACCCCCATCGGTAATTCTGCATCCAGCTTTGGAGTCCCAAGCACAGGAAACACATCAACCTGCAGGAGCGAGACCAGAGAAGGCCATTAAGATGATTAGAGGGATGGAGCACCTCTCCTGTGAGGAAAGGCTGAGAGAATTTGGATTGTTCAGCCTGGAGAAGAGAAGGCTTTGGGGTAACCTTTATTGCAGCTTTCCAGTACCTGAAGGGGGCCTACAAGAAGTCTGGGAAGGGACTTTTTACAACGGTATATAGTGACAGGACAAGGGAGAATGGTCTTAAACTGAAAGAAGGTAAGTTGAGATCAGATATTAGGATGAAATTCTTTACTGTGAGGGTGGGGAGGCACTGGAACAGGTTGTTCAGAGAAGCTTTTGATGACCCACCCATCCATGGAAGTGCTGAAGGCCGGGTTGGATGGGACTTTGAATAACCTGGTCTAGAGGAAGGTGTCCCTGGCCGTGACTGAGGGGTTTGGAACTAAATGATCTTTAAAGTCAGTTCCAGCCCAAACCTTTCTATGATTCTGTGACTGACTCTATGATTCTATGATGGTTCAACACTATTGGTCTAGGAGTCCTTTTTTCTTGCAACAGGATATGTTCTGTATTCACTCCCTAAATTAAAAATTAATATTATGATATTGTGTTCATACAGAAATTTAACACAAGAGGCTCTGCAAAAATACAAATTTCCTGAAGCCATGGACTTTTTTGTTTCTTATAGAACATGCAGATAAATCTGTGGAGAGAACGGGATTGTGGTGAACAATCCATCCTGCTTTTCTGTAGGCCCAACCTTAACATAACTGGGCACAGACAGTGTGGGAATGCTGAACCGTGTTGATAACAGACCTTCAGGGCTGAAACAAAGAGAAACCTGTGCCAAAATAAGGGAGGAGTCCCAGAAAGTAAATAATGATTTCCCACTGCGTGGACACCTGTAGTAATCCAATTAAAAGTGTGTTAGTAATGCATGTTTAGTTCATGGATCCAATAGCTTAAGAGTGATCACGAGCCAGGGTGTATTGGAAGTGTATAAAAGAGCAGCTTATGTAAATAAAACAGAACACTGTTGATCATACTGGTCATTAGCAGTGTTTGTTCAACAAAAATCTCATCAGGATTGAATCCTTTGTAAATCCTAATATTTGACACTGCTGACACTGTCAGTGCCCCCAGCCTGACCCTGTATAGCTTTACACTGGAGGACTCAACTCTAGAGACATCCTGATCTAGTCTCCAGTTTTAGGTACCCTGAAGGCTGCCCTGCCCTGTCTTCTTTGGACTTTTACCTATGACAAGGGGAGTCTCCCTGCCCTCTAGGTATGCTCCCAGCACTTTAAAAGTAGGAAATAAAAGCAATTTTAATCTAGGGAAGTAAAGGGTTGAGGGTTTTTTTCATGGATAAAATTTTTAAGCCTATACCTGACAGGGAGACCAAGTTCTACAGTCATTAATGCAGGGTTGCTTCTGAGGTATCCTTCAGAACTGGAAACCATGGAGCCAATTCATGCTAGTCCATCTGCTGTGAAGATGAGCTATTCATGAACAGGTCTCTAGCTCGTGGCTAGGGATACCAGAATTTTTCTGCATCTTTCCATCCACACTAGCAACTTTTGTCTTTATATTACTTACTCTCTGCAGAAGGCAGGGATGGAATACAAGAGAACAAATGACAAATTTGACATTTAGAGTGCTTTTTCTGAATCATAGTGCTTGTTTGCCCTTTGCCAGCGTGAGGTATTCTGACTGTCAAAGGCCAGCTGAAGAGATAAGCAAATCCTTCACTGCTAATTTAAAAAAAAAAAAGACACTGATAACAGGTCTAACAGACAGTATCATATTTTATTATTAAATTGGAAGCAGCTCAATCAGAATCAATTTCACATTGTTACTTCTTTCATGCTGTATAGGACATTTAGCTTCAAAATAAAGAAAATTTAAAAAAAATCTATGTTGCATATTTAATGGACTAAAAAATTTGCCAAGTGAAGATTTTTGAGGTTTATTGTAAAAATGTCCTATAATAAGATAAATGTAAATGTTTTTCAGCTGGTTCAAACTTTTTGAACGATTTGGGAGACAGTATGAAAACAGTTTGCATAAGCAAGTATATAACAAATATATAACAAAATGTAAGCAAATAAAAACAAAACTCATCTTGATACCCCTGGTACAGAGAGATTTGGTATTGGGGAGAGTAACTTAGAAAGGAATTGTAAATCATTCGTTCTGCCTAATTGCTGGGGGTTGGAGAGGGTACTCTCCTGAGGTTGTTTTCAGCTTTATATGTCTTTGATTCTACAGAAATACATGATTAAACAGAAAGAGCTCCCAGTTCAACACTGTAGCTAAAAAACCCTATATGTTCTTCAAATAACTTAATAGGGAAATCCCTTACTGCAATATAAACTAATGTTCTGCTATTATAATAGTGTTCCAGTATAAACAATGCAAACAATATATTGGTAACTTTGAGAAATTTTGAAGAAGCAGCATGAAAATTATCACAGGATTGTAAAACATACTCTAAACAATGAAGAGCTATCCAAATGTGCATGTCTAAAGCTTAGACATTCATGGGTTTAGTGACAGAGCCATTTCACATAATCTGCTTTCCCCATGTACTGATACCCAGCTTCACTGAGATCTTGAAAAACAGGTTTGTGCAACCATGCAATGAACTGGAGCAGAGCACTGGTCTAACAAACACATATTCCTTTTTCCAGGAAAAGCAGAACCCACAACAAGCAGGTGAGGAGTGAGGGAACCTCACATAACTTGTATTGTTTCCAAAAGTATAGCCTCACCTTTAAGACAGTGTCAAAATGATGTTTGATTTTCTGTTTGATTTTTAAGGAAAAGAAACAGTGGGGACCTGAGTTTAACGTCAGGCAAAAAGGACAGCCTGGATCCATTTTAAGAGATAGGACATCTATTGTCACACTGGCATGTAGTGTCCTGACAATGACACTAAATTGGGAGGAGCTGCCAAGAAATTAGAGAGATGGACAATGACCAATTGGATGAAGTTCAACAAGGCCAAGTTGCTGGATTCTGCCTCTGGAATGGGGCAAGCCTGGTTGTGTGTATAGACTGGGGAACAAGTGAATGGATGGTCCTGGGGGTCCTGGTCGATGGCAAGTTGAATCTGAGTCAGCAGTGCCCTGGCAGCCAGGAGGGTCAACGGTGTCCTGGGGGCATCGGGCAATATCATGGGGGGATCAGGCAGCATCACCACCCAGGAGAGAGAGAGGATTGTCCTGCTCTGCTCTGCACTGGGGTAGCCTCACCCTGAGTACTGTGTGTAGTTTTGGGCACCACAATATAAGAAAGAGATCAAGTTATTAGAGTACAAAGGAAGACCACAAGGATGATGAAGGGTCTGGAGGTGAAGCTGTGTGAGGAGCAGCTGAGGTCACTCAGTTTATTCAGTCTGGAGAACTGGAGACTGAGAGTGAGACTCATTGTATCCTTCAGTATTCATGAGAGGAAGAGGAGGGACAGGTACTAATCTCTTCACTCCCATGACCAGTGACTGGACTTAAGGAAATGGCTTGAAGCTGAGTCAAGGGAGGTTTAGGTTATATATCAGGAAAATATTTTTCACCCAGCATGGGGTTAAGCACTGGAAGAGGCTCCCCAGGGAAGTGGCACAGCACCAAGCTGCTCAGGTTTCAAGAAGTGTTTGGACAATGTTCTCAGGCACATTGTGTGATTCTTGGGGTCTGTGTAAGGCCAGGAGTTGGACTCGATGATCCTGATGGGTCCCTTCCAACTCAGCATGTTCTATGATTCTGTGAATACACATCAGGACCTGTGGAATTTCTTAGATCTGAAGAAACAGACTTGGAAAAAAAAGAGAGTAGATGGGGGCAAGCTGATGCCATTGGGAGCATAATTTTGTGTATGGTCCAACACATTGGCTGTCACACAGACTGACTATGAACCACATCACACTCTACAGCCTCCTCATGGGGAGCAGTGGAGGGGCAATGCCAATCTTCTCTCTGGTGACCAGCGATAAGACTTGAGGAAATGAAATGAAGCTGCATGAGAGAAGTTCATATTTGACATTAGGAAAAGGTTCTTCACTGATGGTTGGTCACTGGAACAGGGTCGTTAGGGAAGTGGTCACAGCCACAAGCCTATCAGAGTTCAAGGAGTGTCTGGATGACTCTCTTAGTGATGCGGCTTAGCGTAGGGTGGTCCTGAGAGAGCAGGGAGTTGTTCCTCATGGGTTCCTTTCAACTTGATATATTCTGTGATTCTATAATTAATACAGTTTTCAAAAACTTAAATGAAAGTGGGAGGTAGAAGGCTCAGGAGGTTCCCAGAACAGCAGAAGAACTTTTTAAGGGGTAAGAGTTTGAAAGCAGCTGCAAATACCTCCTTATTACTATTTTCCAAAGAGTAATTGCTGCAGAATTCTGTTTTCCAGCTTTGTACCTAAACATTTTTGCCACCAAGTATTACATACAAGAGAATACCAACTGTGGAAACTGGTTAATAACCTGAGTGTGAGATCCCTCAGGCACCTGAGTCTGCGGATACTGGGTGAGGACTCCCTAGAGAAGGGCATTTTATTCTATCATCCTGGTCTTATGACATTACACAAAGGAAAAGCAATCTTGGACTGTTACTGAAGCCACTGAGCTTTGCTGTCTTCTCAGCCAGCACCAACTCCTGCTCAGGTGAGTTGCATCCCTTTCATTTCTTATGTTCAGGATGGAATGAATTACTTAGAGCTTACAAATCCATACATTTTAGGAAAAAGGAGGAGAAATGGAAGAGGAAAGGAAATAACCCTCTCATTGTTTTCTCTCTGGTATAACTATATGTAAATTCCCTCTCTACCTCTCTCCCCACATCTTTAAAACACATGGTAAGGTCCATTATCAAGCATGAAAAAGCAGTTAAACAGTATATTTGGTATACCATTCTAGCACAATGCTGTGCAGTAACACATATTTTCTAAATTGCAGTATTATGAGTTGCACTCTGCAGCAATTTCATTAGTTATTTTTCCAAGATTCTCTCTTACAAGAAATAAAATCTTAGAAGCATTACCTGTAATTATTATTTAAGAATTTTCAGTTGACACCATACTCTTAGCTCAGTCGATTAGTTGTGTGAAGTTAAACTTCAGTAGATGTCAATGTAAATCCACTGGCTTCACTGGAGTTGAAACAGGGATATATAGATGATGATCTGTCTCATAAATCTATAAAATTTCAAATAATTATTTTTATGAACTCTGTAGTGAAGCTTATCCACATTTTTTTTTCAGATAAGTTCTGCTTCTGCTGCTAATTTCTCATATATCCTATATGCACGTTCCTGTACATCTCCTGGGATAAGGTGGTTAAGTGTTTTTTAACAGATAAGTCAGTGAAGACAGGTTTCAAGGCTGCATAGGCGCAGTTCTCTAAAACAAACACATTAATAAAAATGTTTTAGTCATTGAAAAAGTGTGGACATCCAGAAAAGCAAAGATATATGTTAACTCAGTGATAGTGTCATTTTTTTCTCAAGTTTCAGACAAATCTTCACCTTCATCAAATTTCTTATTCTCCTTAGTCCAATGCAGCTGCCAGTGACATCATAACACACAAGATCATGAAAGCATTAACAGGATGGTCTGGGAAAAAATGACAACAGAGTAAGTCTGCTGTTTTTCAGAGGCCTTGCAGGGATCAGTAGCAACTCTCGTCTTGTAGCCCAATCAAGAGAATGGTGTCATTGCCTATAGCAGGAATTGCAGTAACACCAGAGAAAGGAGGAGTTATGGTTTGTGCACACGTCACTTTCAATTGCATGAATTTTGAACTGCAAGCATTTGTATAATTTTTAGTAGATTAAAAAACTTATTTAGTTAACAAGGTTAGACTAATAATACATTCTTGGCTTTGCATACCAGGTTTGTTCATTTTACCTGTAGCTAGATTTTGAGTACAACTTCTTGGGGATTCAGGCAATCTATCCTCTAATTTGAATGCAAGAAATTGATAGCGCAATACACCAAGATTTACCTGCATTTGGTTTGGACTGAAAGAATTTGCAGAATTAGTACAATAGTTCCAGATTTGTAAAGAAGAGAGAACTATCAGCAAGGCATAAAAATGGCACACATTACATGAAATAAATTTTTTGCACACATTGTAAAGAAAGGAAACTCAGAGTCTTAAATTATTTTTCTTACCTCAAGCGACCATTTGAGTAAATCTTTTATGATTCTAGGAACTACAAACATTCACCAAACACTGTAGCTTTCCTACACCTACTCAATGACTATATAATTATTGATGGCAAATCCCAAGAGATGCTGTTAAACGTATGTTTAGCTCATTGTACTCTGAACTATTCTACAGCTTTCTTGTGCCTGATCTCCAGTGTCAGTGAACTACCACCCTTCAGTGCTCTTTTTAATCTGTGTTTTTTACCTTTTCGTCTCTATTTTTCCTTTTGAAACCTTGAGCTTGTAATTGTTGCTCTCTCAATACAGGTTTTTTTGTCCATGTCTTTTCTTCGCTTGTGAGCGGTCTAGCTCACATGCTTTCTCACGTCTTGACACCATCTCCTGTATTTCCCTGGACCATGAAGCACAGTTAGTTCAGCCCTAGGGCTTATGGTTAGTGAACTCTGTCCTTCACCCCGTTCCTGCTGAACACCAAGATGTGGGCTCAAATATCTCTTTTGCTTGGACTTTAGACTCTGTCTTCTTGTCTCTTATTGGAAACATACACATTGATGAAGCAGCATGTGTGGAAACAACTCCTCCCTCTTTGGCTTTTGGAGATCCGCAGTTGTGAAACCTGGCTGCAGGCAGCACCTTTCTTCAAAGCTGAGCATGTTATTATTAGCTGCAGGGTGTGACCTTTGTGACATTTCCTACTTTTGAGCTCAGGCCACCCTTTGCTTGACTCACTGACCTCTGAGACTCTCATCAGGGGCTGGGTAGGCACAAGCACTTTATTGCCTTGGGATCCCAGTAGGCAGCAACACCCAACAACACTGAGCACACAGCACCCCAACATCTTTTCTTTTGAGAGTCTAACCCTGAACTAAGTACACTAATTAACTAAATGGGTGCATTAATAATCTGGGTATGGAACAGTCTCACTTTCGGTATGCAAATACAGAAAATATATATATGTGTGTTTTGACACATGCATTTTATTGCATCTGTGCCTGCAGCCCTAATGATTTGGTCCAGTGTTAGCTGTGCTACATCACAGTCATAACAGAGAAATATCTCGGGAAATAGCAGGAGGTTTCCAATTCAAACGAAATTACAATTATAAGCCTGCCATGATCTTTGTGTAGCTTGGGCTGCTTTATTAAGTACCCACTTAAACTTACACCAGATTAATACTGTATTTGCTCAGCTTGAGATTCTCCACAATGAGGAAAAATATATTACAAAAATCTTTGTTTTAATTTACTCTAACAATTTTCATAAACTGCTGGAATCTCACAGGTATGATCCCCAATAAATTGCTGTGGCTAATAATGCACTGGAAATGCTTTTAAATATAGATTTTAATTTAAGGTCTCGGTTGACCACTATGCAATTTTAATTCTTTGAGTTAAAAAGAATGGGTAAATTCCATATGTTGCTGAGAAGAGATGTGTGAGCAGCTTCTTCTGTGTTCATTAGGACTCATCCATGGAAAGCAATAAAACATTATCACTGGATTGATGGAGATGGGGTGGGCTGCTATAGTCTGGTGTGTTAGGCAATGAAAACAAGAACTTACAGAAATGCTAGCTGTGGACTGCGCTTTATAGAAGAAACTATATTTGTCTTCATTGATGAGCCAAAATATTTTTGGGTAAGACTTCAGTGAAAATGTGAAAATAGCTGTGCAAAAACTCTGAAAATTTCAAGAAGAATGACCCAATTCCTAGGTTTGGTGAAAATATTAGTGTTTTTTCATCACAATCTTTTTTACATTTGTTAATATAGGATAAATGTAGAATAATTTCATTACAAATAATATGAAATTTAAAATAAACATTTGAGGTTGTTTAAAATATTTTTGATTGATTTTATTTGATCTGGTTTTCTTTTGGATCTCTTAATTAACAATGTGTTTAGATTTTTGAATCTTTCATCCTGGTTTGGGATTGTAGATTATTTCAGAATCCCCAAAGTTTTCTATGTGATTTTTTCCCCGTGCTTCTTTTTGGCATGTGAACATACCTCCTCTTTTATCACTGTCTGCTATCTGTATGAATTTAGTGGATGATTTCTGTTCCATTAAAAGTCTTTCTTCATAAGGACTTCCTTTTAGAGAAGGACTTACTACAGTCAGATATATAAACTGAGTGAAGTCAAAAGCTGCCTTATAAGGCACCCAGAGGAGACGAAACCAAGTGGGAAGCAAGGCAAGGAGAACATTAAATTCAACAACAAAGAGTACAAAGTCAAGTATTTAGGGACAATAAGAATTACTGTTGTAAACTGATATCTTTTGAAAACAATATAGAAAGAGAAAGTTAGTTATCAGTGAATCATTACATAGAGATACAGGTGTGTTAGAGTCATTGTTCAAGGTACCAATGAGACCTCAAATTGATGCTGAGTACAACCATCAGTCTTGGCACTCAGGAAGGATGACTTGTAACCTAAACAGTTTGAGGAGGAGCTATGAGGATGAGCAAAATAGATGACACTGAAATACCTTTTTTATTTTAACAAAATGAAAAATATACATGGGTAGATCTTGATATTAGTTTGTTTATCAAAGAAGTGAGCACTATACAGCGAAAAGAGCTCTTTGACCTATAAAACATAAGAACAAATATACCTGAACTGTCTATGAATAAATTTAATCTGGACTTCTGAAAATTTTGTCACCATCAAGGCACTAAAGACCTGGAGAAATGTCTCTCTGTAATAGTCTGAATTGGAGCTCAATGTAAGTAGTGTTTAATTTTGTCACACGAAAATGAAATTTGATCCAGGTTGGTTTTTTTTTCCTCTCTTTCCTGTCTCAATCCTTTTGTCCTACAAAATAGCAGTCTTTGCTTTGGTCCATTATTTGTGACAAGACATATATACACTCTACTTGCAGTGGCCACATATATATATGTATGTGTGTGTGAATGTGTGTTTTCTTCTTGAAGTCACATCACATCTTCATAAGCATCTTCATCTTCTTAGTGCTGAACAACTCCAGGGAAAAGTATCATCAGTTTCCTTATTTTTTTATTGGCCAGACAGAGTCCAGGAATGAAGGAGACTGCTCCTCTCTGTCTACAATCTCTAGTGAAGTTTACAGAAAGTCCCCTCTCGCTGCTGATTGTGCTCATCCCTTTGCAGCAACAGAGGATTTCCTTGCTTTTTCCCACAGGAACAAAATGAGCCATCACTCAGCCCCCTTCAGCCACCTTCTTGTGTCTTGCTTGTCTATAAGACTTTTGGGAGAAAGAGAAAATGAGAGTGGCAGTGGCATAGCTCATTTTGCTGATAAGAATACTAGACATCAGATGGTGAATGATGATTTTTGGTAGATTTCAAAACATTTAATAATACTTTTTTTTTTTTCCATAAAAGACCTATTTTGGCACATTTGGTGAGGTGAATTTTAAAGAAAGTTTGTTCCTGAATCTTGCCATTCAGGGAAAAAAAAAAAGAAAACAAAGGAGTATTTTATAGTACGCTAGAGTCTAAACTATTACTTGGCACACGTGTACAGTCTAGCTAATTTTTTTAAAAAGTCATTATTTTTTAAGCCAAACTGGTGATTTTTAACTTGAATACTCTATGCAACTTGCTTTCTGCTGGGCTAAGCAAGCAGACTCCACTGGTCCATGAAGTAAAATGAAGGAAACAAATGAGAATATAAATGTATATGAATGCTCTAAAATGCACCCTGTGTAAGGGAAGAGTTCCTTTTTGTGTTTACCATTAGTGACATAAACAACAGAAAAACATCTGGAGGCTGTCTCCAGTAATCAAGCATTTGGTGGCAACTGATAAGATAACTCTCACTGAGAAACAAATTAATATATGTCATGCACATGTATTTGGCAATTAATACAACAAGATCAGATTGCATTCAGAAGTAACTACTGACTTTGCTTCTTCTATTTCATGACAACAGTATCCAAAAGCCAGTAATGCACACCTCCATAGCATTATGGCAAGAAAATTACAAGCTGATTACCTGTTTGGGTTGACCACATGAAGTGTCATTAAATACTACTGAAAAGGTAACATTTCCTACTGACACCCCAGTGTTTTTAATTCTTAATATAACAAACCTCTGGAGGTTCAGACTGTGTTGAACTAAACAGTTTTACATTTTCTGGCTTTAACTGGCTTTGAGAGGAATTATTACCTCCATGCTAAGAAATATGCTAAAAAAGGTTATACACTTGGTGAAAATGTGTGTTAGTCATATTTTGATGCTTTATAATGGGAAATGCTGTGAAACATGTAGTCTAAAGCAGCCTTGTTAATTTGTTAGTTATACATTGAACATAATTACATCATAAAATAATTCTCTAGAAGAGAACTCAGGTGGTCTCCACCTTTCTTACCACTCAAAGCAGGTTGGTCAGGGTTTTAACCAGTCTGGTCTTGAAAACTGTCAGGACTAGAGGAATCACAGTCTCTCTGGGCAGACTGGTGCACAGATTAACCATCTTCAGATGGGAGGGTTTTCTCTCCTTAATTTCCACATAGTTTAATTTGTAAAACCTTAGATTCTTTAGATGAATATCAGTGCATAAAATTGCAAAATGTTTACAGTTGAAGTGCTCTGAAAATATTTCTGAGTCAATAAATTAAAATATAGTGACCCGAATCAAACAACCCACTATAAACTATTTCTATGTTTTTTGGAAAAGGTTTTTTTCCCTGTAGCTGAATCTGAAGGCAATATTTTCTTCAATTTTGAACACCTTTGACAAAATTGTGTGTCTTCCTTTAGCAGAATCAACTGCTTTTGAGCCAACTCCTTTGGACCAGGCATTTAGGAAAATTATCGGAAAGATCCTTCATGACAAAACACTTTGGGTCCTCAGACTCATTAACTAGATTTGAAAATTTAAATAGTTGTAAAACATAGTGTGTCAGTAAGTTAGATTAGTGGAGTCTCATTTTATCCAATCTGATTTTTTTTTTGGTATGATAGAACCTGCATTTTGAAATACAAAGAAACAAAGAAAATATTACTTCACCCTGAAATGAGCTTAATTTTAAGAAATATAATAATTTATTGATTGTTCCATTTTTGAGGAGATATAATCAATGGATGCCATTTTGCAGAAAGGGTACAAGGATTTTTTTTGTGTACAATGTATTTAGTTGCAATCCATTGAAAACCATCTCAGGAAGACAGTATTTCAAGTATTGTACAGCATATAATCATTATTTTAAAAAGGATTCATCATACTTCTTGGATGAAAAATTCACACCGAACAGACAGTATTTAATGAGTAAATCAATAATGCTCATTTCAGGGAAAAATTAGGTACAGAATATAGCTAGGGAAGATAATAAAACAAGATCAAATGCTAAACCTCAGAACTGATGACCCATTAGGGATAATGTAATTCACTGCAGTATCAAGCTGAAGTATATTAGGAAACCTACATCATAAAATTTGCTGTGTAAATGCAAATTCAATCTAATTTCTCATATGATTAAAACTCAGAGAGAAAGGAATTCTATTATAGTGTAAAACAAAAGTACATCAGTGAGCTACATTAGATAAGAATAAGCGTGAAAGGTTGGTGCTCATTACTAATAAACTGCTATGTAAATATATCCTGTTGGTCAGGGAGAAATACATAGGTCTGTTCTCAAACACAGTTCTGCCGTTTAAAGATATGCTTGGTTTGATTTAGCTTAGAAATACACTTTGTTGTAAATTCAAACTTTTTTCGGTGTTTGTGATTAGTTGTTTTTGTTTTGTTTGTTTGTTTTTTTTTTTTAAATCTGTGTTGCAGTAAATAAGCCTTAGAGAACTACAGTTTGGGAAAGTGGAAAATGGAAGTTTAATTCCGTACAGGATTCCTCCCAGACAGCCTCAATGGCTGAAACCCTGCCACCTCTGGACAAAAAAAACCCCAAACAGTACAGTAACAGAAGTGAAACTTGCTGGGTCCTTGAATTAAATTCTATTAAAATACAGGGTAACAAGGGCAATTTCATATGTGCAGAAAGTTGTTTTCTTTCAGTCATAAAGAAGACTCCTTGTCTTGGGAGAACCATCCAAAACAAAGCTTGACTGTACAGGGCATGAGAGGACTGACTGCTATACTTTCATGTTCATATTTCCTGTGCCTTATGTGTGATTTCTTAAATAGCTTCCTGCAAAATCTCAATCTATATTGGTGTACACATATCTGCTGGTGCATATGCCTCCTTTGTGCCATCACTTGAGGGTCAGCTGAGAGATATAGTTAGAAAAATCTCTGGATAGTGGAAAAAACCCAATCTGTACATGAGTGGGGAAGAATTTGAATCTCATCTGAATCCTTGAAAATTCACACAACTCTAGAAATACATGTTATCACATCAGGAAATTAGGTGTAAGAAATGGTTGTGTTTTGTTTCATAAAAACTTCTTCAGTTAGAAGGAAAGACAATATGGTCCTAGCTTGCCATCTTATTGTTGGAAATCAAATGCTGCCTGAGGATGTAAGTTTTAAAGGACTCAAGTCCTTATCAGTAGCATGACTACTTATAGGGAAGGCAAAACTAAGTTACTCGGAGAACTATGAATAAATGTGGTGGAGCTTGTATATCAACCCAAGCCACAGTCTGGGATGATGAGGAAAGGATGGGCACCTCAAAATATAAGCTCATTTTCAATTAAAGGAGGTGCCCTTGAATGTTACACAAGAGTAATTGCTTTGTTTTCTGTTGTCTCTTATAAAATACAAAACATTTAACAGGATCAAAAGAGAAATTACAAAATTCCAAGTGTAATTGAATGAGTTGGTGGGAATCAAAATATAGAGGATAATGCCATTTACTCTTCTGTACATATTACATCTGTATGCAACATGTATAAGCAAATATAATAACAAATATTTTTCTCTTGTACCTTGGAGATAAAAATCATCAGTTGTTGCTTCAAGCTAATCTGGTTATTGCAGTTTTGTGTAAAGTATTACATTTTCTATTTTGGCAAGCCTCATGTGATCTTTCTGATATCCTTTACACTTAAATATTTGTTTATTTGGAGAAGCTTTGAATAAATTATGCTCTTTTTTAGCAGGATGTAATACCATGCTGATAATTTTGATATGGAAAAGAAGTAATACAAATATGGGATATGAGTGACAATATAAAATCCACACAATAACTAGTAAGTTGTCTTTATATATAACATTACAGGGTTGTGTTGCTAATTTTTCTAGGTATTAATTATTGTAATAATTGCTCACCTGCAGAAGTCAGTAGGTGATAGACAACCCATAGTTATGTTGTACAACCATGACAGGGGAGCCTGAAAGGAGTAATTATAGCATACTATCTAAGCAATGGCATCTTGGGTATTGTAGAAAATAGTAATTGTGTTTAGAGTTGGCTCTTTTTTAGTTGGATTATTCTGACTTGTGTAAGTGTATTCACTGCAAAATATGAAGAAAAATCCCCTTTTTTGTAAAATAGACTTTTAAGCCTTTTAACCTGCTAGCTCCCTTTATCCTGACTACTGTAGGAAACTATCTTTTTATATCTATTATTCAAATTGCCCTCTTTTTTTTTTCTCATTTATTGACATGACCAGTAGGAATTTAAATTATATTTTTCAAGCTTAATCTTGCACTGATTCTTAGCAAATTACTGGCTAATTAATTAATTTTCCTCAGAATCATCACCTTTCTGTTTAGCATGGTTTCCTTTTAGAAAGATGCTCTTAATGATCACTTTGTCTGTCTTCCTAGAGTAAAACATTGACTCTGTTCTGCTACAATAGATAGCAAATTTCAAACAAGCTTTACAGAAAGATTGGGAAGGTAAAGAATTTTTTTTTCCCTGACAGACTTTGATGACCTAATTTAGTCTGTTTCTCCTCTTTGAAACACGGGCAAGTTCATCTTCAGTAATGAAACGGTTTATTAACATTTTTTTCTCGCACCTCTAGGTATTGCTCTAAAGACATTTTTTTTTTTTTGGTAGGTTTTTGATCACTAAGCTGGTTTCCTACAGACACAAGTTTTGCATAATCATTCCGTGTTTCTATGCATCTCTTACTAATACTTTCAAAGCTGCATCTTGTGTCATCAGTTCATATGCCAACTCTCCTCCACGCTTGAGCTTAGTTCTGTCTTTTGTTGTAACCACGGCGGATCCTTCCTTATGGTTCTGAGGGTTGCAGAGGTCCTGGGAAAGCCCTGTCTGAAGGCAGCTAAGCCTTGAATCTGGGTGAAAAGGATAGGCATGATAGAAATATGGAGTCTGGAATATGTATGATCCTTCTTCTTGGGGAATTTTATGATGTGCATCCAGAAGAGGCCCCATTTAGAAAAAAAAAAAAGGGTTTTTTGCTAATAAATTGCATAAATCTGTTCTGAACATTTTCGGTTCACAATGTTAATGCTCTTTCTGTGATATTTCTAAAGATCTGACTGTTGATATTATACTGATAATGTGAAACCGAGGGCTGAACTCTCCAATTTAACTTCTTATAGCTGCTGTAAATATCAGTGACACTCTCTGTGACACAGAAAACCAAAGGACAGGAGGTTTCCACCACCATTTAGTGAATCATTTGGTGAAGTCTGCAAACATTTTTCTTAAACCCAGATCCAGCTCAGATGTGTCTCAGAGCCTCTGTTACTGAAATTTAGTTGTTATTCATCATACATGATAAAAGAATCTCATTCATTACACATGGTAAGAGGTAGAAGGTCAAACGACATAAGAAAATTTTCACTTTCTTTTTTCTGTTCTTCTTGGTGTAACATTTCTTCACTGATTTAAAATGATATCAGTCCAATGAGGGTTTTTTTTGGGTTTTTGTGTCTACATTGATTTTCAGTTTTAACACCCTTTTTTTAAAGACTGAAATTTCCATAACAACGGTGGGAAAATTAGAACAGTACCTGTCACTTATGGCTATCAATGGTTTACATGTCTGTATATGGATTAATGTAAATATATAATTACAATTAACTTTTTGTTAATTCATAAAAAATGGAAAGGCTTGAAAATTTAATTCAAATAAAGAACTTTACTAAGTGCTTTTCAATGTTATTTTTAATTCCTTAAAGCATTTCCACAGTTCATTACATCTTCTCTTCTGTTTTTAAATTAATATCTTTCAGAGGCCTACTATGCTTAATCAACTCAGAATTTATTGAAAATAATAATGGAGTTCTCATTAAAGGACAAGACTCTGCATAGTCATTTAAGAGAAGCAAGAAATAATTTGAAATGAAGTAAGAGCACTTATAATTTGGGATAAAAGTGTGGTTACCATTTGGTTATATATAGGCTTAAAAGGACTTTAAAGAAGTTGCTAATATAAGAAATTGTTACTTATCCAATGACTGTCAAGATGTGAGATTGCTTCTCCATTTTAGATGCATTTTTAGTTCAACCACATATGTAGAGGTAGGAGGTTAAGTTTTGGGAAGGTCCAGAAGGTACCTTCAGCTTTAGCTTGAGCCAATTCAAAGAAACTTGATTTTCAAAAAATGTTGATTCTGACATGTCTTTCTCCCTGAACTACCTTAGACTAATTTATCCAAAGCAGGGCTGTTCATAGTCACTAGTCACTACTGAAATCTGTTAATAGATATGATACTGTTTTGTATAATAAAACCCTGACTTTTCGACAAGACTCTGTCATTTTCATGCTTCAGAGTACACTACACATACATACAAAGGGAAGAAAACAGTAAAATGCTTTCTAAGCTTGGAAAAGGTGTTAAAACTGACCCACTCACGGGAAAGGTTTTCGTACCTGTCAACTAATTTTTTTAGTCAAAATACTTCCATCATTAAAATTTCTGATAGTTTCTATTTTCAGCACAACATGCATATTTTTATTGATAAGATGAAAGAAATGACCATTCTGAAATAGTTGCTCTGCATTCCCTTTATGCTGTCCTTAGCCTGTAAATTGGAGTATTAGTTTAGGAAGGTCAACATTTTTATTAATTTTCTGCCTTGTCTGTATCTCAAAACTAGCCATTTGCGGTGGTAGGGAAATATGCTAAGGTTCATAATATGCATTTTTATTTGCACAGATAAAATCTTAATGATAAAATCAGCATTCAGCTGTCTGTTAGGAGAAGATTTCATATACCTCTTCCTATCCTTTGAGATACCAACCAATGAACTAGTGAGATCAGTAATAAGGAAGCGTCAGAAACGTTAGTTGAATGTTCCCCAAAGTGACATACACGCAGAAACAACAATCTTTAATAAATAAAACACTTATTGAGAGTTTAACAGCTACAGGTATAGCCTTTTGCTTTTTATATCTTCACATGGCTTGATACGTAGTTGTTACATCATGGCAGCTCAATGCTTCAAATAAAGAAACCTTGAGAAGAAGCCTTAGGATAGTAGCTGAGGTCGCTCGGTCTGTTCAGTTTGGAGGAGAAGAGGAGACTGAGGGGAGACCTCATTGCAGTGACCTCATGAAGGGAAGAGGAGGGGGAGGCACCGATCTCTTCTCTGTGGTGACCACTGACAGGACCTGCGGGAATGTCGTGAAGTTGCATCAGAGGAGGTTTAGGTTGGATATTAGAAAGAAGTTCTTCACCCAGAGGGTAGTTGGGCACTGGAACAGGCTCCCCGGGTAAGTGATTACAGCACCAAGCCTGATGGACTTCAGAAAGCATTTGGATGATACTGTCAGGCACATGGTGTGACTCTTGGGGATGATCTTGTGTGGGGTCAGGAGTTGGACTGTCATGAGGAAGGAGTCAATGATCCTTGTGGGTCCCTTCCAACTCAGCATATTCTGATCCTTTTGTACTGCAAGTACGGCAGAATAATAGAAAAAACCCCTCGATACTAATTATTACCTTTACTGACACACCCAGCTGATAGAGGATAAAATGTGTTGTAGTCCACCGCATTTCTAAACATGATTTCTCCATGTCAAGAAAGAAAGAAATTGTTGGAATGGAACTTCCAACACAAAAGATGATTTCTTCCATCTTTTGTCTGTTCTGGATAAAGTGATCCTTTAATTTTCTATTGTACATAAACTAGTATTTCTAATAAATCTGGAGACAGTTTCCTTCTTTCTATTCCATTCAGATTTTTTTAGCTTCAATCACACAAGTATAGTCACCCGAATCTTCAATAAAGATTCATTTTCTGATAAAACTAATATTTTTACTGGCGTTCTGTAACAATTTGTTATTCTTTGTGTAAAAACTTTGAGAAATAATGAACTCATTTACTATTGTTCATATTCAATCAGAGTCCTATTGTAATCGGGCATTAAATAATATGCTATTAAAATAATATTTTTTAAAGATTCATATGCTCACTGTGTAAAAGTTTCTTTTAATGGATAACATCTTCTTATCAATGCTAAAAGAAAATTAAATAATCTGATTTTTGCATTTTCTCATTGCTTCCAGAAATTAATTTTAAAGAGTGTCATAACTAAATGAGATATTTATAGTTTCTTGCTGGGAGTATATCTCCCCAGGGTGAGTATGTGTGAGAATGTGGGAGGAGAGAAGACTTTCCAATAATCTGAAAATGAATGAGTTCATGCACTCTTCATTTTCTTCCATTCTGTACCTGTGGAAAGATGATTCAGAGCCATGAATGCGGGCAAGTGGTTTGAAGCACATTGAGTAATGTGAAATGGCAGATGGGGGAACTGTGCTGCAGAAGCAGATCAGGGCACTGGGATGGTGTGAAGAAGGGCTGTGGATGATGGTGAAGGAGAGGCTTGGGTCAGTTGTTCTTTTTCAAGTAGAGGAAGATCTGGAATGAGAGCATGGAAAAGAAACATGATCATAAAATCTGCGCTCATTTCTGTGTTCTGACACATCCCTTGTTATTATTTAAGGTAATTATTTAAAAAAAAAAACAACAAACAAGAATTATTTGTCCTTCAGGTTCATCAACTGTAAATTGTTTCCATTCTTAATTCACACATGTTGGTACAGTAAGATGTTGCCAACAGTTGATTGTGATGTTTTCTAAACACAAAGTGATATTAGATATAATTCTGCATGCCATTTTTTGTCAACAATACAATACTCTTCTAAGAATGGCCCTTCTTTCTTTCTCTTGGACACTGCAAATTTAATGTCTCAGCGCTTTCTTGGTGGTATAGAAGTGAGAGATCCTTTAGAAATCATAAGTGATTTCTGAATAGCATTCCCAGTTTTTATCCTGATCCTTGATGAGAACAAATTATTTTTGTACTCTTTTTCTCTTCCCATAAATTCACACAGTCTAGCCTGGTTATTAGATCAGATACATAAGTATGCTTAATTATTGCATCACAGCTTGAGGGTGTGTAGTGTGGTAGTGTCATGTACTTCTAAAGTAGAAGGAGAAATTATTGACCAATGCATGCCACTACTGTGAAGAAGAAATTGTTACTGGGAAGGGAAAGGTCACCACATGGTGCCATTGTCAGGAGGTAGACATAGAGAATTCTTTATTTCTTTCTTTATTTAAATCTCACAGGGATGGTGCCAGAACTAGATAGAATGTTAAAGAAATAAACCCCACAATCCTGGCCATTAGACTGAAAGTACATAGGCACACTTAAGGAGACCTAATTTTGAAACTGTCATGTTGCCTTTTTCACAGCGATGACCCAGTTCCATCTCCAAGAAATGCTCTGACCCTTACTTTTAGCACTTCAGGGTGTCAGAACTAGAGAAAACCCTTGTCTGCCTTTGGCTGTCCATTGTCTATTGGGAGTATCACAGTTTGTGTGTCCCCCCTGCCTCCTCTGCACTGCTCACCATGTCTGTGAGGACGAGTCAAGCACTGAGTCCCTCCAGGTGCCCCACAGCATAGGCAGGTCAGGGTGAGCTCACTCACTGTTTTCTTTGGATTTGCTATATATGTAGAAGCAGAACATCTTTAACTTCCCAATTTAACCCTGATTAAAACTTAATGATAAAGAAATTAAATATTTATTGAGTCTTAAGGCCAGGCTTTGAATTGAAATAGGAGAAACAAAGTGTTTCAAGCACAAAAGCCCATGATTTGAATGAACACTTGAAGGTTTCCATTTACCTTTCCTTACAGAGTAATTCCCAAAGTTCCTGCATGTTGTAAATAAGGGTGTGGGTTTACAACAGCTCTTCTCCATTTCAGAGTTGTGCTCCACTCCAGATCACCTTGATCTCTCCCTAGTTTCTTCTCCATAATGAGGAAGTTTACAGATGGGAAAATTTAAATATAAGTGATCTGCCTGTCATGGTTCCCAGGTTCGCTTCCTGGAGGGTGGATTAGGAAAGCTAAGTTGCAGGTGTATTCAAACATCACAGCTTATTTTAAATCTGTGTTTTCCTGCACCCCATCCCAGCAAGCAGCTTCTGCTGGGAGAGGCATCCTTTGTCTCTGCCTTGCAGGCTGCCTGTTGTACTGTGGTAGGTGACTTTCTTCCAACAGCTTTGTGCTGCAGAACATTGGTGCCTAAGGGCCGTTTCAGTGACATACATAACCCTGATAGAACTGAAAATATTTTTATCTTTCTTGTTAAAGTTAATGTAACAGTTTTATTTATTTAGCAGAGGGAATTTGCATTCAAACAGCAGCTCAACATTTGACTGTAAGATATTTGTTTCAGTAGCTAAACAACTGCATTTGTTTTAACCCAAATAACTGGCCCTGAACTTTCCAGATATGAGCCAAGTTTGTTGGAGCTCTGAGACTTTCAAGGTTCACCAAGATAACAACATCCATAAAATGGTATTTACAGACCTGATAAGCATAATTATATTTTAAACAGTCACTAAGAAAGCGATGCTTAAATACCAGTTTGTTAAAGAGGGCAGCAACAAGTCTGAGATTCAGGGAATATAAAAAAATACATTTCAGTTAGCAAATAAGGTTTGCTCTTTCAAATTTCTGTAAAAAAATAACTTGCACTTTCATTGTCATGGACATTGACTTCTAGAAAACAAAAAAGGCTATAGCCATCCCAGTCAATTCACAGTAAATTCACAACCACAGATCCTACGTATCACAAATCCACAATAGGTTTGGGTTTTATTCTTAGCAGTGATGCGAAGATTAACCACAACTCATCTTAGAATCTGTATCCATGTTGGTCTTCTGTAGTGACTTCATGATGAAAAGACAGTCAGTGAGTACACATTCAGTATATTTGGTGCAATTTGTCTATAAAAAAGTTTAAAGGCATTATTATAGACCTTATTATTAATCAGGGATGTTATCACTGGTGTTCCATTCTGTACTGCAATGGTATATCATTATCATACATTTAGAAGCAAGTGGTCTTTCTCTAGTGAACTTTTCTTCTGCATCCTTATTTCTTTTGCTGTCTGCTTCAGTTAATCCATTACCTGTGTCTTCAGTTCTTGTTCACTCTAACCAAGTATGTTCCTGTACAGATCATTCTGCCCAGGGTTTTCCTTTCCTACTTCCTCCTCTCCCTCACACAAATTTCCTACATTCCTTAATCTTCATTGTTCTGTCTCTCCAGTCCTAGCCCTCAAATTTTCTGGCATTTTAACTTGTCTTTTTAGCGTAGGACATAAATGAGGAAAAGTCAAGTGGGAATAATTACCACAGTTGGTTGTGTATTACTGAGCTGATTATCTGAAGGCTGTATATATCATGTATATATCATGTGTATATCAGAAGGCTGTTCTGATATACACATGCAAAAATTAGCAATGAGAGAATGGAAAACCAAACCATCAAAGGTTTCCTATCCCTACCCTATCATAGAGAGAATTTATCTTTGGGTGTAAATAGTTCTTTATTATAGCAGATGGAAGTAGAAATCTGGAGCCAGACCATCCGTTTTTGTGGTGAGGGTAGTTAGCTGCTCAGCAAACTCACTTCTGGTAATCTCTCACTAATACATCAAGTTGATATAAATTAGATTTCTCTTACTCTGATGATCACTCAGAGGTGAAATAGAGAAAGGCAAACTGTGTCAGAGGGATTTTGTAAGGAGACTTTATAATATGATGGAATGTTCTTTAATAATCAATTGACTATAACGGAACTCCTTTTTAATGTCATTTACAGTGACTTGCAACAGAAATTAAAAAAGCCTCTTTTATTGTAATTAAAATATTAATATGTAGTTTAAATTAGAAAAAAAAATCTATGGTCAAAGTACCAGAGGCCAAATTTTTATACCAGTTACACAATAATTTTGGAATGCTGCAATGGGGAGATGGACATTACCTTTGAATAACAGACAGTGAGATCTTGACTAACTGATCAAATTTTTCCTGACCCTAAAATGAAAAATAACGCCAATAAGTTGTTTGTTTGTTCTTAGTCCCTTTTGAGACAATTTTAAAAGAATTTTTATCTAAAGTAAAAAAACCTCAAACAAAACTAGAATTAGGATATTTACATCTTGAAAGTTGTCTTCATGTATTATAAATAAAAAACAATGGATAAAGCTTGCCAGACTACCATTAAAAGTCAGTTTTCTTTAACCAACTGATTTAGAATGTAGGACATAGATTAGTGAACTTGAGTACATTTGTGTTAATCCATAGTAACAGAAAATGTGCTTCTGTACCTTCTATTACCCCAATTAACAAATTCCTTAAGCAAATACTTCATTTTAAACATGGCTATAAATCTTATTGATTTTATTGAGACTTAGGCATATAAATGATGCTTAGAATGTGTTTAATTAACTTGCAAATGGTCATATTTTTTAATCCTTGTTTTTGTTAATGTCACCAAGTGTTGCCTCTAATTTTGTCTGCTTGTTTTAATTTAGAATATTGATAGTTGTCTCTAGTCTAAAAAAACTATTTTTCATGGTTAATGAAAATCTTAGACTTAGAAACCTCATTTTATTTTAAATTATTAGAAAATAGAAAATTTCTGGAAAGTTTTTTGAGTTTGTTTATTTAAAAGAGACCACAGAAATAAGAAAATTAATTTTTACTTAAGAGTATTGTTTTTTGCTAGAGATTCTCCTAAAGGTATTAGTAAGACTCATTTACTTTTCAAAACAGACAAATTTACATGTTCAAAAAAAAATGCAAAAGTTGTTGACATCATTAAGAGTTTGATATTTGATGGCTGAATTTTCTCACAGCTTTCAGTGGCAAAGAATTCCATCCACTTGATGATGATCACAGGGCTGGAACATGTCTCCTATGACGACAGGCTCAGAGAGTTGGGGCACTTCAGCCTGGAGAAGAGAAGGCTCTGGGGTGGCTTTTCAGTACCTAAAGGGGCACTACAGGAAAGCTGGAGAAGGACTCCTTAAAGAGGCAAGTAGTGACAAGAGAAGGAGGAATGGCTTTAAACTGAACGAGAGTAGATTTAGAGTAGATGTTTGGAAGAAATTCTTTACTGTGAGAGAGGTGAGGCACTGGAACAGGTTGCCCAGAGAAGGTACCTCTCCCCTGGAAGTATTTAAGGCCAGGTTGGATAGGGAGCCACCTGGTCTAGTGGAAGGTGTCCCTGCCCATGGCAGGAGGGTTAGAAGTAGGTGATTCCTCCTGGCTCAAACCATTCTATGATTCAATGATATGCCAACAATTTATCCTCTTATAACTGGTTCTGGAGAACATCCAGTCCAGGTGACTGACATGGCAGCAGACCTGCCTGAACATAATTTTTCACTTACCCATATGATGGGGACCTAATTGCTGTTTTTATTCTTGCTGAACAAGAACTTAATCTTAATTTAGTCCTCAAGTGTATACGTTTACATACACATATTAAAAAGTTAGTTAAATATGTCTTTAGTTCCAGTGAAGATAGAAGGATAATTTCAAAGGAAAGTGTGTTCTAACTCCTGTAGTATGGTATATATTGTTGTTCAAGGAGTACTTCTCAAAAGAGGTCAGATGGATTCCTAGAGTATGGTCAAAACACTTAAGAAACAACTTTTAAAAAGTAGCTGAAAGGTTGAGAAATCTTGTGCTAATGCATCCTGCCTGCTGGGAAGGGGACAAAAGTTATGCAGTGTGTTAATTTGTTATGTAGAACAGAAATGACACAGTGAAAATTGGAAGTCTTTTTACATCAAGTAAAATATGGGTTTTGTTCAAAGATACATTACAGCTACCTGCTGAGTCCAAGGAGATATCTTACTGCTTGAAATTTTGTTGCAATATGTTGATTTCTGAGAATCTTGCCACAAACTGCTAATTAATATAAAATGAAAGACTCTCTCAGTCTGTATTAGACTAAAAAAAGCCCACTAAAATTACTAGTGAATGGCATTTCAAAGATTATAATTTATTTTCACCCTGAACAAGACACTTAAAACATTCTCAAGGACATCACGTCTTCAGCCTTTAAAATATCAACTAATTATCAAATCAATGATCATTTTGGGGAAAGTAATGAAGTATGGAAAATAACCACTTGAAATTATATAAGTCATTACAGCAAAGTATTTAAAACTGGTAAGTCATTAGGAAAGGGATTTAATATGTAGGTATTAAATGCCTAAAAATTTGATAAAAAAAGCAAATTGCATTTTAATTGTCATAATTTCCTTTAAAATAAGGAACTTGCCCTTTAAGCTTATTACACTTATCTATTGCTTGTTTATTTTTCTAAGGAAATATTAATTCACTTATTCAAATTATTTTCAGCTTTTTAAAAAAGTTCACAGCACTCCATGTTAACATCAAGTATGGGGAGGTACTTGAAATAGCAGCCAGCGAATGACTTGAAGTTCAAGACTGGAAATACTTAATTACATGCATAAATTTAAGCTCGAGAGTAATCAGTCCTTTGGAGTTCAATAACTGCACAAGTATTTCCAGGATTGGGAACTTCTTTATTGTATTTTAATGCTTTTATTTGTTTCATAAACCGAGGATTTACTCTATCAATAGCTTCAAGCCTTGCTGCACATTTCAAAACAACTTTCCTCTTGTTTCTTTTTGCAAATAATTTATCCATATTTTCTCACAAATGCACAGATGTGGAGGTGGGCAATGAAGGGGAGAATGCAGAGGCAACACAAAGTCTAGGACTTTGCTTTGTTTTGTTCTTCTTTTTCTTTGACCTCTAATGAATTTGTCACCATAGGGTCTCTAAGTAATGTGACCAATGCTAACACCTCAGGGATTTGCCTCAAGTCCAGTCTATTTGATTTACTTTTAAGAGTGAAAAAAACTGAGCTGAGCACTTGCAAAAGACAAGTAGAGACTCCTTGGTGCTATCTCTATGCCACTTTATCAGTAGGAAAAAAAAGATTCTGTATATTTTCCAGTCTCCCAATTTAACCACTTCCTATCCTGTATGTAAACTGCCATGGAGAATCCCTTCCTTTTGTTAATGAATTACAGGAAATGAAAATTGTTGTCATGGGACACATGCAACTGCTGGACATAGACAGGGGCCTTATGAATAGTAACAAGGGAGCTAATGCTTTCAACATCTCATCATGATTTCGGTAGATAACTTATGAAGAATGCTTTTTCTCAAACCCCAACTGACTTCTGTACACCAGCTGTACACCACTGAATGTAACCTCTACATTTTGTACGTAATAGTTATATGATAGATAAATTTTACACCCCCTTATAAAAGAACTTTAATCATACACTATGCATAATCCAAAATTTTGCCCACTTTGATAGGAAATTTGGGAGTGCAGATGAAAAGGAAAAGTCTGTTTTTACTTTTTACGCAAGAGAAGCAAGTAAGGGGCTGGTAAAATTTGCTGTCATATTACAACAACATGTCTTTTCTATCTCAAAATGCAATGGGAAAACAAAGTTTTTCTTTAAACCTCCCTGCCTCTTTGACAGACACTGCTAGCTTTCTGCCTCTCAGATTGGTGATGGTAGCCCTGACTTGACTCATAGGATCTATTTTCCACTAAAAATCCAGTTATCCACTAAAATAGAAAGATCTCTTGCAATGTCACTTCGTGTCCTGACCTCCGGTTCAGACCTGTGGGAAAGATAGACTAAATTAAAATATATATTCTGTATGTCTTACATATGAAGAGAAGACTTTGTGTGATCTGTCTGGATTCCTCCATAACCTGATCACAACACCATAATTGAAGTTTCCCAAAGACTCACTGATAAATTTCTCTGTGCACATTTGAAGAATCAATGAAAGAAAGCTGAGGTGCAGAAAAAAGTTGGATTGTGTCAAGATGACACAGCCTTTCAAAGGCTTTCACGCTTTCACGCTGCCATGTCGTTGCAACAGTAAATGATTGTTTCTTCTACCCAGTAGCAATTTACCCCCAGGTGTGCCTGCAGTGCACAGCTATCTCATATCATACTGACTTACTCCTACATAACATGTCCTTTACCCCTATTGCTGTCATGAGATAATAAGCAAGTAACCCCCTTTATTCCATCAGACATTGGCTATGGATCCAGGTGGGCAATGTTGTAATCACCTGTCCAGATCTAAGGGGCTTGATTCAGAAATGGGTGTCACAAACAAAATGTGAACCCAAATCTCCCGCTGCCTTGTGTTTCAGAGCAACTAATAAAAACCGTAAGTAAAATTTTTGTGACAGCCATCCTGAAAGGAAAATACACCATGATTTCCTTCATGGATCGAAAACAAATCCACAGTGTCAAAAAGTTTCATTACAAGAGGAAATCTCCAGATTCACTCAGTGAATTACATTATTGCCTGTTCACTGATTCAGTAATTAAAAAAAAAATCAATTTACACTGTATTTTATTGGGTAGTAAGAGATGCATTAAAATTTTAGCTCCAAACTTAAATATCACAACATCTACTATAAAAAACGAGCTTCTGGCTTTGCCTTGTCTGAAGTTTGTTATTTGCGTTTTAGTTATGTTGAGTACTTTTACTACTGGTAAGAAAAAAATTTGGATAAACTGCTCATCAAAACCTACTGAAGCTCCTTTAATCTGATCTTTTCTGGTCCCCAAATACAGTGTTACTTCCCTAGTCAACCTCAAATTACTTCTAACTTTCATTTCTCTGGATAAATTTCTTCAGCAGTAGCCAAATAGATGCATCATGGGTGGATGGAAAACTTTATTCTATTCTATTCTATTCTATTCTATTCTATTCTATTCTATTCTATTCTATTCTATTCTATTCTATTCTATTCTATTCTATTCTACAGCTGGTGATTTCATCCAGTGTGCTCTTTGGCTTTGTGGCTGGGAAATTTCCTGAAAAGTAAGTTTTTAGAAACCATGAAGATCATCTTACCTCCTCAACTTTCTAGCTGTACTACTAAAACTTGTAACGTTATGAAATAGCTTATCAGACCTTTACCCCTCTCAGCAACTTCTGTAAGAGTTCTCATTTTTTCGAAACTGTCAGGTGCAAATCTTTGTTTCTGATAAAAGAAATTTTTGAATTCTACACTATGGTGGGGTTTACAACCCAAATGCAGGCAAATATTCATTTGGGTTCGTTACCTAAGCATGAGGAGAGATTCGTGGCACACCCACACTGATGTTGAATGCCTTTAACACTTCCCATGACACTACTGCAGAACCAGTGGCACAGTGGGAGCTTGATATTCCTTCATGTCCACACTGGTCTTTTGTAAAACACTTGCCAATGAGATATTTTGTAGACAACTCCTACAGAGCAGTTTTTTCCTTGCATAATTTTTCTCCTACTCTAATATAAATTATTGATATGACTGAATTTCTTGCACACTTCTGCAAAGGTGAGGCACACTGCAAACTGTCCTCTTGGACACTGGAGACAAATCACTTACCGTTAAATGAAAACACGTTTTGAAAGAAAACTGAGCTATGATATAAACTACTGCAGCTACATTTACCTTCTATTTGCTTGTATAACATTAAAACTAGATCCTAAATTGAGTGTTACACTTGGAAAAAAATTTGCTTTCCATGTCTTGCCTTACAAGCCAGCTCTTAAGTGGCTGTTTAGGACAGTGGTGATTGAGCATTTGGTTTAAAGATAATCCTCTGAGCAGGAAAAAAAGTAGTGGTTCTCTGGAGATCTCAAGGGCTTTTAGAGTTGGTGCTGCAGGGATCAATTCTGCTTTCATTACTCTCTTCATGCTTAATCAATGAAGCACATACTGTGACTGAACTGTAGTTTTGAACATAGAGAGCACAACCCTCAGGGAAACAGGAGTATAATGCTCTAAGATGTTCCTGTTCTCTGCACCCAAAGACTGATCCACTGAGTCAAGGAAAACCATCTGTTATTACTTAGCAAATTTCCTCCTAAAGAAACATGTGCTTCAGCAGATTTCTTTACTTCACTACTCTGGAAAGATCAAAACAAGCTCGACTGTTTAGAGAACAAACACTCTGTTACTCTTAGCAGAGTGCTTTTGAGTTATAAAAATTATATGCTCTAGTAGGTTTTGGGGGATAGTTTTTTACCTATGTGGGGCTGAGTTTTGATGTTTTTCTTACACACACACACACAGGCACACACACATTTTAAGATTAATAAAGAATCAACTCTGAAAAAAAATAGAACCGTTATTTTAGGGATAAACGGCTCAGCCAGACTGCAATAATTCAGAAATAAGTCTCTAAAAATCACTTCTGTTGCACAGATTTAAGATGAGTCAAGGATAATTATAACATAATGTTATTTCTATTGTTTTGCTTATTAGGAAAAAAGTGGTGAATAAATAGCTTTTTAAAATAGCTATACCTGGAGCTATAGATGCTTAAAAAGACACATAATGATGATTTCTTTCATTATTTAACAAAATGACAACTGATTAGAAAATCAGGAATTAGCTTTTGTCTGTTTTCTAATGTGTAGCAATATTTTGCGCCTTGTTTTAAAATATTATGAAATGGATCACTGACAGTAAAAGTTAAGTCCAATTTAATTCATATTATAAATATAAATGAACAACCATAAATTAAATGCACTGTTTAAATATCAGGTACTTCTAATACGGTAAAGTATGTTTCATTACCTTGGTAATTAAGACAGAATTTTTCTTATGGCAGAACCTTTTGACATCTGATCTTTGGGCAAAAAAGTTCTGATTTCTTCCTCAAGATGTCTTCCTGACAAGATTGTATTCTGTTTTCTGCTCTCAGACCCATTATTCTGGATGGTGGTTTGTGAGGACGTGCCTGGGACCAAAGAGTGCTCACTGATTTCTAGATTATGGCCCTGAGGAAATCTCATTTTGATTCATAAAATGAATGAATCTCATGTGAAAGTTACTGCAGGAGAATTTTTATGTATCTCTACTATGTCTGATTTACCTTATTCCTTGTCTATTTTTCTTAGGTTTAATTTAGAATTATCTAGTATAAATTAAAGTCAAACTATCTCCCATATCTTGAACTGAACCACTATGTACCTCAAGGAACAGATAGTTTTTAGTTGGAAAGTTGTGACAGACAGTAAAGTTTGGATTTTATCTAAAGGTATGGCAGCCTTACCAGCCTTAACTGAGTGATCAAATAACCTCATAAACTTACACATGCTCAGCATCAAATATCTTCCCTTCTTTTTGGTCTTCACAGATAATTGATTCTGCATGAGCAGATCAGTGTAACAAGATAAGCTTCACTTCCTATGGACACAGAAGTCTGAGTCTATATATTGCTTTTGATTAAATATCAAAAACATAATTCCCTCAAAAAAAAGGAATACTTTTGAAGTACAGTAATTCTTGTCATGGGTGCTGAAAACCAGCTAATAAATTATAAGTTTTCATGGTGACCACGAAAATCTTTGCATGATGCACTTTAGTGTATTGTGCATAAAAGAAAGATCCCTCCATCAGCAAGGTTCATTTCTGTTTTTATTGAAAAAGTACAACTAAAAGAAAAATTAAACTCTTTTTAAAACTCAAATCCTAGATGCTTTACGTATTCATCAGAGAAATGAACATGACAGACATAAACTGCAGAATACATGGAAAATGTCATCCACAGAAAGACAACACAAATGCAAATTATGTATTCTCTGTCTTGCAATGAAAAAGGCTATGGATCTGTTATGTGAGACTGAGAAAAAATAAACTCTCAAACCCAAAAACAACCTGGGGAAATTTTTCTCTTAACTGAGAGTTTGGCTAGCCTGTCTGGATGTTCACTGTAGTTTTTAACAAGCTGAATAAAGAAGAATCCCAACTGACCACCACTTTTAGCTGCAAGCAAAGCAAAGCAAAACAAATCTGTATAAAAAGTGTAAATACTAAGAGCTTCCTACAAAGAACCGAGTTCAAGCAAGAAAAGATTTTTCTCTGCAGGTTCAGATCTGAGCTTCTCTCCTTCAAGCTGGGTACACTGCAAAGAACTAAAGGAATTTCAGTTATCAATGACTTATTACTATTGCAATACATTAATTAGGATCTGGTGTCATTCCCCTAGTCCTGTTGTGAGCTCAATGTCTCAAACACAGTGCATGATGGCATTTCTTTTACAATTGGCATCATATTATCCAGTGAAATATCAGCATCAGTGGAATTTCTGATTTGTTCTCTGAATGTTATTAATGAACAAATGATAACTATATTGCCTCTTGTCTCCTCAAGGACATTAAAGGGCAGAAATATGAATTCTGATAAAGTTCATCAACATTTAGTGCACCACCCTGAAGTGGAATAGCATACGTACAGTTATTTTTCTGTATTTATCTCATGTATTTCTTTAAATGACCATCAGCATTCCTGCAGCAATGTTATCTGTGAAAATGTTTCCATGGTGAATGTAGGAAAAACATCCTATCAAAAATAATTGCTTGTATGATATGATATAGAAACCAAGGTAAATGGTGAAAAATTATCAGTGGGTGCTGCATTCTGAGGATTATAGTCATGACTTAGAAGGTTTCAGTGTGCAAATAAAATAAAGAAAAATATTTCACGTGACAACGTGTTAGGCTCAAAATCCTGTTTGTGGTCAAGGGGAAGTACACCTATATTTAAATTCCAGAATTTATTTATTATAACATATCTTAGAAGTCTGGTCAATATTATTCTCAATCAAATTGTAGCAGAAAAAGAAATCATTATAAAGTAATAATACAGTAACAGTAATAATAAACATTAACAATAAATATTAATAATAACAAAAATAAACATTATAACCCACATAATTTTTATGTTCTACTCCTTTTCCCGGTGTTATAGCCATCCTTCCCTTGCTCTTTTGACCCCTAAGGGCAGTGTGCTTATCATCAGTGGAGATTTTCACATCATTACCAACCTCCAGGAAGAGCCTCGGGAGCCCTGCCAGCTTCCCTGAGGGCCTGTGTCAGTGCAGGGCAGCCAGCATCCCTCCAAATGCACCTACAGGGAGATAACCACTCCTTGGTCTTCCTATCCATACAAATGCAGAAAGATCAGTGTGACTGGATCCCACATGTTGCAGGGATTAAAGCAGCTTCTGTGTCTCAGCCCTGGTCCCTCACCCTATTTATAGTGAGAAAAATGGAGCCAGCTTGGGCATTTTAGTTTTAGAGTTTCTTTTCCTTTTTTTTTTTTTCCCCCACTTAAGAAACCCCAGTACCATACTTACCTTAAAAACACATCAAATCAATGATATTTGCCAGGCTTCCTAAGCTCATTAGAGCAGTTATGGAAGTGGTAGACATGTTTAAAGAAATTGTGATTAAACAGCTACTTTCACCCATTTACTTTGGAATGCAGCATTGATACTTCATTTAAAAAAAAAAAAATCCCTACAAATATTATATCTTTACCTGTGAAACAGTAACTTCAGTGTTCTGTGCATTTATATAAAAATTTGTGAAATTCCTTAGAACAGTACTGTGTTATACATAAATTGTTAACTCTGACTTTAGGTTAAAGCTACAAGAAAAAAAAAAAAGTGTTACTATTAATCATTTGAGCTCCAGCCAGAAAAAATAATAATTTGCCCTTTTTCTGCTAGATTGTACATATTTTGCTTAGGGCTATGTTGTGTGGTTTTAAGCATGCTGAAATCAGCAAAAGTAAAAAATTCTAATAATGTTTCATGTGTGATTATAGAAATTTGCTTCCTTCTAACCTACAGACTTTGAAAATTAATGAACTGTATTAAAAATGTGTTGCAGGGTTTCAATAACTCAAAATAAGACAGTAGTACAGCCAGAACTGAGTTTTTGATGCAAACTTTTCTTCTCAGAGTGAGAGATTAAATAAGCATGATTGTTTCCCTACACATAAAGAAGCATTATAGATATTTTGTAAAGGATTTTAGTCCTGTAATTTATTGCAGCATAGCTCACTGAAAATTGTAGTTTACCGTTTAGCTTATAATTAATGTAAAGAGTTAAACATAACATCATTCCAGTGGTGTCAGCAGATTTGAACCTGGGAAGCATGTAATCCATGAACTGTAACTACCATTTTTTTCTGAGAAGAGTTGTTTTGGAAAAACATGTAAGTGTTGTTTGAAAAAGGTCAGCTGGCTTAAACTCTTTCATTAGTTTTGTTAAACTGTCAGAATATCCTTTTCTATATCTTGCCTGTTTAAGTTGCTTGACTAGAAATATGACCGCAAACCTATTTTTTATTTGTGGATCATATTTCCATTCTTATCCATACATCATTAAATGGGCCATCCACAAGTTGTGACAAGATCCATCTGTTTCTGATGTGAGTCCTAACACTCAGTAATCATCTATTATAATCTGTCCTTTTGTAAATAGTGAATTTGACATCCCACTCTGGAAAGGGTTCTCTTTCCTATATGAACTCCAGTACTGAAGTGTAACTACCACAGTCAACTTTGAGATCAATAAGGGACTTAACCAGCTTTGAGATCTATAAGGAATGGAATTACTGTCTTACCCTGGCTATGACTGGATAAGCTTTACACATTTTATAGATATATCCACATTAGATTTTCCATATCATCCTTGAAATTCTCCTGAAATACAATTAGGAAGTAAGAAAAAGAAATAACAAACAAAACAACTTATTATAAATGCCCCATGTTTATAATCAAAATAATAGAGCAATAATAATAACACTTAGCAGTAGAAAAGTGAATAATGTGTTTAAGTTCATGTTTTAGAAAACATAAGATACTGAAAACACAATAGCCTTAATAATATTGACATTAAACCTGGTTTACATTTGCATGTAGATGTAGTGAGTGTGCCTATGTGTGTATGTCTGTGTATCCACCCATCCCTACCATTACACAATACCTACAGAAGAATATAAACAATATATTTTCTTTCAGAATACATTGAACTAAATGGTGGTCACCTTAAGCATAACTTCTGTTCTCTAAAGCCACCAGTTTTACGTAGAGCTACAGCTGCACTGCTTTGTTTTTCAATACGCTGGCTTCTATCTAGACTATATTATTAGACTAATATATATTAAACTAATATTCTGTGGCCTGCAGAGATCAATCTTGTGCATTATGGGAAGTACCTTGCTGTCGTGCCCACCAGGAGGAATGTCCCAAAAGCAGCGAAGTATTTCAGTTTTTTATTCCAGTTTGTGCAAAGTAGAGGGCTATGTGGTAACCCCTGAAAGGCTGGCTTACTAGTCATCAAAACTTTATACTCTTTATATGCATTGAAAAACAAAGGCATCGGCATTGATTGGCTACAAACTACATAACTTTTTTTATTAATTAGTACTCAGTGCCCTATTTGCTAGTTATATCTCTCAAGTCTCATGCTAATTGGTCCACATGCATGTTTCTTCCCTTCTTTTGAGCCTGGGATCCATTTTGTGTAGGTGGTCCATGAATTGCTGGTCATGATCTCTCACTGCCAGAATTAGCTTCCCGCAGTTACTGCTCAGTTCTGCTGATATGACTGCTGGTGGCTATTGTCCAGATAGCCCATTCATCTTGGGATTGTCTTCCCTTTTCTGTGAAACAAAAGATTAGCCAAGCATACAATGTTCATAGTGCCATTGCTTAATCATAACTGTCTGGCTGTAACTAGTAACTAAGAACTAAAAAAAATTCAAAAAGTTTAGTTCAAATTGAGGGATTTGATATCAGGAGCCCCTGGTTCTATCTCTTATCTAATCTAAGGATCTAATGAGAGGATTCCTGAAGAAGAAATAATCTTTTGCAGGTTATAAAAGATTGTAAAATACACTTTAGAAGTGGCTTACAGATACTTAGACTATTTTAGTAGACGGCAGCAGAGAAAAGTGAAAATCACAATATATTAGTAAAAATATTATCCAAAACATTATTTGTCTAATAATAGACAAATAATATGGGACAGTATTGTGAGAGAAGTGGCTTTCTGCAATCTTATATACAATGAAAATTTTCTCAATTATTAAAACATTGCATATAGTGTATCTTCCTCTTCCAACAGATACTTCATGATAGACATAACAGTGTAAAAATTTAAGTAGACAATTTTGTATTATAAAATCATAAATCTGCCTCACAGGAGACTCAAATTATTTCAGATTGTTTTTCTTGTGTAGTCTGCTTAGAGGCATGCTGTACATAATATGAAACATGACCAGTGGTTTGATACACTTGTTAAGGATGTCACATAGCCATTTTGGGAAACTGCTGTTTCCCTGGAGACCAAAAGTAGAATTTATCTGGACAATTTCAGCCTGTTGTAGAATTTATAAATCAGAACTTGAGCAGCCCCCACTCAAAAATATACTAATAAATATACAACGAAAAGTTGAAAAGACAAGAAATGGTTTAAAAGTCTCAATTTAAATTTCAGGCTAATCAGCCAGAGAAAAAATTGTCTCATAAAGATGGTTATCTGAGCTCACCATCACCTAGATTCACTTTATGTTCAAAACAGAAAATCCATCACTTCAGAGCATTGTTTTTCTAGACTTGGATTGAAGTTTTCTTTAGAGTAAAATGAGTTGCATCCTAGAATTCATATGTGAGATTCTTTACATTTAATGCACAAGAATTTAGGTCTCTCTCTGTAAGTGAGCAAAAGGTCCAAGCTCCCATTACAGTCACTGGACATCCAGCCAATTCAATCAATGGAGTCTGTGGCATCTAATGAGCCATTGTGACTCTGAGGCAGAGAATTCTATCTGGTCTACTGACCAACACTCCAGCTACTGTTTACTGAATTGCATCTCTGGCAGTCATGAAGACACCTACATGCCAGCACCTAAAGTCAGTGGTCCCCAGTATGTTGAATGTCACTAAATTAATAGCAGTAACTATGAAAGGAATCCAATGTAAGTAGTTCTTTAGCACAAGCTGCACTTCAGACACTGAATCAAACAAGTTGCATCCCTGGTGGGCATGTACATTTTATGCAACTGTCTACTGTATGGTTTGAAAATAATGTCAGCATTTCCGTGATGTCTATATGTCTAGAGCCATCTCATCTTCATATACTCTCTGTATTTTTGTTTGATACCTCTCTGATTCTAAACATTTTATTTCATTATTTGTCCCATCTCTGTTGTCTGTTTGAAATGCACCAGTGAACAAATAACATGACGATACAACTTCACGTAATTTTGAGAAAAAGGTGTGAACATACAAAGCACTGCATTTCCTGCAATGCCAAGAGGATTTGTCTTCTCCATGAATTGTGAATTAATGGGTTATGCTTTGTCTACAGGCCATTGACTTTTCCTGCAATTCCTCCTGTATCTCATTTCTTTACAGTATATCTTAATGGAAGCTGAAGATGCTGTAGGAAGACTTGAAAAGAAAATCTGTTTTATGTCAGCAAAGTTGCCCAGATTTTCAGACAGCTTATGTACAAACTGTCTGCAAACAGTCAAAGTATCTACTTTGTTGCCAAAATCAGTCACTGAGCAAATGACTTTCAAATTAAGGTAGAATCACCCCACTGACATTCTAAGGTCATTTCAAGAATCATATATAACTGGCAACTTGGAAATAATGCATTTTATTAGGCAAACATTTAATTTTTATTTTTTTTTTAACAATAAACCACAGCTGCATAGCAGACTTCAAGAAAGGAACTAATGTTGTTGCTTTTTGAATGTTTAATACTGGTACTGGATCTGGGACAGAGTTAATTTGCTTCATATCAGCTCTATGGTTCTGTGCTTTGGACTTGTAACCAAAACTGTGTTGATAACTCATGGATTTTTAGCTGTTGCAGAGCAGTGCTTACACAGTGCCAAGGCCATTTCTGCTGCTCATGCTGCAATTCCAGTGAGTAGGCTGGGGGTGCACCAGAAGCTAGGAGGGGACACTGCCAGGACAGCTGACCCCAGTTGGCCAAAGGAATGTCCCGTACCACACAACTTCATGCTCAGGAATAAAAGCTGTTTCATCTATGACAACAATAATTGTCATTTCTCAAGTCTGTCTTTTCAACTAATTCCAAACTATTCAGTAGGATTTCACTTTGCATATGGATGCAATTTCATCTATTTGTATATGGTGCATATGGTCAATTTGAGGTGCATTTGAGCTGAACAAAATTTATAGCTGCTAAGACTGCCTAAAAGAGTAATTTTCTGCATGTTGTATAGTTTGCAAGAGTTTGTACAATTATAGTATTTGATGCCCTAACTGATACTGTAAATGTATTATACCATAGGCCTAGTCACAGAGTAAATGAGAATTTCTCCAAATAATTTAGAAGCCAATAGACAAGGATACTTATTTAATAGACAGAAAAACTGAATATAGTTTCTAGTGGAAACTGGCCATACTTAACTTGATCATTAAGCACTTCTAAGAGTCTCTAACTTGGGTGTTTCTCAAGATCATAGGACTGAGTCAGTGTATTGAACTCCACTCCTGAAGGAGTGATCAAGGTCTTAATTGGGCCACCTCTGTTCCATAGGTAATCTAAAAGGGAAATGAGGGTGACATCCTCTGAACGTGTTCTTCTTGGTCAAGGATTGCACCGCTACCATGACATTTCATGCCAGTAGTTGCACCTGCAGTTCCAAGAGCAGGAACAAGGCAACAGGTTTTGCAGAATATCAGTTAATTTCCTTCTGTAGTTCTCTATGACTGTCAACATCCAAAATGTCAACAACGGATTGACACATTACATTTGCATTGGTTAACCCTTCAACATTGTTTCTATATAAAATGTTTTCTACATGTGTCTGATTTTAAATAGAGGTCAATTATCCTTATATGCCCAAAAGATTTTGAAGCATTTATTGTCTTCTGAATCAAAATTCCTCCTTTTTTTTGCCTATGCATATGTTTGGAACATGCCAAATACTTAGCTTGATGTCTATACAAAATTATCAACAGAAACTCTTTATAAACTCAGATAAAACTAAATAAATAATAAAAACCCCCATCAATTTCTATTTTGTGAACTAATAAGTACTGAATTCTTATAATAAAATTGGCAAATTTTTAGAGTCTTCAGGTTCAACTAAAAAGGGAAAGGGATTGCAGCTAATGATACATTCTAAGTGTTCTTGAAAGTCCATTTATTTCATGCTTAATTGTAAAAACCTGGCCTTGCTTAGTTAAGATATAAGGATCCTTCACCATCCTATCCATGATAAAATTCTATTGTTAAATAGTGTGAAAAAACATCCATGTAATTTTCTAGCAGCTTGCAATCAACGGGAATTGGGATCTATAATGTGAATACTCCAGACAATACTTTACAGAAGATAATTGTTAATTATCATCACCTGTTTATAATTTCAGTTAACAATGTGCTTTGACTAAGGATTCTGTCTTTTAGAGAGTGCTCATACCTCTTTCTAAAGTTAAAAATAACTGGCATAAACTCTGTGATATCGGGGTTAGACTCCCTTTGCTTGAAAATAGGCAGTGAAGGTGGTTTCTCAAGGTTTCCATATATGGGGAGAAATCAACACATCCCCAAAATAATTGTAATCTGTCCCATTTTACTACCTCACAGTGAGAAGTGATATGTCCCCCAGTCTTAGCTGAAGCTCTTGGACCCTGCTTGGGTAAATATTACGCAGTTAGGGTCTTCACTGTAATGCTGTGCCAGCTTTTTTACTGATCAGAATCTCCTTTATAAAAGGTTTCCTTAATTTCTGAAACACGTATATAGTTATTTTTGAAGGTCTAAATCTTGCTTTACAAATTCTACCTTTAAATGTGGGAATCCAGATTAGTAATCCATTTTAAACACTAGTGAACTGAGACATGAAACTTCATTTGTTGGTTCAGTTTGAAAGAAAAGCTTGCTGAAATGTAATTTGGTCTTTAAAACTGCCTTTTCTTTTCCTCTTTCACCCACTCCATATATAAGAAAAAAACTTATTCTAGAAGTCTGAGCTCTGATCTTGCAACAATAGTATTAAACAGCTTTGCCATTGCCATGCAATAGCACTGGATAAAGCACATAAAAAGCAAGTTGGTCATGAGTGAAAAAGAAGGGTTATGAGCCTTCAATCATAGACTTGACTGCCATTTGTTTAAAAGGATAATATTTATGGATAAGATGTTCAAGAGGAAGACTGTGTTTTTCTTTATATATTCAAGCACAAGTGTGATTTTAAGACATACATTGATGTAGCATAAAATGGAAAAAAATAAAACACTGTAGCTATTTTTAAATACAATGCAGAGATTCAGTATAAACCTAAGGAAAGGCTTTAGGCTATCTCAGATTCATCTAGTGTTGCAAAGACCTGAAAGGTGGAGTTCAGTTAATGCTCATATTAAGCTGAAAGTGAAATACATTTAAGAAGAGAGTTGCAATGCAGGTTGAATGAAAGATCCCAGGAATGGTGGACTTCTGCTGTCATTTGCACAGTCAGTTTTTAAAATCAATAGCTCTGCTCAGCCAGAGTTAAGATAAAAAGAGAAGAGTCCTTAAAATAAGGCCACCAACCAGTGTAGGGATGATGCAAATACAGTCTGTCAATGTAGTGAGTATTTTTTTTTGTTCAGTGAAAATCCTTCACTGTGGATTCTGTTTTTAACATATAAGTAGTTTTGTGAAGTCTGTTACAAACAGAGCTATGTGCCAGAATGTTGACATATAAAGGTTTACTGAGTGTGGATGGAAACCCCTAGCAGGAGGAACCCCTGTGTTTTAAAAACTTAAAATCTAACTTAAAAGAGCAAGAAAGAGCAGGCTAGGTGAGAGCAATTCACCTGGCATATAATTCACCTCGATTCCATGTTTAAAGTGTCTGAGGCTCTTCAATAATTTGTAAAAAAGAACTTATGTTACTGAATGATATGGATAATATACATCTATCCAGAGATCAAATACAGGATAGAAAAATACACTGATTAAGAATTTACAACTTCTGTAGCAACCTTACCTTTATTTTATTCATCATGTTTTAACACAGCAGAGATGCCTTCTTTCATTATCCTTTCTGCCTTTCCAGTTTATCTTGGCATGAGTACCACTATAACTAACACTATAACACTATAAAATATCCTGTTCATATTCAGGCAGAATTTTTCCTAAGTGTTTTCATTTGTTTTGGGAAGAGAGACGGGAAAGGAGAACAGGAGGGAGGCATCCGTTTTTAATTGTTTGACTGTGACAATTTAGTCGATTAATTTTTTAGTAATTAAGATGTTTTGTAGCATTTGAGGCTTAGACAGTAATTTAACCTCATCCAGCACCATGCAGCCAGGTATTTTGCCTTTATTTGAAAAAGCATGTTTGGGAGTCAGTAACATCAGATATCTTGAAACACGCAAAGTATTTCTGTTCTGCCATTACAGAATTGCACTGGAATAACAAGACCCTTTCTCAAAGGCCCTTTTATGTGCTCCTTTGAAATAGCATACAGTGTAATGTTACTAATGCAAGCTAATTTAAACTGTCAGAGAAATGAATGTAAAAATCCCCTTGTGCCAGTGGAAATAAACTTTATGCTGAGTAAAAAATTACAAGATTTCATCTCCCTTTGCTGTGCAAACAATATAGGCAAATCTGGCATTGTTTTCTGCATGTTGATACTGTATGTATAATTTGCAAAAAGATATAAAAAGCTGAGGAAAAACATGAGACTGCAAAAATTTATATTTAAAACTCCACAAGAAAATGTGTGTAGACTTATACACTTTAGGAACAGCCTTATGAATGATGAGTTGTAGAAATGACCTAGTTGCTAATACAAAATTATAAAGAATTTAATAATTTTTAATATAGCAGCTGATAGGCATCTTTGTAATATAATTGAAAAATTGATTAAGAAGAAAATATGTATATATTTTATAAAATTCCCACTGTCACACAAGTAAAATCTAGAACACTTTTACATTATAATGACATGAAACTAAGAGCCCAAGCTCTAGTGTGATGTTGTTAATACATGACATACTGTGAGATAATTCTTTGTTTCTATGGCATTTTATCAGCCTTTCTTTTCAGTACTTTATAATTTCCTATGAAATTATAGACTCATAGACTGCCTTGGATTATGTGCAGGAACACCTTCCACTGGACTGGGTTTTTCAGAGGCCCATCCAACCTGGCCTTAAACACTTCCAGTGGTGGGACATCCACAACTTCTCTGGGCAACCTGGTCCAGTATCTCACCAACCTTACAGTAAAGAATTTCTTCTTAATATCAAATCTAAACCTACCCTCTTTCAGTATAAGGCCATTTCCCCTCGTCCTGTCACTATATACCCTTGTCAAAAGTCCCTCTCCAGCTTTGCTGTAGGCTCCCCTTATTAAAGTGCCATAAAGTGCCGGAGCCTTCTCTTCTTCAGGCTTAACAAACCCAACTCCCTCAGCCTGTCTCCATAGGCAAGGTGCTCCAGTCTTCTGATCATCTTCCTGGCCTCCTCTGGACTCACTCCAACATCTCCTTCTCATGTTGGGGGTCCCAGAGGTGGACCCAGGACTCCTGACAGGGTCTCATGAGAGTGGAGTTGAGGGAAGGAATCACCTCCCTTGACCTTCTGCCCACTCTGCCTTTGATGCAGCCTGAGACACAGCTGACTTTCTGGACTGCAAGTGAAAGTTGCTGAGTCATTGCATGCTGAACTTCTTGTCAACCAACATCTTCCTTCTCCTTAAGGCTGCTTTCAATCTCAAGATTCTCCACCCAGCCTGTATTTTTCTTGGGATTTTCCTAGCCCAGGTGCAGGACCTCTCACTTGGCCTTGTTGAACATCATGTGGTTCACATGGACCCACACCTCAAGCCTGTCCAGGTCCCTCTGGATGTCATCCCTTCCCTCCCATGTGTTGACGTCTCTGCACAGCTTGGTGTCGTCAGCAAACTTACTGAAGGTGCCCTCAATCCCACTGTCCGTGTCACTGACAAAGATGTTAAAACCTGCCAACTAGCAATTAGTTGCAGCAGCTTTTATTTAAAGGCATATTAATTCTAAATACAGGGTGCTTTATGGCAAACAAAGTTCTTTTTTGTATTGGTTTTATTTCCTTTCTGCATTGAAAGCTATGACCTTGGATTATTTTTAATAGATTTTTCACTTGGAGCTTCCAAAGGCACTATCAATTTTGCTTCATTTCTCACCAGCTGCACTTTTGTTCACACAGTTTCCCACATATGCATGGACAGTTACATTCTTTATTCTAAACATGACAGTTTGTCCTTTTACACTTTGATGTTTATTTTGACAAGAGCAAAGTAGCAAGCAATCCCCATTAAAAAAAAATAAATCTCTTACAAGAGCAAATTCAGAAACACTGCCAGGCCCTACAATCACATTTAACAAGAAAACTCGACTCACTGGTTTGGGGAGCATTCTCCTTTTGTTTCCTTATTCAAACTGACAGTTAAAACACTGTTTTAAGAAGAATGATTTTTAGATTCTACTGTTGAGGAGCACTTAAAATAATTGTACTTGCTACTGAGTTTTTAAATATGTATTTTCAAGCTTAAAATTAGAGTATCTTCTATTGAGTAATACTTTTGACAGTGAATTATATCTTAGATTAACTGAAAAAAAGAAACTGCATTCTCTTTGCCTCTTCAAGTGCGGTTTTGCTTGGTGCCTTTGCAAACACTTTGGTCCATACTCATAGAAATATGAAGGCAGTATCCTGGGAAATATAAGTCATTTCTCACTGCCACTTCTTGCAGCTCTGTGGCAGTGGAATAAACATAATGTTTCCTGAGATGTAAGACAATGACCCATCTCCTGGATCTCACTTTCTCTCTTGAGAGAGGATCTTTTTCCCTACAGTCTACGTCAGTGATAGTCTAAGTTAGATACACCACAAAAACAAAAAAAAAAAAAGTGACTTATGATAGGATGCACATGTTCTTGCTTATGTTTAACCATTTAATAGTTCACTTCATCACAGCGCAGATGTCTCAGAGAGGTGCCTCTCTGCCTCCACTGACCTCACATCAAATTTTAACGTGACTCGAAACAAATATCTTTTCACTGGAGAGTAAATGTGAGACAAATGCAAACCTCAACTCTAAAACACTGCAGTGCCTGTGCTTGTCAAGACCCCACTGTAAAATAGAGTTGCATCTCACAATATTTGCATGGGTGCAAAACAGTGATGCAGAAAAATATTTGTACATACAAGCAGAGTAATAGAAAACCCAATATATCAGATATGAAAACACTCAGTTTGTCAAAGTAGAGCTTGTAACACATAATGATAACCTAGAGATGCTGGTAGATTTGCACAGCTCCATCCCATCAGATATCTGAAGTCAAAAGTGTCAGGAGCAGAGTTTGAGCCGTAGAATCATTTAGGTTGGAAAAGATATCCTAGATCACCCACTCCAACCTTTGACCAAATACCACCATTCCCAGTAAACCATATTACAAAATGCCACGTCAACTTGTGTTTTGAACACTTCCAAGGATGGTGACTCCACCACTTCCCTCGGAAGCCCCTTCCTGTTCTTAGCCACTTTTTCAGTGAAGGAATTTTTCTTAATATGCAACCCTAACCTCCCCTGGCACAACGTGAGGCTATTCCCCATTGCCCATCCCTAGCTACCTGGGAGGAGAGGTTGACCCCCATCTCTCACAACCTCCTGTCAGGTAGTTGTAGAGTGAGACAAGGTCTCCTCTGAGCCTTCTTTTCTCCAGACTAAGCAACCCCAGCATCCTCAGCTGTTCCTTGTGTTCCAGACTCTTCAACAGCTCAGATGCCCTTCTCTGGACACACTCCAGCACTTCAATGTCCTTGTCATAGTGAGGGGCCAAAACTGAGCCCAGGATTCAAGGTGCAGCCTCACCAGTGCTGAGTACAGGTGGACAATCAGTGCTCTGGTTCTGGCCACACTGTTGCTGATAGTCTCCCAACAGTTCTGTTGCCTGGTGTTTAACCATGATTACTATTACTTATCCTAAATGAACACTCTACTACTAAGATAGTGAGTGAAAAAAATAAACTATCTCTTCATCTGACAGATCTTTTGTGTGAAACCCAACCCTGTAGGCTTGATTTTGCAATGAGTACTGCAGGTGGAGTCATTCTAACATCATGAAATCAGCAAGCCTAGCAGTTAGGCATGCAGTCCTTGACTGAGGGGATTCTTAACAAAGCCTTTGGGTATCTATGAAGGCAGATATCTACCTCATTTTTACATATGTGTGAGTGCATATAACAGATTTACACTGAAACATGAGAGCCGTGTAACTATTTGGATAAATTCATGCTGGTGTTATGTGTGCTATGCCCTCCTAATTTGCTCTTCTTGATTACAGTTAAGGTATGGGAATTAACTCTGGATTACACCTGTTCAGGGTCTGAGACCTTTAGCTAGCTTCTAGAGAACAAGCATTTGTTATATTACATGTTATATATCATCACGGTGCGAGATTTGCTATTGGGGTTTTGGTGAAGATTTTCTGACTAAAACAAGAAAGTCTGTAACATTGAAGAAAATATTTTCTGCACCTTGGAGAGTTTTGGGAATTTTATGATTAGTAGAATTAGAACACATATTGTAATGGTTAATGTTATCTTGCATCATCTTTGTAAATAGAGCTTGGGACACAATGGGTATAAACACCATTTTTAATGATCTTGCAGAGTGTAGTCCACTACTGCAGTAGAGTCGTGTCCAAGAAGACAACTGATGATCTAATACCAAAGCAGGTTCTATAACCGAGTTCTGTGAAGGTAACATGAAACTGGAACTGGTGTGATAGACCACAATGATATAAATGGCAAGGTGCTATTGACCTTGAAGGAATTGACAGGATAAAGCAGGAAGCTGGAGGAAATGTAGAGAAATTTAAGCAGGTTCACAAGTATGGCCATTTATATATGAATAAGGCATTTATTTCTAAATTAAGCTAGCTGTTTACTTGACTATTTTTAGGTAATCTTTAGGGTTTTCTTCCTATACAAAAAAAAAAAATAATAAAAACTGCGAAGAAGGTTGTTTTACAAGTGATCATGTAAACAGCCACCTTAACCCTCAAGGAGGTCTAAATAGTATAATCTAAATACCTATATATATTATATATACAGGTATATTTTACCTTTTTCTAGTAACTTGTCAATTATTGCCCACCTATTACACTCTCTTTTCTGAGTTAGCTCCAGCTAATCAGATGCTGATTGGGGATTCTAGAATACACTTGCTGATGATTATGTGTTATTTTAACAGGAGAATGACAATAATTTCCTGTAATGCCACTTGTTAAGGTAATTATGCTGTAATTGCCTTATCAAGGTGTCATAGAGGAGAGAGGAGAAACTCTGAGATTTCACAGCTGCTGTCATGCTTTGATAAAGTGTTATCTTGAAAATATATTATCAGTCATCAAGCTAAATTTCTACCAGTTGTTTTAAATCAGAAAAATATGTCTTGGGTGGGGCATATGACCTCTGCATTTGATGTTTCTCAGCCTGATAATTAGGGAGGATGGATTATCTTTGTTTTAAGGCATAAACCTAACAACTGATTTGCACAGATAGGAATAACTAAATACAGGTTCATGAAATTGTCTTTCTGATTTACAAAGGTGAGAAGCTGCTTGTTATGAAGATACAGACTTCAACTGTAAACTTGGTTTTAGAGTAATTTTAGCTAGAGTTATTTAGATGTTGTCTCTGATGTAGAGAGAGAAATGGGAAGTGAAAGAAAGAATGTGACAGTTGAAAAGTAGGAATATGGTAGGTCTCAAAAATATGTGTAATTTGTTATTTATTAAAGACTTATAAACAATCTTAATAAAATGTGCTTCAGACTTACTAAGATCCACTTGCCAAGACCTGTTTATTAGGAACAAAAGCTTGAGCTTGAGCTTCCCTTGGTTCAGAGGTAGAGAATACCCAGCAGGAATGTAGGGTGTATCAGGTGCTTGGTACCAGGGCAAAACCCAAGTGAAATGTACCATTTCCAATGCCTAGCTTTGTAAACCTATCCAAAGTGATTTTTTTTTTCCACATGTAGTCATGAAATCATGAACTGAGAAATGTAAGTAATGCCCATGGAATATACACATTATGCAACTGACCCCGCACTGCCAACTATTCATTCTGTCACGTGTACTCATGACAATATAACTCAGAGAGAAGTAGACACACACAACTTGTGATGACTAGTTGGCTTTTAAATGATTATTAGTAATGGTAAGGACAAAAGTAACAGGGGCTCATACAACCGAAATCATTATTTAGACTTGCATGTGATGTCAGCAAGAATTAAGTGTTGTGCACCTTACTGGATCTAATCCAAATGCATACTCAAAGAATGACAAATAAATGTGCATATATTTCATGCATTTGCACCTGTTTCATACCTTCAAGCAGCTGATGCAATATACCATGGTAATGATTATATAAGCAATGCACAGATAGGTACACTTGCTTGATTAATGTCAGATCTTGCAGTGAAGCACTTCCCCAATCAGAAAGTTGAGAAACTGCATTTGGAGGGGGAAACATTTTTCTCCTATTCTTTCCAACATGTCTTTCCTTCTCTCTGAACTATTTAGAGATGTGCTGCTAATTCTGTAATTTTCTGGGTGAAAGTTCCATGCAGAATATCAACTTCAATTTGTTGGATTATACAGTAAAAATTCCAGTAAAAGAAGCATCACTGACAGTTTTGAACCAAATTTAACAATCCATTTGTCAGCTGGAGGAGAAAAAAGAGATACATTTTTAGCAGTACTGCTGGGACATTTTAACTGACCCACTCATGAAAACTAATACTCCATCAAATTTACAGGGGTACACTCTCAAACTTATGTAATTTCTCTATCTACTTGTAACAGGTTAACTTCTCAACATTAAATCTAATTACTACCAAAACCTCAGAGAATGTCTGAGGAATAGGAAAGTGACCATGAAGTTAGAGCATTTGTAACTAAAATAACAGGAAAAAAAGAAAGCAGGAAAAGGAAAGAACAGAATTCAGCATGCACAGGGTTTATTAGAAAGGCTCTTTGGGGAAGATAGTCTGAGGAACAAAAGGTGAATTTCCATCTTTAATATGTGGTACTAAAAGCAGAAAACAGATGCAGAAAATGTCCATAAAAATATAAAAAGAGAAATAAAAGCATTCCATCATGTGACTGGGTTGGAAAACAATTTTGGTATTTCATAGAGAAGGCAGAAATATTCATAACTTTCTACCTTTTAATTTCTATAAACAAGCAAATAAATGAAATTAAGGCCTGAAATTTAGTATCTGTCTAAAAAAGAAAATATGAGAGACAAGAACTGTTTAGTTTGCGTTGATTTACTCAGTGTCAGTCCCAGAAGGCATTAACAACCTGAGCTATTCATTAACCACTACCCTATTACCCTTGAGTGTGCTCAAAGAATGAGGGATGTCCAGGTGGCCTTCAGAACAATAAATAAAATAAAAGAGGGCTTGGGGCTTCAGAACTTTTTAGTATATTATAAGCCTATTTACCTTTTTAAACTTTCAGGAATACCAGAACAACATGGATTTGTAAGTTTAGTGGCTGTCAAACTGGAACTAATCTCCTGGTTAAGTGGAACAACAGATGAGGCATATCAACAAATTCTTTGATATTTTCCTATATTGTGTCCTTAAGACCAAACTACAGCTATATTAAAATTATGTGCACGGGATTCAAAAACCTAGCCAAGTGTTTAGTAGCAATGCAACATCAGACTAGAAGAATATTTCAAGAGATGCCTCAGACAGACCTGGGATGAACTATGTTCTACTGATTATTTTCATTACTGATTTAGTTTATAGAATAAAGGTTGGATTTAGTTACAGTCAGACTGTCCGAGAGATGGACAGTTAAAAGACTGTGCTGGTTTTAGTAAGGGTGGAGTTCATTTTGGTCACAGTTCCCAGCATGAAGTTGTGTTTTGGACACAGGGAACATGGAGAGGCAGAGCTGCTGAGGGCAGGCTGTGCTCAGAGCACAGCAGCTTTCTGTCAGGATGGATGGGTACTGCCATGTCCAGCCAGCTTGGCCTTGACAGCAACTCTCCTCCCACCTCAAACTTCTGGTCAGTTAAACAAATGTTTAGGCAAATGAGGACATATAAAAGGGAAGAAGGAAAACTATGGAACTGCTGGGCAGTTCAGGTTTTGTTCCTTATTTACACAATTTTAATTTGTTTTAGTCATTCGTTACCAGCTACTGATTTAGTAAAGAAGTTCTCCTGTGTATGCTTGCATATCTAAGTGACAGCATGTGTTTTAGTGAAAAATTTAAGAATTAAATTATTTACTCATTAACAAACACATTGACATTAAGATCAATAGAAATGCATTTCCAAGGAAGAACATTCCTTTAATGCCCACTGATGGTTTTATGGACAGATACTGCATTGCTCCTATATTTCTCTTAAATGACATAAACAATCATTTTATATCATGATGCTGATTTATTTTGCTCTCTTGCTTTCTGAATATTTGATGTCCCTGGTATATGTCAAAAAGAAATTTTATGAAATGGATTTTTTTATATTCACTTTGCATTTACTTTGATGCTTTGAAGCTTCAGAAATATATTTCAAGTGTCAAAGGTTTTCAGTAAGCAGTGGTCTTCCTTACTGGTTTTAAACCAGATAGCTAGATACTGTGCAGCCAGAGGATAGAGGACCACTGGAATAGTCAGGTTCCAATAATCAGAATACCCTGACAAAAATATGCCTTGGAGATATGTACTGGTTTTTACTAGAATGATACTAAAAATACACAGCATCCCAATGAGGGCAACTAACAAATACTGACAAGGCTTGGCCTTGTCTGAAGGAAAAACATGTAGTGATTCATTTCTGCAGGAAACCCATCTCTGTGCTTTAACAGTATTTGAACACTAATAAGACTGAACATCCCCTGCTTATGTGGAGAACTACTCAGTAAAAAAAAAGTAGTTTTGATTTTCCTTTCTTGCAAAAATGTGATAAGGGTTTAAAATCTGAAATATGTTTTAGGAAAGCCAGTGTTTTCCTGGACTTTACATAGTTTTGAAAGGAGAAGAAGAAGAATGTCAAGAAGGAACATTTGTGATTTTGGGTTTGCCAATAGAAGAAATACCACTTTTTCACATAGTCAAATTTTTTTCTAACTTGCCTAAAGATGGAGTGACCCACCATCATTTATGTTCTCTCCAGACTATTAAAGAGTACAACAGACACAAAATCATGATTGCAAGCTATGCACATCTGTTAAATTAACTAAACAAAACACAAACTGAGCAGGGTTGAAAGTGCCTATAAGAACAGTGTGTTGCCTGGGGCTCAATGAGTCTGTGTGAACAAAACTGCAGTGTTGACCTCCCAGAGTTTTAATGTCTTTTTCTTCACCCTTGAACTGAATAAAGGCACTTAATCACCCATGGGAGGCTTCTCCTCTTCCCAATAAAATGTTATTTTTCTGTAATTCTTTATCTTTGTTCCAAAGCCATATTTAAAAATTATTTTTAAAAAACACAAACCCTCTTGTTAGTCTTAAAAGATGGAAAATTATTTGAGAGATTGAAGTAGACACTGATTGAAAATGATGTCTTGATTGTTTATTATGAACAAGATTTGCAACAATAACTCTTATTTTTAAGGTGGGATGTTGGAGTTCTCCTTGAGACCTTTTAAAGACCCAAGAAATTCACAGGATTATTATGACTTGAATTCACCTATGACTTTTTATGACTTGAGTTCATATGATCTCAAAGATTTTGTTCAGACCATTTATACATTATGAATTCTTTGAACAATTGGGGAAATAAGCAAAAAAAAAAAAAGTTTGTTTGAAGTCAGAGTTGCCCAAGACAGTTGATTAGAATAGGAATACAAAGATGTGAGTGGAAGTGAGTATTTGGTAGCATTTTCCACCACGTAGTTGAGAGTTGAGCTGAAGAGATTAAAAAAAATTGTAGTAGTAGAAGTAACCTGAAATGCAATTACGTTAGAAGTACTATGTTACTGGAGTGGAAACATATATTTGCAAGGTGAACATGAATGGAAGTTTCCCAGGTGCTGAGGTAGGCTGGAAGTGCTCAGGTCCAGCCTACTATGGCATTGCTGTGCTGTGCTGTGTCTCCTGGAATGCTCTGGTCTCCTGAGCCACCCCCACAAACTGGTGGGTTGAGGGGAGGGGACTGGTGGGACTATTCTGGTTGGCACAAGCTCAAACCATGCTAAGGAGCAATGCATCAAATGAAATTTAGACTTTTAAGTACCTTATGCAGCTAATTTTCAAACACAAATAGAATGATGCTCATATTAGGGAGGTGCCACTATAGAAATAAAAGCACGAAGTTCTACAAGCTCTGCCAGAGTCCTATGTCATAGATTTCTGAGTTACTGTTCATTTGATTATTTAGAGACAATGTAAGTTTTCCTCTGTTCTTTCACCTGATTTTTAAAAATTATTCCTTGTTGTGCTAAATGTCTATAGGCAGAGCTGTTGATGCAAAAGATATTCTCCACTATTGCAAATATTTATCCAGTATTTCAAGTAGTAAACCCAAACAGTTGACTAACAAAATTAGAAGAAGAAAACTTGAATGTGAAAAAATTCAATTTTCTAACAAATAATGTGACAAAATGAAATCTTGACTTTGTTTTGTTGTGTTTTTAAGATACGAGAAATAAATTTTTCCTGTTAGATTTTTCTTTGTGCCTCCTGCTTTCTCTCAAAATCTGAAACATTAAACCTCACATCCTTCTTGTGGACCTACATCCACACAGGTAAAAAGGATAATAAAGAGGATAGACTTCATTGACATCCATACAGGTAAAAAGGATAATAAAGAGGATAGACTTCATTGAAGAGCTTTTTTTTGCAATACCTGGAAAAATTATTGTATTTAGTTAACAAAAATACCTAAACTGCTTCTTAACTTAATTAAGAAGCATAATTAAGCATAATATTAATTATTAACCTTTCTTAAGGTTAATACCTCAACTTCTTCTTACCACACTTCCATCCCCTGTAAGCTAGGAAATAACAAAATGATAATATGGTGTTCTCCCAACTCTGTGAATATTTTGTCCTTTTCTGTACCTGGAGAGAGGCTGACATAATGTGGCCCATATATAACTTGTATGAGCAAATTTCACAGTACTACAGACTACTTGTTCTGATGTTACAATTTAGATTAAGCAGAGAGTGATACTTCCAGAGCAAAATTGTCAACTTAAAAACCTAAAGTGGAACTTAATAGAGATTTGGAGCATCACTCCAGATCTTAATCCAAAGTCAGGTTCCCTCATTTGAAAGCAGGAAATTATCTTTCAATGAGCTATTCCGTATTTCTTTTCAGACAAAATCAGTCTAGTTTTCTTCTTTGAATATCTTTTACTTCTCATTGCCTGTGCAAACATATGCTTAACTCCTAGTTGAGTACCTGACATTGATTTAGTTACTGTAATAAATGAGCTGAACACATTCTGTTTACAAAGAGTTTTCCTGCAGCTTCCAAAAACATTGACGTCTTCTTCTATAATTACATTAAAATATTTGAAACTGCCTCACGCTGGCTGCAACTTTCCAGAGCTTTGTTTCACTTTCTGTCAGAGTTTTCTCATTGTTATTCTATCAGGATTCATGCAAACCAACAATTTGGTTTGCATGAAGTTATAGCATCATGAAATGGAAGATGGACAAATTACTTGGCCAAAGGAAGAAGAGCTGTAAGAACTGGGGTCATCTTTCTTATACTGCTAAAAAAATAACGATCTCGCAATATTTGGCTTTTTCATCTGCGTTTCATGTCTAATCCAAAAACAATGGAGATACCAATCAATGTTTCACAGTCCTGTCCTTGAATAATAACTCCTACACATAAAGAAATGAGAAAATCCCCATCCTCTTCTCTTCAGCTTTTGTGATAGAACAAGGTTATGTTGAGCAACTCCAGAGATTAAATCTTGAAGAAAAAGATTATTTTTTTTAATTACTATTACACCTACTAATACCAATCCAGACCCCTGGTTGATAGATGCTAAAAAGACACTCCTTGCCTTCAGAAACCTAAAATATGGGTTTTGACCAGACATAAGTGGGAGAAGTAAACCAAGGAGGAAATTGAAAAGCAAGTAGCAGAGAAGCAAGTAAGTCACCTTACAAGGGACATGTGTCACGTTTTACATTTTACACAACCGATATTTTTTAAGGGAGTTCTTTTCACAGACTTTTTTACTAAGATAAGGATTATGCACATTACATGGTCAAAATTTCTTCATGAATTCTAGTGGTCCCTGGAGTACTAATTATATTGTTGTTGTTGTTTTTAAGCTCTAATTCTATTGTTGATTTTGTAGTTGGTATTATTCATAGAATCATAGAATCATAGAATCGATTGGGTTGGAAAAGACCTCAGAGTCCAAGAGTCCAAAGACCAAGTCCAACCCTTGGTCCAACTCCAGTCTGTTTACTAGATCATGGCACTCAGTGCCATGTCCAATCTCAGTTTAAAAACCTCCAGGGGCAGTGAATCCACCACCTCCCTGGGCAGGACATTCCCATGCCTGACCACTCTCTCTGTAAAGAATTTCTTTCTAATATCCAGCCTAAATTTCCCCTGGCAGAGCTTAAGCCCGTGCCCCCTTGTCCTATTGCTAACTGCCTGGGAAAAGAGACCAATCACCACCTGGATATAACTTCCCTTCAGGTAGTTATAGAGTGATGAGGGTCACCTCTAAGCCTCCTCCAGACTAAACAACCCCAGCTCTCTCAGCCTCTCCCCACAGGTCTTGTGTTCCAGTCCCTTCACCAGTCTTGTTGCCCTTCTCTGGACCCGCTCCAGCACTTCAATATCTTTCCTGAATTGTTGCTGTTGTTGTGGTGGTGGTAGTTGTGGTTGTTATTGGTCTTATTTGGCATATAGACACCTTAAGTTTGTCCCTGTGTTGGCATCTCAACAGCACCTGAAAAGACCTGGTGCTCAAAGTGTACTGGCTTTTTGCTGGCTCACAATGAGAAGCCTTGAACCAGCTTCATAATGGAATTGTAAATAACAACTTCTATTTCTCTCTGTGGCTTTCAGAAATCAGCCCTGCGTGAGCTAAAACTCCGTGCTGCTGTTAAGCAAATTTGTCTTCCAAACAAATTTGTGTTTTCTGAAGTTAAGCACAATCTTAGAAAACATTTATTCTATTGAGCTAAAAATGTAAAGACATCTGAAATTCTTTCTAAACCATGTAGTCAATCTAATTTTTGAGAAGAATAAACAACATTAAAAACTGTCTTATCATGTTCACAGTTTATTCATAAAGAAAAAATAATAAATCTACTTCCACCCACAAAGTAAAGCAAACACATATAATATAGTTTCAAACCCTTGCTACTGGAGGCCTGTTTCTCAGAATGTTCCATCTTGTTAATGTATATGAGTATTTTAATTGTTCAGAAGAAATGAAGTGGAACTAGTTACCAAAGGAGGTGTCTCTTTCTTTGTTTCTCTAATTTTTCAGAAGCTTTATATATAATTAGAGATTGCTGATGCAGTGATTATTGTGAAACGAAAGAAGCGTGATTGCTGCACTATTATACATTGAATGAGGGGGAAATAATTTGCCATGATTGAATTTACTAATAAATATTTAATAGAATATTCTGTCCTAACACATTTAAACAATATGCTATGCAGGGGGTGGTAAGTATTAAGCAGAGAAATTTCAAAATTTATGTTTTTTTTTTTTATTTAATAGGACATCAGTCTCATGTCATAAATTCTTTACTTGGAATAAACATGTCTCCTTGTACTCCAGCTCATACATTATGATTTGTGGATTTTCAACCTCAGTGTTTATTTGGTTTTGTTTTGGTTTTTTTTAGAATTCTGTTAGCTGTAAGGTATTCACTGCATTTGTAGAAAGCCAAACCCAATGTAATTCACTTCATTTTGAATTTAGCTGCCTTTTTTTTTTTAAAATCTTGTTAATAATTTTTTTAAATCTTGTTAATATTGTATCTCTGAACAAAAGATTTTTATAAAAATTTATAATTACTGGAAATTTAGTTTAAAATAATCCCTAACCATATGTTTGACTAACCATCTCTTTGACTTCCCACTAAGTGCCAGTTGAATGAAGTACTTCATTGTTGTATTTTTTATTTAGACTATTAACCTTCAGAGCAGCATGCAGGACCAAGTTTCAGTTCTTTTTGTAATGTATAGGAAGATGGTGCCTTTCATCTGCCAATCCAAGAGTGACCCAAATTAAAAAGGACCTATCTAGAGCAGGAAACATGAATCACATTGGCATGGATGGGCTTCTGCTCCTATTAGTCATCTATATGAAGGATAAAAGGGAGTTGACTTCAACTATTCATGCTCATAGGTCCTCCATATATTCAGACCAGAGGCCAAGACCAACACTGCTTTTCCCTGAAGAAACTGGTGAAATTATTCTCTCTTTTCACAGTGATCTAATTCGATAAATGAAGAGGGAGAGATTCAGATTTGTTTTCTATGACAGTTTACATGGGTAAAAGTCTGTGTTTCCCCAGGAACTGTTTTAACCAGCAGCCTGTCCACTTGGATGAGAAAGTACCTGTAGACCTCTAATTGCCTTCAGACCCTTAGGTATAAGGTAGTGAAAGATACCTTGTACTGTAAAAAGCAGAAAAGGGGTTTGGGTCTGCAATCCAGTAATGAAGGTTTTACCTTATGTTTGTCAGTTTGAGCCCCCTTGGGCTGCAAGGAAATTGAAGTCATGGCTCCATCCTACTGGGCAAATCTTTCAAAACAGTGGTGCTGGGATGCTTTTCCAGTAGTCAGCTTGAAGCCAAGCTGGTGAGAAGTGTAGGATGGGTCCCTGGAGATTTGGAGGATAGTCAGCAGTCCGCTGGTCCAAAACGCTTAACTAAACACAGCCACACTTGCCCCTCTCTTTGGGGAGGGTTTTTGGTAGAAAGCAATGACATCAGCACTTTGGAGGTGGTTTAATCACGTCAGTGTCTACAGTAACTTCTTTTACTAGGACAAAAGTTCACTTTTTAATTTATGCCAGTTTTATCAGTATTTGTCATTCTGAAAGCATTTTTATCTCTTTCCACCTGTTGGGGGTTTTTTTCCAGAAAGCATAAAAAGTCCTAAAATATATTTTATAAGAATCCAGAAATAATCAATGCAGATATTTCAAAGTGCTGATGTATTAGTTGCTGTATGCTGCACTTACAAGTAAAAGGTACATGTATGTATGCAACTATGTGGAGGTGTGAATGGAAAGACTTGTGTGGTTTTGTTGTTGTACAGGAACTCAGCATGAAGAAAAATTAGTTTATTTGATTATACAGACAAGTATGTCACTGTGAGAAGAACAAAGAGACATAAAGCAAAGTCTCCAAGTGCAATCAAGAATAACAGAAAAATACAGGAAAAAAAAAAAGATAAATAATTTGTACTATCACCTTTACCTTCCAAAGGCTGGGCAAGGTTTAATTTTAGTACACTCAAAGGAATCCTGGCCTCACAGCTTTCCTAATTCCTTCCTATTTTCAGGAGCCTGCATATCTGTTCAGTTTAGGGTTTTGTTTGTTTGTTTGTGGTTTTGTTTTGTTTGTTTGTGGGGATTTGTTTGTTTTTTCCCCCAAAGCTCTATTACAAAATTCTCCTTAGAAAAAAATCTCTATAAATGTTTTAGTCTATACACACCTGTGCATCCACATGCATATTGCCTCCAGATCGTTATATGTAGTTTTTTCTTGAGAATTTCTTGTCTTCAACAGGAGAACTACACATGTTTTCTCATCTGCTGCCTGAAAATGGGGCCAAGAAAAACAATTTTTTTTTTTCTTGGAACATTTATAAAAATTTTTCTTCTTGTTTTCTGTTTATCCTGATTTGATGCTTTCTGACTTTATTGCCTTTGGTATCCACAGACAGCTTGTCCCTTGGATATAAGATTTGTAAGAAAGCAACCTTTTATTACACCAGTTTGCAGAGACAGGGAAAAAACAACCATTTGAGCAGAAAACTTTACAAACCTTGTGTCACCCTTTTCCTCAGCGGTACAGTTAAAATGAAATCATCTATTGGATTGTTTTGGTTACATTATTCTCCAAATACAATATATGAGGTCATTTGTTATCATGTGTTCTTCTTTAAAAAAACTTTCTTATACACTTTTCTATTGATATATCCATTATTTTTCCTGGATTTAAATTTCCTCATGTATGAAGTATCAGTTGACTCTTGTCTCAGTAGGCTTACTTAGCTGACCTTCACCAGTTCATCTTTTTACTAAAATCAGAGCTTTAATCTCTTTGTTTCTTTCTGTGGCCACAAAAATTATCAGGCAGATGGTTTTAAAAATCAACTTTCTGTAAGTTTTTCTCTTTCTAATAGTGAAAATAGTTGATTTTTATCTAAACTAGAGGAAGAAGTATTTTTTAAGTGGAGCTGAAAGTATTTCTTTGAAAAGTTTCCAAAGGCATTTAAAATTTGTCAAATGAAATGGGTTTTATAACTTATGCAAATGCTTATATTTTTTAAAATTCCATTTTCCCCTAAAAAGTGTAATTAGGAAATAAATAAAAAATGTTCAAATTCATTGTTCATTTAAAAAATATTTCTCTTCACAATCTGTGCAAGAAAAAAAAGATAATTTTGAGGAGTGACTTCTCAGTCTAAATACCTGAAGCTTTTTTGAACAAACATTTAGTTAGCATTATTCAGTTACATTTATAGCTTCTTTGGCTAAGTACCTGAATTTGACTGCTGTTTCCTTTTACTATCTTGATCTTTGCTTAAAATAATGATATTTTTTAACATTACAGAAGCTCTTACTCCTTAAAACCAATTCTGTTTCTATTCATTATAACATTTCCACAACACATCTACTTTGCAGTTTGGGGCTACACTGTCAATGGCTCCTTCAAACATCATTTATTCCCTCCCTACCTGAACTTGTTCTCTCTTGACAGAGCTGACAGATGCTGCTATAAAACCAAATCCCTCCCTGTAATTATTCTTAGAATTAAAACGAGCATAGTCTCCCCCCACCTTTTTTTTTTTTTTTAATTTCAAGTCTGAATTTTCTAAATTACCTTTGACAGAATAAAGTTCTTTGTTGAGCCATGAGGATGGCGCTTAAACTAAGAGCAGTGGTGTCCTCTGAGCGTTTCAGAGAATGCTTCATCACCCTGATACTATGTATGGCAAATATTTAATAAAAAAATTTGGCTCCATGCCTCCCAAAATCTCACAATAAACAAGCTCTCTATCAGTGTGCACAGCCCAACAGTCAGGAGCAATGTCTGTCACTAGAAGCATGAATGAAGCATGAGAACCCTTTGTACAAACTGTGTGAGTAGAAAAAAAAGGTCCTCCATTAATTGTTGGCTGTTCATTGCTGGAAATATGAAACACTGCATTTCAAAATTTAAGCCAAAACTGAAACTGTGGGAAAGATCTCTCAGATGTATCTCATTGTGAGGAAGACCTGAGAAGTCTTTTCAGACATCTCACAACCACTGCCACATCCCTATATCTGCAGAGAGGTACCACAGAGGTTATAGAAAGATACTGTCCCTTGGAACTGTTGGTTCTTTTAAACCATCTTACTTCCCCTTACCTCTACTGCCACATTAAAAGTAATTCTGGTTGGAACCAAGCCATGATTCTCTTCTCAGTCAACTTTCTGGAGTGATCACCAAGTTTTTCCTGGATGTATGACAGTCAGCACAGCAGGCCCCCAGTCAATCACTGTAATGTCATGGCATTGACACAGGTGAAGTAACACCAGTGACAACACACACCTCACACTCTGGTGCAGAATGCAGGAGAAACACATGACACTTCCCTATTAATTAAATAAAGCAGCTGAAACCAAGTTTCAAGCTGTTCCAAGCAAATTTGTCCACTTCCATCAAACTCTATGGGAATAAGCCCCTTTGGTAGGCACTTACTGAGGTGGAAAGGGATGCTGGTAATTCTGTGAAGATGATGAAATAAGTGTAGGCTGCTCTTTGCAGGACTGTTATACACCTTCTGGCAAGGCCCAATGACAGGACTATGTCTTTTTAAAATGCTTTTATATAATTTGGAACCATATACAGCTTCTGCTTTGCCTTACCATGATTTTTTTTCCCTTCATTTTTTGTTCTCTCTTTCCCCCTCTCTTGCTTTTTCTCTGTCCTTCTCTCTTGTAGTACAGATTAACAGAAAACACTCACTTTTAAAATAAGATTTGCAACACCAGTTCATATTTGCTTTTATGTTGTTAATGAAGTAAAATTCTATTCTTGTCTCACAATAAATTGAGATTAATTTTGGGGTGATGATGAAAGCTTGATTATTTCATCATGTTGACATCATGGTCATAAAAAGTTCATTTGACATAAAATTTTGAGGGATTGCCTGTCTCAGAAATATGATTATTTTAAAAGTATTTTGCCTTTGATTCTGAAATCATACCATTGTTGCATTTTGATCTCTCTTCTTTTTAATGTTTAGAACTCTTGGTTTAAATTCTACCCTCAATACATCTCTGGTGACACTGATTTAATTTCTAGAATATGGGAACTAATTCAAACTCTTCCTTTTACTATGAATTAACTTGAGAGCTGGAAATCTGCCCCACATGAGCATTCATTTCAGAATAAATGTTTTCTTCAGTGTTAGAGGGACATCCAGAAGCTCAAATAATCCTCTTGAAGGTGAAAGTATCCCTGCATTTACTTCTTTCTCTGGAAAGTGAGAAAGGAAAAAATGAACTGCATTTTTCTTATTCTGCCTGTACGAAAAGCTGCAGCCATGTCTTCTGCTACAGAGCTTCTCATCTAAGGCTCTCTCTGTTTACCTGCTGTGACAGTCAAAAGAAGTTCATTGATTCCCCTAATTTAAAATCTTAATCCCACCAAAATCAAAACTTCACATGTAGACATGATTTTGAGTGTTAATATTTCAATGCAAATTGAGTAAACTCAAAGATAAGAGGTAAAAGGAAACACTTGTGTTTCATTTTACTTGGAAATTTATAGTATTTAGGAATTATGTATTTTACATTTTTAGCACTGGTAATATTTCCTAAATTAGTATAATCTTTGTAAATAGAGCAATCTTCTTAAAAGTAGAAAAATGAAGTACCTTACTTTTGAACAGGACGTCAACATGCAGATACAGCTTCCTTTTTTCTTCTGTTTAAGGTGCTTTTCTGCAGAATTATTTTTACAAGATCTCATGCTAAAATAGGTAGAACGTGGAATATATTTTCTGCCTTCCCTGACCTTTATACCTCACAGAGATTGCGAAGTCTGCTTGATATTTAAAATAGTGTCTTGACACGGGCTGCACCACTATTTCCAATGAGTTAAGTCAGTAGCCTCAGCACTGTTTATCTCGTTTCTGTCCTTTCAGCAGCAGAGTTCAGCTGGTTACCAGTGACCTGTGCTGTTCTGTATTCCTGCCAGCTGAACAACCACAACCAAAATCCTTCTTGTTAGCTTGTCTTAACATTCCAGTGTTTAAAATTAGCACCTGAACACAATTCTGTGAAGGTGTATGGGAAGCAGCTTTGGATAAATAAACATCTTGTGCTCTCCATGCTGAATCAAGCAATTATCTTGGGAAGTACCCTTCCTTGTTTATTCAAAACAGAGTCCTTCCCACTTTAATGTTGATCTACTGTAAGCTTCTAACAAAGTATATGTAAAGTAGTGGTATCTTTCTCGTAAATGTCTTATTACTTATTTAACAAGAGATTTAAATTTGAGATAGTATTTCCTGCTAAATAATTTGATCAGCCTGTTCTCACTGCTCCTCACATGCTAAAATGCTTCTAAATAGTCAGATTTCATTAGACAACAGAACCTTGAAAGGAGATAAATTCTTAGAAATAAAGATGGGAAATTCACATTGACGGCAATGTAGGTCAACATGTATGAAATTTGACATTCATGGAAAAGATCCATGGGAAGGGAAAATTTTCAAAAAGCCACAAGTCACTTCCACGAATTTAAAATATTTTCACAAATCTGCTAGAAAGGTAAACTTTTATTCTACTCTACTGTAAATTATGTTGTGGTTTTTATGTCAATGTGACACGGTAGAGACTTAAAAGTAACATATAATTATATAAAAAATACATAATCAACAAAATATTTTTAAGAATTTAGAAAGATAGTCTAATTACACTAAACACCAGTTTATTTCTAAATCATGTTTTTAAGACATACAGTCCAATTTTGACACAGATATTGAAAACTTATGAAACAAATTATTTTGAAACGTTTCTAGTTTCTCGAGGATTTTTACCACTCATGTAAGTTTTTACATTACTTTAAACTGAATCAAAGTACCATAAAACTTTTCCATAAAATAAATTCTAAAATTGATTATAGAAGAGTTATTTACATCCAATTCTTTTTTTTTTTATATTTCAAATTAATTTTTGTTTCTTTGTTTATTTTTAGTGTTCAGGGTTCTTCATTGACAATACCAATGCTTTCCCTGTTGCCCGGCGCTAAAGTTACTAATATGATTTGTTTTCTAAAGCTTTGTGTTGTGATTCAAGTTTGTAAGTTGCTGTAAATTTGCTAGTTCAGTAAATTGCACAATATGGAACAAGTTTGAGTTATGCAGAGGCCTTTACATTGAATAATTAATGGCTTAACACCAGTAAGCCATCACTGAAGTTAATTATATATGTACAAAAGTGATTTCCCTAAATGGTAGAGCAGTTCTTCAGTTTCCCAATAACAATTATTCATTTGTAAGATCCATTATATGTTTTTTGGCTATGGTGAAGAGAAAAAAGGAAAGAAGACAGAAAAAGTTATTTGTTCTCAGTTCATTTGATGCAAAATAAACATGATCCATTTACGTTAGCTTTAAGATACCTTGCCATATAATTTAAAATATTTTTCAACAGTCCTAAATAAACTTTTTGTTAACTGTAAAGATTAAAAAACACTCCATATGCTAAAAATATCCCACAGTTACCAGTTTTATGTTGGATTGGACTTTACACTTTATAGCAAGGTGCACTTACCATTATTTCCTTTTTTAAAATTATTACCTTCTTTTTAGCTGTTCCACACAACAAAAACATACCAATTTGTTGACCTCCGTTTAGTTTAAATGACAGCAGGGTTATGAAACTCCCTTGTTGGCCGTATTCCAAAAGTGTCTGAACATGGTCCTCATCAACTGACTGGGTGGTCCTGTGTGAGCAGGAGGCTGGACCCAGTGGCCTCCAAGGTTCCCTTCCTACCTAAGCCATTTGGTGATTCTGTGGTTATTCATGGCAACAATTTCCTCAAACTATGCTAGCCTAATAAAGCTCTAGTGAGCTGTCTTTTTAAATATGGTGCTAGAAGTGCTAGAAGAATTCAGATTTATTTTGTCCAGCAAAACTATTCTATAATTGTTTTATATTAACTGATAAAATGAATCTATTTCAATGGCAGATTTAGAAACAGAGGAATAAAAAATAGATGAAGGCAATGAAAGATTATCTCACAACTCAGCAAGATTTCTTTGCTGAGCTTAGAGAGTTAGCTGTCCTTTATTGCTCATCATAGTACTCTCTGTGTGATCCACAGAAATAACATCTGCTGTCTAGATGGGTTTAAAATGTTAAGAGAACAATACACTGAACTTCTTGTTTATTTATTATTATTTTATTGTTACTTCTAGGTTTAAATAACATTACTCTTTACCAATGCAGCTCTCTGTTTACTGTACTATTGGTTGTTTTGGTTAAGGGCATTAGTCAGTGAACCAAACATAGGAATTCAGGATTATTTTAAAATCTTCCACCTGTCCTGCCTGGCCTCCAGCTGATGTTCCAGGAGGGCATTTTAAAACCTGTCATATCTGGCAATCCCGCATGGACATTCTGTATTCTCTAAGGAATCATCCTTTATTTTATAAATAACTATAATGGGAGGTGACACATTCATCACATGTGGGAATCCACATGTAGATGGCTACACGTAAGTGTGCTGAATCCCATCTCCCATAATACTTTTCAAATATGCAAATGGAAAATGTTGAAATCAATCTATTTTCTATGTCTGCACTAGAGAAGGCCAGAAGTATTGCTAGTACTAGAACTGCAGCAAACTAAATGCAGATTTAGACAAGAAGAAAAACTACCTGACAAAATGGATAATTAATGACTAGAATATATTGCCTGAGAAGTTTAAGGACTCTGAGGACTCTGCCTCTTTGGAGATCTTTAAAGTGCACTTAGACAACATATCTGTCAGGAATGACAGATATAAAGCTGGTCTAGCCTCTACAGCAGATCTAGACAAGATGATTCCTTCAAAAGACATGGACTAGGTGGCATAGATACTGATTCAAATAGAACTGAATGTCTGGCAATAATTTTTTCTCTTGTTTTTACTCACTTACCCATCTCTGGTGCCCCAAAACCTGTTTCTTCTGCTTCTACATTTGAGATGTATGCTCTAAACTATATCACTGTTCCTCTGTTTTATCAGTTAGGGGAACCTGCCATGTCACATGGCTCTCAAATGTCTGCAAGTTAATTATCTACAGTATGCAGTCATCAGTAATCAATCAACTATGCTATTGTTATAGCTGTGTCTCAAGAACCTTTCTTAAATAAGCTTTGAAAAAGGATGAAGCTTTAGAGATGACTATGGAGTATGCTCTACTCCAAATGCAGCTGTCTATGGGAAATCTATATAGAAAAGTTATTTTAAAACATGCTTTAGAATTGACACAAAAGGGTGACATGGGTAGTTTTTTTATTCTCTAACTAAAAATAATATCTAAAATAATGATAACATTCTCAATACCAGTGGGTTTAAACTAGTCTTTTCCTTCAGAAATCATGTTAAATAGTGACTGTGCTGACAGATACACATTCTGTCTTGTCTCCTGCCGCTGACCAACAGCAGAGAGCACTGATCTGTCTGATGGAAACAGAGTTGTCTGGCTGGTGGGAATGCATGATATGAAAACACTACTGCACTGACAGGAGCTCATGTAGTGAAGATCTACAAAATCTGTAGCTTCTCTAATGAACTGCCTTATGAGCAGGCCAAATGCTAAAAAAAGTGGGGGATGTAACCTGGTCTGTGGAATTCTGTCAGACGTTTCCAAGCAAGTGACACTCAAGTGAACTCTGAGCAATGCTCAAAAGTTTCTGGAAACAAACCTAAACACATTTAATTCCTATATTCTTGAAAACAAATAAATGAAGTCTTGCTACATCTGAGCTTCTGCAAAAATATTTGCTAGAACTGAGTTCAATTTTATGTTGTGAAAGAACTTTAAATATTTTCCAAGTTCAAATGCTTATTATACACCTCTGAGTCAGTCCATTAAATATATGTTAAATCAAATTCTTCAGTAGTTTTCATAGAACAGAGTTTTCCATGCTGCTATTTAAGTTTAACATGGTGGAGACTATGGGATAATGTAAACTACATTTATACATAGTGAAGACTAGACAGTATCAGTCATAAGCCATCCCCATTTTGCAAGAGAGAAAGGGCTCATGGTCTTCATCAATATCAGTCTAAACTATTTACAGCAAGCTGTGAAGGAGCTGGATAATGACACTGCAAGACCATTTTGACCATCTTTAACATTTGTGGCAACTGCAGAAGGTTCCCAAAGACTGGAAGAAAACAAATATCACACCTACCTTCAAGAAGGACAAGAAGGAAGATCAGGGAAACTATGGGCTGGTCAACCTACCATGATACCAAGCAAAGTGGTAGAGAGAATAATCTTGGATACAATTCCCAAATATATTAAGGAGAAGTGGTGATTTGGAGTAGTTAGAATAGTTTCACAAAGGGTAAATCGTACCTGACCATCAGTTGATCATAGAGGTCTTTACCAACTTAAACAATTCTATAATTCTATGACCAACTTATAATCTTTTTCGTTAAAAACACTGGCTTAATGGGTCAGGGGAGAGCATTGATGTTGTTTATCTTAGCAGGGCTTTCAACACTATCTCCAATAATGTCTTTATTGACAAACTAACAAAGTGCAGAGTTGATAAATGTACAGTGGATCGAAAATGACCTGAACTGCTGGGCCTCGAGGGTTGATCAGTCCATGAAGTCCACTTGGACACCAGGAATACTCCAGGGTCAATACTGGTGCCAACACCATTTTACCTCTTCATCAATGACTTGGATGATGAAACTGAGTGCACTCTTAGCAAGGCTGCAGGCTATTCCAAAGTGGGTAGAATGGCTGATACAGCAGATGGCTGTGCTGTCATTCAGTAAATAGGGACAAACTGTGAAATGGGCTGACAGGAATATCATTAAGTTCAGCAAAGGAAAATACAGAAGTCCATCACCTTGGGAAGAATAACCCCATGCAGCAGAGTAGGCTGTGGGCTGACTATTCAGAAAGCAACGTTGCAGAAAACTTGAGATTCCTGTTGGACAATAAAAATGTAAGGAAAAACTTCTTACTATAAATTTGGTTAAGTCTCATTTGGAATGAGTTACCCAGGGAGGTTGTGGAGTCTCAAGTCTTGGAGACATTCAAAACCCAATTAGACATGGCCCTAAGCAACCTGCTTTAGGTGATACTGCTCTGAGCAGAGCTTTGGACTGGATGACCTCCAACTCCAACTATTCTGTGCTTCTGTGAAGTGGTGCAAACACTGTTTGAGTAATACTTAAATAAGCATTGTAAAGTAAGACACAGTGAAAGGGAGCAGGGAGTAATCACTTTAACAGCTAATAATTTTGGATGATATGTCAATAGTCATATAATGCAGGGGCTCTGTTTTGTCTATCTTATTCAAAGAACTGGACTCTAAAATAGCACTTTTGCAGTACTTTATTTACTTTATGTAGCTGTAAAGCAGGGTAGAGATTGAACAGTGAAGAGTCTTGTTAACAAAGGCAGACTAAATATTTTAGTCTCTAACATTCCTTGGTACTGAACACAATGTTGATTCTCCTGTTCAGAGAAAGCTTTTTTTAAATAGGATGCCTGGCGGTGAATTTCTGACCTATAAACTTCACAATTCAAGATGTGTCCAAGTTCACCGCAGTGATGTTATCCTTGTCAGAGATCCTCTAGAGAATTGCCATGGTAACCTAGGCATAATCATGTGAATACAACTCTAGAAGAATTCCTCACAGATGTTTCTAAGGGCATTGATGCATGATGGTTGCTAGTGATCTCATAAAAACCAGAATCCATCACTGCTTGCACACATGAGCTGTGTATGACTCCCACTATCATCTATCACAAAAGTTGATCCTTCCTGGATGATAGACTCATTCTAGATCTGAATTATGTGGCTTCATAGAATTAACTGCATCTGGGACGATCTCATTCAGTTGTCTTATGCCATATTAGGAGAATGAATATTAAATGTCACCACACAAAATATACTGAATACTTCCACATGTAACATAAAGGCATGGGAATGTTTTAGGCTTCTTTGATAAATAAGAGAACTATGTGTTCAGAAGATTATATTCAAGGTCTAAAGAAGAGTATTGTAATGATAATCAAACAGACTAGTCTGTTTTGTGATTTTCCTACATGGAGGGGACAAAAGATCCATTTACTTAATACTTTCAGATGGGTGGATCCAAGAAAAAATGTTCAGATGAAGTCTGTTATGTACAATAAAATTGAACTGTAAAAAAAATGGGCTTTGCAAGAAAATCCATGATATTTTGATGAACAAGCAATTGGGAGAATTAATGTTGGAATTTAGGGCTTCTAGTAATAAAACATAGAACCCCAGAATTGTGTTGGAACAGGTTGGAAGAGACCTCAAAGTTCATCTTGTTCTAATCCCCCTGCTATGTACAGGGATACATTTCACTAGATCAGGTTGCTCAATGCCCCATCCAACCTGGTCTTGAACACTCCCAGTGATGTGGAACCGCAGCTTCCCTGGTGAACCTGTTCTAGTGTTGAGGGCTTTCTAGTAAACATATATTATTTTCCTGAAAAAAACCCCCACTGCTTGACTAATAGCTGATTCCATTCATCTTTACAAAAAAGGTACAGTAAACTGGAACATCTGATTAACTGGGACTGGATAAACAATATATGGGTACAGTAAATATATATTACCATTGTAAAAGTTAATTTTGTCAAACCTAGGCAAATGGGGAGTTATGAAGGAGATTGCCTTGAAAGAAACACTTAGCTAACAACAATAACAACAGCAACAATGAGTTGTTTATTTGTTTCAATGATAAAATCAAGAGCTATATTAGACGTAAAAGAGGATGCAGAAAGAAGCAGAAAATCATTAACAATCAGTACAAATTAAAAGTTATGAGATAATTAAAATTGATTTTTAAAAATCTGAAAAAAACTCAGAAGATAATCCATGGATGACAAGGCTATTGTAGGAGAAAAAATGGAAGATTTTGGAGAGGAGGGAAAAATAGGAGTTTTCACTCAGGGAAGCTTCTACGGTTGGGGAAGAACTAGTGTGGGAGAGTTTTTTCTCAGGAGTATGTTCTCTCTGTCTGCACAGAAATAACTCCTCTGCTTCAAACAGACATAAGATTCCCACCAACATGCCCAGGGGCCCTTGCTGGGAGTCAGGCAGGTCATAAAACACAGGAGAGAACACAGCCTGGAAATGTTATGTGAATGCCAAAGGTGGTGTTGTAAAAGCACCAAAACGTGCTTCCTGATTGCTCCTTTTTCACCTGCTACAGTGTCTTTGCAGAGTATTGTAGCGTTCTTGATTTTAAAACACATCTTCTTTGATACCTTGGCCATGGCTTGGCATCTGAGTTACCTGCATGCTTATCAATTCTCACAGCCATAAAAAGTGCAAGGATAAAGTTAAGAATACTACTTTAACTGCTTTTGAAAATAGACCATCCATACCTGGTTAATCTGTTTTTAAAAAGCAGTAATTCAGGAGAAGATGAAAGGATTATGGTGAATAAACAGTGTCTCTGTGAGCAAAAAGGGTGATGGTGATAGTTGGTGTACAAAAAAAGTAAACATCAAATACCTCAGCTTAGCCAGAAAAATTAAAGCAGGGATAAGACATTGAGTGTAATTAACCTTTGATATAACAGCAAGGAAAGTGGTAACAAAGAGAAGCTACTAGTTTCAATGATTAGAGTTAACATGCAAAATAAAACATCGATGTTATACAAGAATCCAATCTGGCAGATTTAATAGACTGTCCTTATTTTAATTTCTGCGAATCTTTCTGTATTTCCAGTCATTTTTCTACCATGCACTGATAAAATAGCTAACTTCTGCTTTCACTTTCACAATGCCAGAAAATGGGCATGCCTTATATGTTGGAAATTATCCACAGATAATCAATTTTTAAAATGGAATGATTTTTTTTCTTATTTGTAAATGCATAAAACTACATAAGATTACATTAAAAAAATCCTATATAAATATGTAAAGATAAAACTCTTTTCAAGTATCTTTTATTGGTTTACGTCTACAGTAGCATACACAGTATATCAACTTGTGGTATTATACTCTATACACCATTCTTTGATGAGAGCACTGCTTTAGCAGGTATGCATTTCCTGGATTTTGCTGTCAAATGTAGAGGAAAATTCTATTTCTGGAAGATACACAATAGTTTCAATGAATGCTTTGCTTCTGTAAACACATACAATGCATCTCTTTGCTTATAATTCTTTTTATAATTTCTTTTCTTTTCTAAATTTCTTTCATCTCTTCTTCTCCAGTGCCCAAATTAACAGAAAAATAAAGCAAGATGTTATATGACCATTGCTGAATACTGTGTATTTTTCTCCAAGAGTTACTTTTTAGTGCTGAGCTTCTTTGAGAATACTTTGCAGTAGGCTACTCTCATAGGCACACTGCCTTAGTCAGCTACTCTTTTCCTCATCCTTTGTATCCTATTACTAGCATTTACAGGGAAAAAAAAAGCGTGTACAGACATGTAAGAACTAGTACTCTTTCCCTTTTTTTAAGGCCACTTACACTTTACACTTTAAAAATTGTAAATAGCTTTATTTCCTGTTAATGGAGTAATTTATATAGTACCTACTATCTACATTGACAGCACTTTTTATCCACTAGCAAATGTGAGGCATTTACTGAATCAATTACTTGAGTTATGAAGAGGAGCACAAAGCCTCATTGCCACTCCATTCTTCTCAATAACAAAGGAGAAAACACATTAAAAACTAGCATTGATGGGTTGTTGTGAGATTCAGTCAATGAGCACTCCCAGAGTTGAAATTAAAAGGCAGTTAGGAGAAAATTGTTTTCTCTGGTCATCAGTCACAATGTGAAAGGCCTTTTTCACAATGATTAATTAAAAGCTGAAAAAAGACTGAGCTTTAATAAAGTGTCTGGATGGGTTTTTGGTAGCATCATGAGTTAATGGACAGTGGCTTGCCTTGACTAAGTGTTATTGCTCTAGTCCATAATTTCATCTTGAAAATGGGCAAGGGAGTGAATCTTCCTTTTAGTAATTGAGTATTGATTTGAAAATAAATGGCACTGAAACTCCCACTGAACTGTCAGGATATATTCTGGACAGCACTGACAAGAAATGGCTTTTGGTTGCTGTGAAAGTTATGGATCAGCTTGATACTTAAATACATAGAGCTCCACTGCAATCTATCTTCTGATTTATCAAGTTTCAGTTGGTCAATACATGACATTGCAGAGGAAATAACATTTATGTGCCTGAAGGAAGAACAGTGAAACATTATCACCTTTTTTTTTTTAATATTTCCTTCAATTTTTGAAGCTATTTAAAAAACAAAGGCAAAACTTGTGTTGATGCCTTAAGTAAATACTCTCCCTTGTGGACATTAAGCCTGGAACTATTTTAAATATGCTTACAAAGGAAGTGATGAATTTAACATATGCACATTATCTTAAATAACTTGGTGGCATGCAAGAGGAGGCAGTATTGTCTGTGCAACCTGAGAGATTACATAAGTGACAGTGGCTGTATTTAAGTCTATATAACCTACACTATAGAAAGTCTTAAAACTTTCACTAGTGATATAAAATAGACATTGGATGTAAAACTAAAATACTATAATGAAAAGTTATATAGAGAAAACAAAACTCAGCCAGAATTTTTTTAAACCCAGTTAAAATAAAGCAGAGTTTTAAAGGCGTTGAAGTACCAAACTGACAATAAAATTAACAGTTGTTAAGCGTTTTAGACACCAGAACAAGAGGGGTCATTGCTTCCTTCTGAAGTGGCTCTAGGCTATGGATGGCAGTATCTTGGTAGTAGTTCTGAAATCACCAAAGTATATTAGGGTTAGGCCCTAGGTTCCTCAAAAGAGAGTGAAAGGAGCTCCAACACAGGTGTGCATGGGGAAATCATCTAAACACACCCAGCAGGAAACAAGAAGCATAACCATATCTTCATTGTTTTCACTTCTTTTTCCCTTATAAAAAAATAAAATTAAGACCTCATTACTTTTGTTGCAGAGCTTGGTGGTACTTCTTTTTATGAAAGATTTCTATTAAAAAATTGTACGCATATCAGCTACAGCCAGCATTGGTAGCATGGTTAACATACACCCAAGAAGCATTAGCTCTCATTTTCTAGGTCCTCCTCTTTCTGAGAGTTCCAGCTGCAAAGTCCATCAAGGCCTCTTAAACCACACTCAATGTATTGAGGAAAACCTTCATGGCGTGTGTGTGTGCATATGTGTATCTGTGTTCAGAAATAATGGCCAGATTATAGGCTCAGGAAAGACAGAAAGGCAAATATCTCCACAAGACATTGTTTATTAATCTTATATAAACAAGATATTGTAATTTTTTTATAAATTTGTTTAACTTCTGAAGGAAAAATAAAGACAATCTACCAATTTGGAAGAAATCAGGTGTACCTTCCTTTTTCTTTTTCTTAGATGGCATTTTACTGTGTTGTTACAGACCTTAATTATATTAGACAAATATTTGTGGGAGATCTTTGGCTAGGACTGACACAAAAATCCCTATAACACTTTGACATTTGCCAATAGTTGTTCCTATCCACTGAGCAATGAACACATATTTTACCTGTCATAATTTGACTACTAATTTAGAATCAGGTCTTTGTACAGTATTTTAAAAGTTGTCTGGCTTGGATTGATGGGAAAAATGAGGTTTATTATTTATTTACTTTATATATTCTTGCTTGAGAATATACTGTACTTCACTATTCTCCACACACACTCATTATCAAGCTGCACAGCTGAGGAAGTTAAGGGATATGGAGTACAATTCCTTCAGGGAACACGGTTAGGAACTGCTTATGCAAGTCATGTCATGAATAGAAGAATTTTTCTACTGATTTCACATACACACACACACAAAAAGTAAATTAACAACATTAATTGTTTACAAGTATGTTCTGTAAAAGACATAGACTTGATGACTGCAAATGTTCTTGCAAGAATAGAACTTACTTTAGTGAAGTTATTAATGATAAAATAGATTATTTTGAATGTCTTGAGAAACTGCAGCATATTTAACTGAATCAAGTTAACACTCCAAGGCAACAAACCAAAATGCCAATCTTAATTAGATGTTCATGATGATGGATTTTGAACTGAATTTCACTTACCCATTACATCCTATAAAAAAGTATATATACAGAATGATAACAGCAGAGGTCATCTGTTGAGTTATAAAAAGATAAAAGAAATATGTTTGATAAATCTATCTAAGTATATCTGTGAGATTTAAGCCAATCACTGATATTTCATCGTCACAGTTTATGAATATTTCTCGCTTGCCTGAATTTGTCTTTAAAGTATCTTCACTAGATAAACACTTTCTTCAACTCCCACTCCATTTATTGCAAAGTTTGGAAGAGCAAAATTAAGGTCCAACAGTTTGGAAATATTTCTTAGGACAAAAGCAATGCGTCTTAGTTGTTATGTGGTATGGTTCTGTGACTTAGCCAAGTACAACGAATTTTTAAAATTTTATATATTTTACTTCTGTTAGAAATATAAGACATTAGAGAAGGTTCATATGTAATAGAGTAGTGCTATACAAAAAACTGTTGGAGTTTTATTTCCCCAGTAGTTGCTGCATACAAACATTGTATTGTTTCACCCACCAGTTCTGAGAAGCACAATCATTTGTAATCTTTAAAATGTCTGTAGCTATCTGTTTGACAGTATATCACAAGGTAGTACCTTAAATGGAGATACATTTAAAAAAAAAAATAGTGCCGTAAGTATATTTGGTACTAATCATCTCCTTAATGAACAGCTGCCATACATAATTTTGCAGTGCCTCAAAGTGACAACTAATAGTTGCTACTGTGTAAAAAAACCCCCAAGAAACAAAATGTAGTTGTTCAGTTCATTAATCACCAAGATTATCAGTTAAGGAAATATCTTATATTAGACAGAATGAAATGTCTTTATTTTTTTTTAAATCCTTTTCCATATTTATAAAATTCATATTTAAGCAAATTGAATTCTTGTGTTCTTAGACTGAGTATGACAGTTATAATTAAACAGAAGAAATTTTATGGTGAGTGAACCAACACTTCTGTAAATCTCCTTTTCCTTGCTTAAAACTATTTGTTTCAAGATGTATATTTTCATGTAAAGGCAAATTCCTTTTACTGTTGTTTTATGACTGCTTTTATGGAGCTAATTTTTCTGAAAGATGGAATATTGACAGTAAAACATTCAGGATTTTTGACAGAAATATCCAGACTATATGAAATACATGTTTTGTCAGTCATAAAAACCTCTCAATAAAACTTTAGCTAAGTTTTTTAGGAGCACAGTTCTTGGAGCCAGAGATGAATTAATGTGCATTTTTTGTGAAGCAGAAAGAGTATTACTGCTTCATCAATACTTATCATACTAGTATTCATTTTGAAATTTAAGTAGAGTAATTTTTTTGTGTTAGTAGAGAAATATAAGCCCAAGGGTCAGGTTGCTTCAAAGAAGAGAAGAGGTCTGGGCAAATTTAAGGGTACCCAAGATGTTCCCTCAGGAGAGTACTTGCCAATGTCTGAAAAGGAGAAAATAGAGCAGCTTGCAGCCAGGCACTGGGGATTTTGGGACCCCATAGGCAGAGACCACCACCTGTTCTCATGCCCAAACCACAACCAGGCTTTGCATGTTCCCCAGCCAGTACCTGACAAGCTCTTCCAAATCTGCACAGGGACACGTGAATGGGCCAGACAAACATTGTTTATGTCACATATCTGAGTGGGCACACATATCCTGTGGGCAGCAGCTTTTTGCAACATCACAGTGAATTCAGTCAACCTGCAACTTGTCCACCTCTACAGTCTGAACAGCCCTTGTGGCTCAGAATGTCTGTATTGGGGGAAAAATTAATCAGGTGGGTTAGCAAAAGGATTTTATAACATCTGCAAGTGGCTCATTCATACTATAAATATGCATGCATCTCTGCTTTTTTGATTATTTAAGATATTTAACCAATTGCAAAGCATCAAAGACTGTAAACTATTAATTTCAATTATCTTGTGTATTGTCAGGAAACAATATTGTTCCTAATATTAACTTACATGGAGACACACAGATTTTTTTTTTAAAGCAGGACAAGGCTTGTAAGTGATACCTTTTATGGATCATGTAATCTAGTTGGAAAGAAAACAGACAATGTTTTTGACACACAAGTCTCCTTCAAGTCTGAAATAGCAGTAAACTTCAAGTAACATACTTTCAGAACTGAAGAAGGAATTTTGGCAATGTTTGCAATAGCGGGTAAAGTACTGATAAGGCTTAGAAGTGGATGCTGATGTGTGAATGTACTCAGGCAGGAAGTGAAACAGCAGCAAAAACAACCTGTGATGACCTGAAAACGACGGTACTTGTAGTACTTTAAAGCATGAAAAAAGCAGCAGTTTAAACCAAGGTAAGGTCAAATAAATCTGGTCTTGCACTATTTCTGTCTCTCCATGCTTCTGCCTCTTTCCTAACGTTGCTGTCAATATGAACAAGTGGTCAGTGAACACTGATTTCTAACTAATGGGTCACTGTTTTACTCAACACTAGAGTTTCATAAAGTCATGCAGGTACCTGTGCCCCACATCACTGTTGGTTCCTGCAATACAGCTAAAACAGAAATTCTCTCAACCATTTCACAGGACTCTGTTGTGGTTACTCAGAGCAGAGAAAAACAGCAGATGACTTAGTGGCACTACAGATGCCCTTTTCAAGCAGATCAAGAAAGCAGTCTTAAAACAATTGTGTTTCTATCTCCATGTCTTGTTTTTTGTCATTCTAAGGATATTTTTCAGAGCCTATTTCAAGCTTATCATACTATTGGGGGTACTAGGCACAATAATAAACATCTGCCTCAAAATAACACCCAGAAACAACAAATTCATAACTTGATGTGCTGCATGGAGGCTACTGCACTAAGTTTTCCCACCACGGAGAACTTTCCTGACTTTGGTATGCTTTTGTCTACATTTGTGGATGAGTTTCATAAACTACTTTCCTACAATAGCCAGGCTTAAACAAAAGTAGTGGCTTAGATGACCTTTCAAGGTCTCTTCTAACCCAATTTTTCTGTCGTTCTGTAGAGATAACCCTCACCCTTGCTCAGCAGTGATGGGTGCCCAGGCTCAGCTCCTGACAGAAGTTGTGGTCCCTGCACAACTGAGGTGGGGAAAGGTGTGAGGGGGCAGAGTAAGGGTAGGGGGGCTCATACTATCAGCCAGTCACAACAGATCCCATGACAGGAAGACAGGGTGACTTAAAGAGGGTTTACAAAACAGAGAGAGAGAGAGAGAGAAAGAGAGAGACTTTTTACATGGGCACTGACAGAGAGTAGTTTAGATTAGATATTTGAGGAAGAAATTCTTTACTGTGAGGGTGATGAGGCACTAAATCAAGTTTCTCAAAGAAGTTGTGGATGCCCCATCCCTGGAAATGTTAAAGGGCAGGTTGTAGTGGCCTTTGAACAATCTGGCCTAATGTGAGGTGTTCTTTCCCATGGCAGGGGCGTTGGACTAAACTATCTTTAAGGTCCCTTGTAACCCAAACCATCTCTGTGATTCTATGACTTCTAGTGCCATTGGTGCACTGCAAGCCTGGGGTTTCTGCCCAAAGTTCTTCAGTAGGAAGTAGTGGTACAGGAACAGCTCTCACTTCCCTTCAAGATTGGTGGTGCTCCCTCCTGATGAAGGGCTTCGTGGGAAGGTGGAGGGAATGCTCTGTGGTCTGTAGCTGAGTAAATAAATATTATTTTCTATATTAAAAAGCTGACAAAATGGTTAAACTGAGGAGCAAACCTACCTAGCCCAGTTTTCAGATTGTGTTCTCTCAAATGAATGAAACAAACTGCCACTGCTGAAATTGTAGACATTTTCCTGTGTCACTGTGCCTTTGATTCCTTTTCCTAGTTCACCTGACTCACTTGATAATGTGTTTACCTCCTCTATAATATAAATAAGGACACTGTCATTTCTCTAGCAGGCTCTGATTATCTCCTGAAATTAAAAATCTGTATGTTATTTTTAAATGCAAGTAAAATGCTTAATAACTTAAGAGCATTAGGATGGATACTGTCTAGTTGCTTTGAAAGGGATCTAATCATACAGAATGACATTGGTCTAGTCTTTCAGTAGCATTGATTGCTGTTTTGCTACCATGGTAACTTGCAACAAATTATAGGTTTAGTAGAATAATAATATTTTTCCATTAAAAAAAAATCTGTTGGAAGAATTTCTTGAAGAATTTTCGGTAGGCAATTTCAATTTTAAAATAAAAGATTTTGGTCCAAAATAAAGTTTTCCATATAATTTAGATTTTAATTAAATCCTTATTCTACAAAATGAAATTAAAATAAAATTCAAAGAGGTATAAATCACTTCAGTGCGTTTTTATTTTGTCACTGATTATTTTTCCATTCTGTCTATGAAATACTAATTTATTTGTTAACTTTTGTGAGAAGTAGGTGAAAAGTCAGTTAGGTATAAAGTCTGAAGTAGAAAAAATCAATCCTCCCCATTAAGGACAAGTTTTCTGGGAGGGCAATCACAAGGGGACAACAGTGCCCCTGCCAGTGGAATAGGACAAACTTTGTCCACACAAGAGGAGTATTTCACACACATACATTAGAACCTTTTTTTTACAGCAGTTTTTCTAAAATCCTTTTTTAGAAGCCATTCTGACTGGGCTTACAAATATCATGCTTTCAAATTGTCACAGCAGAAACTTACATGTTAATGATCACTTTGCCCTACAGTATTCTTCTATAGAGTCTCTCATTGACATGTGAAGAAAAGAATAAAAATCAGGAAAGTTCTGCACTGAATTATGTCTAGGTGTTTTTAGCACACAGTTACAAACTTTCAGGTGTCATCTTACAAACACTTGAAAAAACAAACATGTACATTAGCAAACCTGAGTACTAGTTAACTTGTCCTATGAAATCTCCTCTGTCAGAGGAGACACCACCTTAATTTCCATGTAGTGACTGTCAGAACCATCTTAATTTCCATGTATTGAAAACATCTCTGATTAACCAATCTGATTTCTAACCTCTTTCCTTTTATTAGCTTTTGCTACCTTGAAGGATTCAAGGCAGCTGCCTTTGGAGAGATGAGCTGAGGAGCCATAGCCACCTTCTACTCCCAAGGATACTTGAAGGAAAAGTCTGATTCTTGAAGCACTCTGATTATGCTGCTTTTGCCTCTGCCTTCCTGATAAAACAAATGAGTTGCATTTTGAGGCTTCCAGAAAACCTGAATTTGTTTGTTTGTTTGTTTTTCTAGTGGAAAGTTATGTTTTTCACACAATACTGCTTTCTGTCAATAAAACAGTTTTGCCTTGCCTTGCCTTGCTTGCCCTGCCTTTCCTTTCCCTCTCTTTCCCCTCGCCTCCTTTCCTCTTCTCTTTTCTTCCCTTTCTCTCTCAGGGAAATTTTACATCAATAATGTCTTGTTCATCTCATCTCATCTCATCTCATGGCCAGGCCCCAAATGCACAGTGTATCTCTTATTACGGATCATAAATAAGAAGTCTTGTAATATAACTACCATTGCTTACTGAAAATTTGGCTCATACTCTCTCACAGTGATCCATGGTCACAACCTCTAGTTTAAGACTTGTGTAATATTGAATTTTGCAGAAGAGACTGATAAGTTGATGGCAGTGCAAAGAGGAGACCAGACATGAGATTGTTGAGTTAAAAAAAAACTTGAGGTACCCCACCATTTCCCATTTGAAGTATTGTAGGGTTTCTCTAAAATAATAATAATAATAATAATAAATATTATTTTCTAAATTAAAAAGCCGACAAAACTGACTACTGAAGTTTTACTTTAGAAATTGACTTGTCCATGCCCAATTTTCCCCCTCCCTACTATTGCAAGGTTTATTTATAGTGCAGGCTTGGCATGTTTAGTGCAGAAGACAGAAGAACTGACATTGTAGAGAAGACATCTCTTTCAGGTCTGAAGTCTGTTTTGCAGGGAGAAACAATCTTCAGAATTACTTAAAATTTCTTCATTTTCCTACCATTGAAGCTTTGTTCAATTAGTTAATGTGAAAATGCCACAATTTTGCCAAATACATATTTTTTAAAATAAGTTTTCATTCCTAAGAAGTAGTCAAAGTCTCAAAGGAATATATTGGAGGAAATGAAACAGGTTTGTGTTTTTGCTTTGTTTTTTTTTTTTTTTTTGTAAATGAGAACTTAAAGGGAAACGTTTGAAACCCAGTACTGGGTAGTTAGTGTCTGCCATCATGTGCCTCTCCTATCATGTCAATGGTAACAATAACATAATACACCACAGAGAAATATGTCATAAAAAGACAATTAACCTGCCATTTAATGTCTCCTTTTTCTTGCAGGGAAAGACCAGGAAAGTATGAAGTAGCAGAATGTTGTAGGGCTTGTGTGACTATGCTAAAAATACACCCTCTCAGCAAAAGCAGATTATCAGGGGCCTACAAATATCTTTTTAGTACTTAATAACCTCTAGAAATTTAGCTCAATTCTTTATAAAAAACACCCCATTGGATATTTTTGTGAAGACATTTTATTGCTTAGGCTTTAGAAAATAAAAGGTGTCAGTCTTTACTGACTTTATAAGCACATGAAAAAACACCTACCTGAAGTGATTTAGGTTTCCTTTCTTTCCCAGTTCCAGGGGTCTTGCAGTGGGACGTAGGAAACAGATTAAGATCAGTATCAAAGAAAAGCCATTTTTTGTTAAGTTATGTTTAAAAATGTAAAGCCTCTTTGACAGTTTCTGTGATGTCATCTAATACTTCTTTCCTTGATATATCTTGTTCCAGGAAAGTCATAATTAACTTTGCTTTGCTCATGTAAATAGTATACCAATAATAATAACATATACCAAGGACGTGGCAATTCATAAAGCTGAACTGTCAACTCAGATAATGTGAATGAAGGCAGTAAGGATTTTAGAGCAGGGTTCATTTTGTTTCCTCTGATATTGGACAAATCTGAACATAGTGGCAGCCTAGGTCATGGCAGGCGACATTTACTTTGTAAAAGTATTAATAGGAATAGCAATTATTGTGGCAATAATGTTTTCATGATTTAATGTTTCTGTAAACTACTGCAACTTGTCTCTTTCGTATGTAAAAATGTTACAGATTTCATGCTTTGGAATGTATCTATTCCTGAAAAGATTCAGCAGTTTTAATTGATTATTTGCTTGGGTATTTAGTGCTTAGGAGATATTGCTTGCAGTCAAGTTCCCTAAATCTTTTTTTCGCGTGTAAAAGAAGCACTCCAATGACATATTGCATAAGGGTTTATCTGTGTACATGTAAACTATCTTACAAGAGGTGATCAGGCCCCTCTTCCTCCTGTTTGTAATTTCTTGTTCACAGAGGAAGACAAGGACTTCTGTCAGCGAGCTATATTAATCCTGTAAATCAAGCAGTACGTTTGCTGAGTGTTTAATGTTTACATCCTGAATCGATTCCTCACAAGATGACCTGTGTGAGGAGTTGTTTAGTGCCTGTTCGCATCAAGTTTTGCATATAATGCTAGAAAGGCAAAATCCCCATGAGATTAATATTTTCTTAGTATTTTTACAGGAAGCTGGACAGCTGACTGTAGAATTGGATCTGCAGATCAAATACAAATGCATGCATATGACTTACCTCCTTTTGGAGGCAGAGACCTTGCTTGGTACAGCTGTTTTTCTAGGAGGTTTGTCCAGGTTCATCACCATTTCTAAGTGCACATTAGTTTCTGTATGAGGCACTGCCATATTCAGGAATACATAAGGATTTATGAGAGTGCAAAATACTGTATCAATTAATTATGCCCATGGTGTTTCTCAGCAGCAAAAAGTCAAAGATGACAGTGAAGAAAACATTTCCTTTAATATATTTTAACTATAACAATCTTTAGTGAATGCAGAACATACAAAAATTATTCCTCTTTATGTGATATTAAAATAAATGTTGTAAGGTTGTGTAAAAACAGAACAATAATAATTCTTTAATGTTTGACATTGTCAGGACAATACTATAGATTTCCTATGCAAATGACAAAGATAGTAACACTTTAAGCAAACTTGGTTCAAATCATTACTGCTAGTCTGTTTGTGTGCATGTATAATACACATTGACTGAAATCAAGGTTACTAGAGGTAACGCAAAGTGCACTATTTAGTGTTGAAAGTCACTTTGCCAGCCACCTTACCTGGGCTGTAGCTTTTTGATCCCTCAAATTCCCACAATTCCAATTAAAATGCTTGCTTATTATCCACTTTGGCTTTTCTTCTTTAATATTTTCTTCACTTTGGTTTTGTTGACAATATTCTATTTCAATTTATTATAATGTAGATCACACAGTATTCTCATTACATTGAAGAAGTTTGCAAGTGATAAAATACACCATCTTGAGCAAAGCCAAACCTTTCTGCACTTTTTGAACTTTCAACTTCATTTTTCATATTTATTTTTTCTTATGTTTTTGTTAGAAGTCCTCGTGTATATGCCCATGCTTTCAAAAGCCTTTTAAAATATGTCCATCTGACAACCTGTCTCTCAGCACATGCTTGATGACACTTAGAGAAACCGGGGACTCTGACAGTGACCTTGCCAGGATCTATGTAATATATCACAAAAGAGTTCCAAAAAAATCAATAACAAAGCAAAGAGAACAAGCCAAGCATCAAGCCAGAAAACCTGTATGTAAACCACACATCATGTTGTGGATCACAATATTACTTGAAAGAAATGATGCAATGCCAGTGCAATGCTATCGATCTCTATTAATTAGCTTGATTTTACATTTCCTGCTGTGTAACCTGGAGACAAGAACTTTAAAGGGCTTTTGTATACATTGAAGAATTCCTTCACTTTTTACTGATATTATTTAATCGTCTCTTAGGTCTGTCTTCTTAGAGACAAATATTTTTCCTGCTTGTTACCTTGGAGGCACATGAAATTGCATAAGGAATCAGATCGATTCCCTGAGCTGCAGGTTATGTCTTTGTTTAACATTGTTTTTTCTTGTGTTTATACTTCCAGCACTCTACTCAAAATCAACAAAACATTGACAAGAATTAGAAAGTAGAAGTGGAAAAGAGATAAATGAATTTCACTATTCCTTCATCGAAATTAGGTGTTTTCTAATAGACAGACTTTGGTTCATATCAAGCTATAGAAAATAATGCTGAAAGTAGTGAAATTTATTTGTTGGTATATTGCCAGGGAGATGCATTCCATTAATTAAAGATATGCAAGCTAACCAGCCTGCTTTGTAAATTCATACATTTAGGCTCTGTCCTAAATGGCTTGTGCACTGAAGCCCATCGACAAATTTCTCCGCTTGGAGCCCTCTGCTCTGCTGCCAGTGATCTGGACTCCAGGCATTGTGCTATGGAAAGTATCAGATTAAAACCACCAGTCGGAGAAAAGCTGGATAGTTCTTCAGGGTTTAGTGATCACTTTTGTACCCATACAACGTCTTGAATCTAAATGAGGTCTGAAATGCAAGAAACAATGTTTGTAGGAATATAATATTCTTCGTTAGTATTTTTTTCCATAGTGCCAAAACAGATTTACAGGATTACTGTAAATCCATTCCTTTTAAAGTTCATCTTTAAAGTACAGTATTCATTTAATGCAAAGCAATAGAAAATACCAATGTGACCTTCACAACATATTAAACTTGCCAGAATGCAGAGATGTGGTGTAATCTATACTTTAAACTAAACATAGAAAGTACTTTTTTTCCTCTGTATGTTTCCTCCTGTTTATTTTTTTTTTCTTTAATAACTGTATCAGGCAATGATATACCACATATACTAATAAAAGTTGTTTTGTAGTACTTGACATTCTGGAAATGTTTACAAAGGGTCTTACAAGGATTTAAATATTTTAAGATAACAGTAAAAAACAAGTCTCCATTATCAGAGGTAAGCTGTTAGAATCTCTAAGGGTATTGCCACCTTGTAATGTTTCCAATAATAGATGAGTGTCTAAGAAGCAAGGAACTTAGAGAGGTATTACATGTTTAATTTGCTGCTGTGGGCATGTAACTAATGAATTAAAGTACATAGGGTTGTATCTACTTTGAACATAATCCTGGTTTCGAGTAAAGTCTCTCCTCTGCAAAGTCATTTTGTTAGCTTAGGATAGTAGAGAAATAGATTTATTTCCTACATAAATAATTGTTTCTTAACCATGAAACTCTGAGAAACTGCATTTCATTATTCACCAAGTTTCCAATCTAAGTTTGTTTTAGGAAAAGACTATAAGTTGCAGAAGTTGGGATTGAGACATAAAATTTGGTTGTCTTTTCAGTCTAGATGAAGTCCTGTACTAAAAGCATGACCTGAATAATGCAAAAAACTGTCTCTTAAATAATGACTGTGTACTACAAGTAGGCAGGAAATCATGCTTATCAATTCATTAGCCAAGAGAAGAAATTGTTTAGTTTTAGTTTATAAATGAGAAAAATCCTTAATAGCAGGGTTCAAATTTTAGTGGGGTGCATATGGAGAAGACCAAACCAACCTGAGCCTCTTTCTAGCCTTGGTGTCTTGGGAAAAATAGGAATGTATCATTTTTCTCTACCCTTTTTTTGTTGCAGTAGGTAAGAGTTCCACACCATGTCTGTCTAAATATCAAACTTGAAATACAGAGTTCATAATTTATTTACCTTCTTATCAGGAGGAATCCATGGTGTTTACTGTTGTGTGATAGTTTTTAAAACACTTCTGACTTTTATTCTGGTGATAAACCTTCCCATAATTTCAGTAGGAGTGTGTGTGGGCACAAACATATGCTTTTCAAAAAGTAATGTACAAATAATAAAAAGTATTAAATATGTTTTCTTTTATTATGATTGCATGAGGACATACATATTTTGATGATTTGTATGTATTTTAGATTGGATGACTGGTTGTCGAATGTAGACGTACTTTTGCTGTATTAAAAGTATTACAAAAGACTGGAGATGGATCTTTTCAAATTTTCTCAAAATGTTTGGTTTCCTGATTATTTTAAATAAGCCTCTGAACTCAGAGTTCAGAGTTTTGACTTTAATATTCACCTGCATTTGATATCATTGTTCACAGACAACCAAGCTCAAACCTAGTCTGTTATTCTTCCTCCAACTCTACTGTAACTGGGGTTAATGAGGAATTATGAAAATTATTGCTAAAAACTGCAGAGGTCACTCTTACAGTGGGCTTTAATAGCTAAAAAAGAATTTTTAATGTTATTATGTCTTCTTAAATAAAATGATTTTTTTTTTTTATTGTTGGAAGTTGTAGAAAAAGCCTCATAACATTTTTTGGATGAAATTAAATAGAAATAATTTGATTTCTCTTTTTGCTAACATTTGTACCAATTCCAGATGAGGTAAGTGGTGATGGAGGGAGTGAAAGGGAAAGTGTCTTTGGTTTTCCGTATGAAAATATAACCCAGCTGAGTAGCTGCAGTGAGATTTGTGATCCAGCACTGTCTGTGTTAACTGTATCCCATCTGAACTCAATTCCTACTTACTGTATTAATAGGCATCATTACTCTTTCTCACAGCTGTGGTACCAGGCAGCTAAAATATGAGCTGCAAAACTTTGTCGTGCTTATTATGCATCTCTCCACCCATTCTCCACAGCCAGCAGTTGTCTTACTTTAAAAAAAAAGGATAACAGCAAAATTTCTTGGGAGCTGGGACACTGACAGCAGCTGTGGCAGCACTTCAGTAGTCGATGTGAGAATTTTCAAATATGAAGAACTACTTAGAAGTTTTACCTGAAGTAAGACAGAGACACAAATTAAATTGAAAGCTGTATTGCCTCATTTTTATTTTTTTTTTCAGAGAATCTGCCCTGCTGTTACTAAAAAAATTAATTTAGTAACTAATTGAGAATTTGGTATCTTTTGTATCAATGCAGAAAATAGCTTATTGTAGGCTTTATTTAGAAGTAAGTGTTCACTTATGGCTTATATTTAAGAATGAGTTTATGATTTTTCCGAGTAGCCTTGTAGAAATACCCAATTCATAAATGAATTTTCTGTTTCCATTACAATCAGTAGATGGTCTTCTATTCATCTCAGGGATAAGAGCAGTTTTCATCATCTATAGTTCAGATATCAACTCTCTTTTTAATTTGAAGTAAAATAGTATTAGATCACTACTTACATGGTTCAGTTACAATATTCATTGTACTGACCTTTCAATTCATTCTTTATTTACCACAGTAAAGATTTATTCACTTTCAGTAATTAATTTTTTCATTTATAGTGATCAAATTACACCTAACATTTCCATTTTTCAAGTTAATTCACAACCTCTGCATCTACTTTCACCATGATATCTGATTAAAACAAACAACTGACTTTTGATTAATGCTTCTAGTATTTCAAAGGATCACAGTATTTGAGACAGACAGTACAATTTTGAGGCTGTATAAGTACTAGATGACCTCAAAAATTTGAATCACAAATAGATTTTCTGAATTTAAAATAATATTATACCTATGCTGGGAAAAAATTGTCAGCTTACTTACCACCTGATACATATTGTGTCCATGCAGCACATTGCTGTCATCTAAGACATCAGCAGGCCCTGTGACTGTACTTTCTGCATGCAAGAAGACAGAAATTTTGCAAGTTATCAAAAATTCAGCACAGTGGTTATGGCTTTTATTTTCTGCACCTAAAAAAGGATTTATAACGTTTGTCCCAGAACTATAATTGTGCTTTCTAACGATGCTGGTTTAGGCATACAGAATAGTGTTCCTATACCATGGTATAATTCTTAAATATTACATTATGCTATTTTGACAAGCAGCTCAGAGGCAACCACATAAACTACATAAGTGTAGAAGTGTAAAATACATGGATGGTTTTACTATGACCTCTAAACCTCTTAAAATTCACTCATAGGAGGTGGCAATAGGGTACTTTTAAAGTAAAATGAAAAATTTCAGCAGAATTTTGAGAAAACCAGTGTGGAATTCAAGGAACAGAATAATGAGGTAATATTAACTCCCAGATCATGTTGCTAATCCAGAATATTTTGACATGAATCACTTCAAGATTTGTGAAAGTTCTTATTCTTTCAGGGTGATGGATACCAGTACAAATGTGTAGTTTTCAGAGTTACTAGGGAGTGTTTTGGATTTGAAACAAGAATAAGATATGATTATATTGAATTATGTTCTAGACATAATCACAATTAAGCACAAGTTTAAAATAAACTAAACAAGTGTGAAACAGCAAATGTGTCTCCTGCCATGTGGTTACTGACCTTGAGGACCTTGTGTATTCTGGTGAACCTTTCTTAATCTCATATGCTGCACTAAGAAAAGCCACATGCATACTACCATCACACTTGGCACCACAGTGCACTGGAAGAGAAAACACACATACCAGAAACTCCAGAATACAAACACACCAATATTTTTATTTATTATTAGTAGTATTTTACTTGATTAGCATATTTTTGTTCCTCAAATATTCAAATATATTATGAAAAAATTCATCTGAATGACACTGCATTTTTACCCAGGCTTGCCTTGATATGTAGGATAGTGGTTCCTCCTGATGGAGTGGTTAATAAAAGTTGGCTTTGTTAAAAAAAGATTAAATTCCTTTTCTTGGAACAAATCTGCAGATCTTGAGAAATGATTGCAATCTGGTCATTCTGGAGGTCCCAGGCAATTTTTGCACTCTTATAATCCCTAGCTTTGAACACTTTTGCTGGGTTTCCATTGCAAGATGGTGAGTGATAACAAATAAACATGATGGACAGCAGAGTATATTTTGTCATTAATCCTCACATAAGCTTTTATCAAACATCTAAATCTCAAATTATTGCAAAGATTGAGGGATTCTTTAAACAACACTACAATAGTACCAATTCATGCTGAAAGGAATGAAGTTCTGAATTTATTTATTTTTATTAAAAAAATCTATATTGTTTATGGAGGTCTTCATCATCTCACCATTTAAAATGGAAAAAAACCCATGTAATAAAACGAGAAACCAATCAAAGAAGGGAACTAAATCTATTCACAACTGGGAGCTTTGACAAATAATATAACTGTGTAAAAGTGAACAGACACTAATAGCAGCACTAAAAAGAAAAAGATTTTCTTCTGCAGTTATGGAGAATTTTAATTTACTTAAAAATCGTCAAGGTACTTATTGTCAAAAAGAACTTGAGTCCCGTTTCTTGTTTTTGGCAGCATGATTTATTATGTTGTTCTCCACAACCTTTCCTTTGAATGAACATGAGATAAAGAAAGAATCCCACATGTACAAGAAGAAGCCACAGGGACAATAAATACTGACAAACCTCATATAGTTTAATCAGGAAAATTTGGTTCTTTCAGGAACTTTATACTGAGCTTGATGTGAAGTGAGAAATATCAAGCATAATGAATGGCATGAAGAAGCATCTGTCCTCTTCATCCTCTATGGTACTGCAAATTCTTGATAACAGAAAGAGAAACTTTCCTGTAATTCACTGTAGTCATTGATACCGTTTAGAAAATGTCAGGTTTGAGCTACTGCCTGTTTTGAGGAGGTTTCAGTAAAGACAGAGTTAAAAGCTGAAGTCAGGCTAAAGATCTTTGTAGAAACTTCCTTAGTTGTTCAAGGTGAAATGACATAGCTGTTTTTATAGGAAGAAAAATTCCATTCAGCATCCCCTGATACTGCTTTGTTCTCCATATCTGCCTTGAGGTTAAATGTATCGTCGCAGAGAACTTAACACTCACTATTCCATACACCAGCAGTAATCACTGTGTCTCTGTGAGTAACCGAAGAGATATTGTGAAAACAATCTATACAGGCCACAAAACCTGTATAGAGTAATATGAGTAATTTGTGTCAAACCTTGTTTATTTTCCTTTTCGTATGCAGTGACACCTACACAAATGTTTGTCTCACCAAAAGTCACTGGGATTAACTGTGAAACAGACCTGCCAGCATTGGACCCTCAGAGCACTCCACACTGTTCTGATTGCTAGAAATCAAATTGTTTGCTGTCATCTTTTGGTATATTTGTGCAAACTCACATATATAGGTACACACATGTGTACATGTAGGTGTATATGTGTGCGTATGCATATGTATATACAGATACACACAAACACAGTAAACCAAACCAGACTGCAGACTGCAGAAAAACTGTGTGATTTCTTACTCTGCAGGTGTAAAGTATCTCACATACAGGATGAATCATGAAGTGTGAGCCATGACTTTCCATGGAGTAGCTTAATGTACTAAAAACCCAAACTCTTATTGCACAGAAACCCATTTGCATGCCCATGTGGAAGAGTTACAAATTTAGAGATCATGGTTTGTCCTATCACTTTATACAGCCATTTAAGTGCTGTAAAATATCTGGTAATTTTGACTGACATGTATTACAATCCGGATGTCTTCTCACCGAAGTGGTGACACACACTTGCATATTGTGTGTCCTGGGGGTGTAGAAGTGTGAAAGTTGTAGAGCTGGCTGCAGACTTTGGCAGGGCTGCTTGGAAGCAGAGTAGGTACAGGAATTTGAGAGTCATGTTCAAAATGAAGCGCAGATTTCAGTCTGGTTGCTCAGATCTCATATGTGTTTTGAGCTCTTTATTTGAAATAGATCCACTTATGTTTACAGAATTGAATAATCATTGATGAAGAGTTTTGACCCGCAACTTCCCATGGTTCTAGTGTGCCTTAGCTGTTGTCAATGCAAACTACCTGTCCAATCATTTTTCTGATCACAGAATTCCCAAACTTAGTTGAGAAACTCCTCTTGACTGCATTTGCACTGGAACTTGATCTGTGGAAAGTTTAAATTTCAGCAAATTGATATTTTATATCCACCCCCCCCATACACACTCCCCAACTTCATAAAGGAATTCCTGACAATTTTCAACTATAAAGTAGAGTTCAGGAGAAGACACACATTTACAGCTTGTCATAGAGGTTATATTGGAAGTTCCTTTATTTAAAGATTATAACATTTAAAGTTTGATTATACATGTGATTAAAGTTTAGAAGTCAAAATGAAATACCACAGTGATAAATAGCAATAGTTAAAGAAATGGCAATAGGACTGAATGACAGGAAGAGGTTAAATGGTAAGCTGACACTAATTCTCCACTACATCCTCTATGTGTAATAAAAAGAAAATTCATCATCAAGATAAAATCATAACACAAAGGATCAGGAAGGTAATACTAAGGTGAATCAAAATGCATTGACAAAGTTCAGATACCTTCTCACTTCAGCAGAGATTTCATGTAAAATCCAACAAGGGTATCTAATTGTTAGAATTTAAAAGGAGATCTTAGTCATTGACAAAGTCTTGATCATTCACTGAGGACAAAATTCTTCACTGACTTCACTTGTTTTTTCTGTTAATCCAAATTGGGTTTCAAGGCTGTCACTGCATAAATTCTCAGTCCCAAAGGCTGTCAGAATGGTGGGGAAGTGGTCTAATTCTGTTTTCGTTTAACCTTGTAAAAAAAGTACATTTCGCAATACTGATCTAGCGTTTAGCAGTTATTCTCCTTGCACTGAGAGTTCCTTCAGGCTGTCACGTTACAGGAAACAGCAAAAGAAACACCAACCACTCAAAGCTCAGACAAAATTATTCAGGCTTGTTATTAATTGTTAGTAGTGTGACCAGGCTCACTTTGTGGCTCACGAAAACTGTTCTGCCTGTGGTTTATACAGACTTGTAGAGGGCTAAGTGCCTGTCTTTGCTTCTGCCTTTACCTTTGCAAACATTAGGAAAATTCTCCAGCTTGCTATGTTTCTTCCTTTCATAGAAGCATAAATAATGTAATGATACAGGTAGGGTGGTATTTTGTAAGGCTTAGTGTTGTAAGTAGGTGGTAAAAATGGTAGGTGGTAAAAATAGCTGATGCTGTAAGGTGATGTCAAATTTATTGCAAGGATGAACAAATATATGTCTAGACAGGTAGAAGTTATACACTGAACAGTAAGAATAGATGCAGTTACCTGGATGTTAGAGGATCTCACTTTCTTCCCACAAAACATTTAAGCTAAGCTTTGCAGTCATATCTGGACAAATGTCATGATGTTTTTCCCAATTCTCTTCCTTCAAGCAAACATTTTTCTACAGAAAAATTGAAAGGTAAATTAAGAATTTGCAGCCCAAGACTTTCATAGTTCTGCTCAATATGGTAGATTTTGGGGATTCTGTTTTTCTATATACTACATTATAACATGTCATAATACAATGGTAGGTTAATTGAAACTTAATTATTTAGCATGCAACCACAAAAGTTTGAATTCCAAGACTGCAAGAGACTGTTTCCTTTTATTTCAGCTGTTTCCTTCTATTTCATCTATTTCTTTTTATTTCCTTCTAGCAATTTTCACTAAAAGATAACAAACTGAAACATTTGGAAGAAGTTACCATTCAAAATTTAAAAACAATGGTCAGCTGAAAAAATGTCCACCATCTCTAGCCAGCCAAAACCATATTCATCTGCTAGCAGCTACTACTCTTACAGTTCCTTCTGTTCATTCCTAAAACAACTTGTCTTTCTCACATAGAAACATTAACTATTAATTTAAAGTTTTTAAACAGACAAAATTTCTAAACAAAAACAAGCATTTTAAATTTTAAAAAAGTAATCTCCCTGTAATAAAGTTTATGATGGACATCTTTAAAACTTAGTACATACATGCATTTCTTTCAAAAGAGCACTTAAAGCCACCTCTTCTCACAACATTCATATAGCATGTTATTTTCTGATTAAAAAAACATAAAATCTTTCCAAACAACATCAATTCATCTATTTCCTTCCCTTACCCAGCAGCCCTGCTGTCAGATTTTTTGGCACTGACTGGCCTTTCCTTTTTAATTTTGATTTGGTGAATATGGAAGGTGTACTTTATTGTGGATAAACTTGAGTAATGATCCTTCCTGATTGTACCTGTTTTTACTAAATATTTTAGTATTCATTACAGTTTATAAACTGGGGGGGGGTGTTTTTGTTTGTTTTTGGTTTTGTGGGTTTTTTGTTGTTGTTGTTGTTTGTTTTTTCCTATAGTATATATTCAAAGTGATTATATAATCAAAGCAAATTACCTATATATAAAAGTCTCTTTTGGGGTGTAGTCCAAGGAACAGAGTGCTGTAAACTTGATACATTTGGGTTAAAGTACTTTGAATATATATATTACTTGAACTTCACTTTTCTTTCTGAAGGTCTGAAGCTTCCTGAGTGTGAGGGTGACATTATTGTAAAAGTCTGTAATTTCCCTTGACACCAAGCTTCATTTGCTCAAAATATTCCATCCAGTGATGCTTTCCTTTTACCAACAGGATTCTGATGTCTTCTGACAGTGATGATGGTGACAGAATAAATTTTGGGGGTCTCTCCTTGATTTATTGCTTCAATATCATATTTTTCCTGTAACATTCATACTTGTCCCTTCGGAGAAAATCCTTGTATTCAGCTGTATTCTGTGTATTCATTCTGTGTATTCTTCTCTGTAGGCAAGCAAACTCCTTAACATGTAATAAGAACAGGATCCTAGCTTTTCCCAGTCCTATAGTAATTTGGAGTTTCTGTTTATCTCTTCATATGTTGTTTTGATCTCTCTGCATTTCCTACTTACTAATCGTAGAAACATAAAAGCTGTGTCTGAAATTTACCCTTTCTTGAAAGGTGCATGCGTTTCTTTCAAAGTAAAAGGGCTGAGTTGTTAGAATAATTTTGTGTGTGCCTTCATAAACCAGTTTTTTACAGGTCAGGGGCACATCTGAAGATACTATATGCTACTAAAAAGACCTGGGCAAGAACTGTGAGGTGAAGGAGAAGGAAGTAAAGGAAATACTAGAGGATGGGAGATGTCAAGGATGAAGTAAGGACACGCAAAGACTGACTTGGACAAATTGCAGCTCAGAGCGGGACTGCAAAAACATCTAACCATCACTTCTTGTCTTTCTCTTTTCTCAAGCAGCCTACAGGTATGGGTCCTCCAGGCTTTCAAAACTGGCCCTGTTGATGAAAAACAGCAACTATCATCAATCATGCTGATTCAAAGTCAAGTACAGTGAAGCAGGAGCCTTCCCAAAATCTTATAGCTACTGCATCAAAAACTGCAATAAACATGTGTATGGACATATGCAATTCGTCTTTTAAAATAACTGTGGTGCCTCTGATATGTGTAGCTAAATGAAACAAAAATCCTCAATATGTAAACTGAATATGCCCAAGTGGATGTGTTTATTTTTAAAGGAGGATTACAACTGTTCCCAGTAGTATCCTTTAAACCCTTTTGCTAATACTTTATCTAGTTTGTGATTATAATTGTTGCAGTTAATATCCTAGAGGTCACTGAGAATTTAGCAATTAAATCTTTGGCCTTAATTCTACTCATACTGAAAGTGTAAAATTTATCATGATAACACATTAACTCCAGATGTAGAACCTACTTTCCCTGAATACACAGTGAATGTTAGTGATAGTTTCAAGAGAAGCAGTACCTGTGGAAGTAGTGCAATAAAAGAATACTTAGCATCATCAGACATATCACATTTTAATGCATTTATCTGAGGTTTAAATGTTTGTAATGGGAGGATTTTGACAGTATAATCTGCTTATTTATTTTTCACTCTACTTGATAGTTAAGGGGACTCATGCACAACTATATCATGTCACTTGCCTATTGAATTTGGGAAAGAGCAGTCTAAATATAATAAAGGATTTTGAATAGCAATGTGGAACATTTGAACACAAACTCTACAGAATGCATTTAGTAGATGTTCTTGTACAATCAAAAAGCAGTGACATTGTTTCCCTGGTTTTTTTGGTAGTGCTTTCTAATGTAAAACAAACCAGTCCTTCAGAATTACCAGATAAAATGCAGGATCTGGACATGAAGCAAAATTAGCAAAGATTTGAAAAGCAGCAGTGTTGTTTAAATTAATATTTTAGGTCATAACTTCTAGCAGACAGTTGTGTGCTTTTTTTGTAATCAGCTTATTAGTGTTTTGAGTGAAACATACTGCACAGAAATAAGGAATTACATGAAGTATGAAAAATGCACTCAAAAAGGGAAAGACAAAACATAGGGAAAAACTGCATTGGACTAACTGTGTAGCAGCCAGAAACAGAGGTAATTCATCTACTTACACACTATACATGGTCAAAATAAGGTATGTTTGTTTCAGATTCTTTTGCCATTTAAATAAATTAGTAAATCATGGAAATTAGTGTTTCCATAAGCATTTAGTAATTTTACTGAAAATGTTCCTAGGTAGAAATGCTGTGTTTTATTCAGTGGGAGATATACCATTTCTCTAATTTGATTGTCCAGTTAGTATAAGAAAGAGGAAACTGAGAATACAGGGGGAAAATATGCACACATGCTTATAAAACAGGCAGGAAGGGAAAGTCTGAATGTCATTCAATATAAAATTATCTTTATCACACTCTTGACATGCAGTTCATTTCATCCCAAACTTCTTCTAAAAAAAGGAAAGAAATTATTTTCCTTTTTTCTCTTCTTTTAAAAACTCTTTGTTATAATCCCATTTCCATCAGATATTGAGCCTTTTTTTGGTTGTTGTTGCCTTTGTGTTCAGCCATTTTGTCAAAGCAGCTACAGGAGACAAAGTGCCTGCTTACAGTCACACAAATAGATCTCTAAACCTCCTTTAAGGATGTAATATGTGTATACTGGTAGCCTGAAGGGTGTCAGGAGTGAAAACAGGGATGTAGGAAGTCATACATATTTACATGCATTTTTATTATCTTCCTGTCTGCATGGTGCTCGCTCTGCCAACATATATGTTGCCCTGATGTCTTTGGACCATTAAAATGACAAGCCTGAAAAATATCTCTGTTTCTGTCTTTATCTGACACGTGCATTCCTCTAAGGTGGACAAGTCATTTTCCTTGCAGCCAGAACCATCAGGCCTACACGTTCTAGAAACGAGAGCAAAATGTGAACTTGGGCATATAAAGTGGTTTTGAGTCTCATGGCATTAAAACAAGAGGTTGTCATGGTAGGATGAACATGTAATTCAGAGAGGTGATTGAAAGGTTTGGGTTTGTTTGTTTGGGAGTGTTGTTTTCCGGTTTGGTTGGTGGGTTGGTTGATTGGTTTTTCTGTGGGGGTTTGTGGTTTTTTGTTTTTGTGTGGTTTTGTTTGGTTAGTTGGGTTTTTTTTTGTTTTTTTTTTTTTAAATTTATTTTCTCCTGAAAGAAACAAGAATAACACAGAAAATAACACAGAAAATGGTCTGATTGTAAGGAATGGAATTCCTTCAGCTGTTTGTCATTCATAGGACTAGCATACAGAAAGTCCACTATAATCCTTATCGTGCATTTCTCTAGCTCTCTTTCTATTTAAGTTACTATTGAAGGAGTGATTTTTTTGGTCATACATGGATTTCTACTGTCAGGATAGTTGCTCCTTTATTTCTCTTTGAGGTTTTACTTTCCTGTCCATGCACAGTGCATGCTAAATTTCATTCAGACTTTTCAGGAATGAGTTCTCTGGAAAAATCAAACATGGACTGCAGACCACAGGACACCTGACTGACAGCAAGCACCCAAATTGTTTCTTTGGAGCTCCCTCAGCATATCCTCTCACATGTCTTATGCCCTGCCCCCACTCCAGCCCCCCAATTAATACGGTATGCTCTGGAAAAGCCTGTGGTCTTGAGCTGAGAGAAGTCCCACAGGGGACTTCTGCTGGGAAACAGAACAGTTGTGACTTGTCATCACAGAAAAAAATTACTTTCTTTTCAAACTTGTTTAAAAAAAATATTTAAAATAAAGTTTTACAATTAAAATGTTAAAGTTTTAAAATTAAAAATTGCTGAAAAATATCTTTTCAAGAACATTTCTTCTGGGGACACTAGCAAAGAGACTTATGCTCTGCTCAAGGTTTGCCACCTTTACAGCCCAACACCTGGACTGCTTGGGCTCTTCGACACTCATAAGGCTTGACTTCCTACACACTTCTGTTTCACTGTTCTCCTAAAAAGAATATATCAAGAAAATCTGTGTTGCCTGTTTCTTACAAAATAATGATATAAAGAGTAAAGAAGTGTTGGGGGAACTTTGCTATACTGTATACTTCTTCTTACTGAAAGGAAACTTGGCAATTTCTCATACATATCACTACAGAAAGACACAGAGTTTCAGTACTCCAAGCCTTTTGACAAAATTTAGGCAAAATTAGCCATCTGAATTACAATGCATCTAATCCCATATATCAAAACATAGTAGGACAGACAAGGTAAAATGTCATTTTATGTTTTTGTGAAACATTGTCATTCCATGGCTTAGCGATTATGTAAATAATTTTTAATGTAAATAATTTGTAATGTAATTTTTTATTTTTATACCATGCATCTTCATGCATCTTGAACACACATGTAAAACATTGAACATGGAAAGTTTTAAAATGCTCATGTGGCTGAGATCACCACATCCATGACAGAGCTATGTTATCATGCTTCATATATATTTAATGCTATATCCTACACTAACTTCATTAAGAAAGGGTAGAAAACATAGAGAGGCACCACAGATATTCATTAGATATGTCACTCTTAATAGAAAAATATGAAATTTATAATATATATAAGGTGTGAAATAAGTCTTCTCAGATCCCACAGAAAGGCTCTTCTCAAGTAAGAATTTAGCCACCAATACATGGTTAATCTGACCACCTCCTTTTCCCCACCCCAGTTAGAAGGATTGTTTCTACATTTTATTTGACAGTCATTGGATGAATGACAGAGAATACAGTACTTAGCACAACAACAGCAGGAATAGACTTCCCTTGGTAAGAAGACACTTTGCTATGCATTGCACAAAGAATATTGATGTGAATAATCACATAAAAATGGTAGCTCAGAAAGATCCATGTTATCTTTTTATTAGTTGTCCTGTGTACCAGGTCAAGCTACAGCTACACCAAGCTCATTGTCAGACACTTTGCTCTGCTGAGGTAAGAGTCCAAAGTTGTTAGTTGTGCATGACACTGTGGCATTTAACTGGTTGGCTTGAGTACAGCAAATACAGCAGGGTGGGAAGGTGAAGGAAACACAGACTGCAGACCAATTGCTGTTGAGAAAGGAAAAGATGAGAAACTTGAATTAAAGACTGGAGGAAATCAGAGATAAGCAAAGGAATTTACAATTGGGGATTGTCCTGTGCAGGGCCAGGAGCTGGACTAGATGATCCTTGTGGGTCCCCTTCCAGCTCGACATATTCTGTGATTCTGCTACCAGCTCAGGACAGCTGTAGTGATGACAGGGCCAGAGACAAAAGACTGTTACAAAGTTTCACAGTCAGAGAAATTAATTCAACATAAGAGGTACAAAGGAGAACAAATACAGCATGGGAATGACTCTTCCATGGCACCTTGTCTTTGGCTTCATAAACATGAAACTGCCAAGGCAAACATCAGCACATCTCCCGATAGTCATAACCCTGCCAGTAGTTTATCATCAGTTCTGCCTCCAGGAAGGAATCTGATCAATAAAACATATTTTTAAACTGCTTGCTTAACACAGTATGAACAATACCATTTAGCACTTACATATCAGCTTGTGCTTGTGCCGCTGCACATGCATTCACTAATTCATCAATTAAAACAAAAGAAGGAAAGCCTTTCTTTCTCCCTGTCTAACTGGTGTCACCTGCATTAAAAGCAGAGGTTTCTAACAATTCGATTTAATAAACTGAGAATCTCTCCACTAATGTAGCTTGACTTGTACCCTTGCTTTTTATATGTTTTATGTATGTATATGTGCTTGTAATAGTACTCTGTCTGCACAGTATTCTGAACACTAATTTAACAGTAATGTCACTTAGAAAGCGATGATCCTTGTCTCAGAGCACTTAGGGATGTGTACAATTATGTCTTAGTGACTAAATGTCACACACACAATGAAAACAGTGAGGTAAAGAAATCATTCATAAGAATATCCTGATTGAAGCAGAATAAGTTTTTCCCTAATGGAAGAAATTTTAGCAATGAAATAACTTTTAGAAAATTGAAAGGACTCTTCCTAGGTGCAGGAAAAGTTCTTCAATACAGTGAAAAAGAAGAGATGGAAGAAACTGGAGGGAGTAAGGGCCATTGCTTTGGAGAAACAGCAAGGTTGACTGTCAACCTAAATGTCACAGTCTCCCATGAATCTGCAGGTGACAGTGCCAGACCACGGTCAGCTGTCACAAGCATAGTCTTAAGCACGACCAAATTCTGGCTTGTAAAACTCTTTGGAGACCAGCTAGGTGGTGTACAAGTAATCATTTAAATAGAACGTCCAGATTCTCTTAATTTAAGGTGTGATCCCTCAGGCCTCTGTCCCTGGAGTAAATTTCTGTGAGAGTCTTACCAAACCTCTGACATCCTTACCTGGGTGCCAAGAATTGATCTTGCAGGTATTTCAAAGGAAGACGATAGTTTTTCACGTAGTGTGATGCTAACCTATGCAGATAATGAAGGAGAATGGGCCAGTAAATAATTAGAATTTTTTTTTTCTTTGTTATTTTTCATGCTTAACATATTTTATTGAATGACTTATTTAATTTTTACTTCATATGAATTCCTTGATGAATTTTATGTAGAACAGAAGATAAAACTTCATTCTCAATGAACTTATCAAATTCTGGTTTAAATTGCTAACGAAAATTGTGAAATGATTTAAATATTCACACAAATACATATGCTCCTTCTCTTGCCCTAGGGATATCTATTTTCTTACTTTGAAGTACAGTGATTATTTGTGTTTAATAATTTTAAAGTGTTCTCCAAAGTGAGAGGACAAAAATTTTAGGCCAATCTGAACAAGATAGTAGCTCATGATTCTATGGGAAAATTAATAGTCCTACATCTTAATGCTTTAGTGTAGACCAGGTGCTTTAGGACAGACCAAGCACTCCAGGGAAACCTCATCCTATATATTTTGAAGGAGTACTGCTAAAGCAAATAAGATAGGCAATTTGAGTGCTGAAACAAGAAAAGAAATACTGGTGAATACAAGTTCCAGGAAAGGAAAGCTCAGACTAAGTCAAGACATTAAGTTTAATGGATGAATGGAAGGTGGAGTTTAAGTGGAGGAGATTTTCAATATGAAATTGTCTTCCATCAGTATGTCAATAAATGGTTCAATTCAAAACTAAAATGGCAGTCTTCTGTGGATCACCTATTACTAACATGACAATACAGAGCAGGACAGAAGCAGAAAGTTCTTTGAAAACTAAGATTGAGACATTAACTGAGACTGAGACATTAACTCGGATAGAGTGGGTTTTGCCACTTAGTGTTTTTGGCACCGTTATTGAGTGTTTTGCCACTGTTCCTACAAGAACCATGGGCGAGCAAACCCCTGTGTAAATTGCCATTCAGCTTTACTATAGGAAACATCTGAAAAATTAACTAATTACAGTGAGAGCAGAAAATGCTTCATTTTCCTGTCGTTCCAGTACACATTTTCCCCTGTGGACTGTATATGAAAATATTTGTACACTAAAATATTTTAGACATTCATGGCATTGCAAAGAATAATGGAATTATAGAATAGTTTTGGTTGGAAAGAAGCACATGTGCATTTTATCCCAGACCTAAGTTTTTATCCAACATTACCCATTCATTACCAGTGAAAATATTTATTGCATCACATACTCCAAAGCATAATCATTATCCTTTAATTCTCTGTAGTGCAGTAAGTTCCCAAGACTACTGGCTTTAGCAGTCTTTACACCCTTACATGAAAAAGAACCAATTGAAAATGGGGAAAAAACCATGAGTATAAAATCAAGATATCCTTTAAAGTCCCCCAAGATTCCAAAAAGTTTTAAAAATATCTTGTGGACGTCAATTCAGTTTAAGATATTTATACAGTAACATTTTTGTAAAGCCATTTTTTAAAATTAATCTCCTGACAATGGAAGATGGGAACGGAGTAAAAAGGAATGGTGAGGGAGTTGGTAATTCTATTGGCCAGCAAATTAGTTATGAAAAGTCAGGTTACAGGAAGGACTGAAGATCCATTTAATGTATAATTAAATATCCCTTTTAACAAATAAAGCAGATATAATGCCAACATAAGGAACAGGGATTGTTTAGTACAAAATATGTTGAATGAAATAGAGATTCCTTTGATGTGAAAAAAGGAAACAGATTTCTGAAATCGCATTATCTCAGTCTGAAAAGAAAAGGCCTCCTCCTCGGCACATTGAAATGTAAGAAATTTCAAGAGAGGATAACAACAAAGACCAGAATAAAACTGAGGTAAAGTCTGTCTAAGGATATAACTCTGAAGGATTATAATATAAAGAGACAGTCCAGAGCTGCAGACTGTAATACATCTGAGAAGAATTGAAGCTTCTGGTTTTCTCTTTCCTGGTGCTTAAAGCTCATGAAAGTAACACAAATAAAAATGCAAGAATAGAAAAATACAAGTATGAGGCAGGCAGAGATACTGTTGTGGAACGCGTAAGGGCTGGTTCAGAACAGTAGGTTTTTAAAATGTTTTGTTTATTTGGATTGAAATTACATTTCTAGCCAATGTGAAATTGTATACATGCATACATATGTATATTAATACACATGTATGTACATATTTATAAAAGTTAAATTTAGACTTTTGTAATAGCACATGTGGGAAACACTTTTTTTGCCAGTGTACAAAATTGCTAGATAATCCTTGATAGGCTTCTGATGCTGCAATGGTTATGAAATGAACTGTAGTAGGTTTGCTTTGCCACACACTGGAGAAGAATAAGAGTTGTTATTCTGTTGTTTTTAGTTCATCTGCCTCTGGTCTTACCTCAGATCCAAAACTCACTTCATGAATCCCCTTTTCCAGCGGCCAACATAAAGTCCTCAGACTGAATCCTGTCTTCTTTGTCTCACAGATGTCTTCTTAAAAAATATTCTACAATAAACCCAAGCCTTTGGCTTTTGTTGTTGTTCTTGTTGTTGTTGCTGTTGTTGTTTTTTAGGAAATATTTGGAGTTAAACGATTTCCTAAACATGTATCAAAAAGCAAAATAATTAACCATTGTGAAAATTTATATGGGAGGGTGACAAGTATTTTTCCTCAAGAAAACTGAAGTCAGAGTAGAATATTGAAGAAGAGCAATAATTTGCTGTATAAGTATTAAAATTAAGATGATTGGTCCATTATTTTTCAAAGACCAGCTGTATAACTCTAAAGTCCCTTCCAGTCTTGAAATTCTATGTCAGTGTGACACCTTTTTCATACACATCAAATTAACATTTTCAGGACAAGGAAGGAATAACAAGAAACTTTCTGGAGCTAAAAAAAATTCTAGAAGGTCTTACTTAAATGATTTTTTAAAGCTTTTAATATTTTAACTTGAATGGTATTTAAATGTCTTAATAGTGATTCTTTGCCCAAACATCATGTCCTAAAAACTTCCCACAGAAAATGTGGGTTTGATCTTGTTATACATTCAAAACATGTGCTCTATGTATTATGGTCCATCTTCACTGCTCAAAGCTGATGTAAGACACTTTTTTTTCAGACCTAAACATGGAAACTTATTACATTCAGAATATAATAGAAAAAAAGGATCATTCAGCCCAAATTAAAAGTCTTTTAAAGTCTCTGAGCAATATGGCTGCATCATCTGGTTGGAAGGATGTAGTAATTTTTCTTCACTGTTTGCGTGAGGAATTGTTTTCTAATCATACATACATAATAGTCACATTTGCTGTAAATGTTCATTACATGAAGTATAATAAACTTCCTTTCATTCATGTTGCAAAATCTATTTTGCAGTTCCTAGATTTATTTTTTAATCCTACTCTTTTGAGTCATCTAATGATTTAATATAATTTATGAAACATACTTAGATAAGCAGGGAACATTCCTCTCATAGAATTCAACCAAACTGCCTAAAAGAGGCAAGTTCCCATCCATGTTCCTAATTGATTGCCTCCTTTCAGAGAATCAGACAATCAGTTATCAGAGAATCAGCTTAACTTTGTTAGAGAGCAGCACTTCCAGTAGATATGAGCTCGCTTTTTTTGATGAAGATATTTATTTAAAAATAAATTCAAAACAAACAAATAAACAACCCCCCCCAATAAAATAACAACTGTTTCTGTTTTGGAGTTTCTAGAATATAAGTTTACATGAACACATTACACTCTTTGTCTCTTGCTGTCTATATATATATATATATCACAGAAATCATTTAGGATAGGAGGTAGAGATGAGTTTCCATTTGTATATTTCCATTAGGAGAAGTTCAATTGTACATTGAAACCTTAAACAGAAGTGGTATTAAATGTTGAGGGGTTTTTGTCTTTTTAGTTTTATATGTGCAAAAGCTGTGATCTTGCATTCATTCAATTATACATGACTGATGATGTTTTAATATTTCATGGATATTACCCTGATTATAACAGTACTTCATGGGTTTTAATCCAGATTTTAGGACTACTATTGAAATTCACAATGTTTTCCAGTTTTTAATATTTTAATTCCCTCACTTGCTAGAAAATCAATAAAGAAAAATAAAGTATTATCCTTAATTCTTAAATTAAAACACTTTGAAAGCAAAAAACTTCAGTAAAGCTTAAGACAGGAGCATTAGCTTTGTGTGTCAAGCTTATCTGTCAGTTTATCTGAAGTTAACAGGTTTTTCATGTCAACTATCAACACTTTACAGGTTGGCAAATTTCTTGACGAAGTATTGAGCCTAAATTTATAACACCTAAGTTCATTAAAAGAAAGTAAGTATAGGAGAACGGTATGCCAGATGAACAGAAAAAGAACAGAAAGCTAGTAATGAGATTTGTAGGTTTTGGTCATCATAGATCCACAGAGAGACAAGACTCTTTAAGGGCTGTGACAGTAGCAGGATTGTAATAACCATAGAATAAAATACAGTGGTGGTTATTTGGCGTTAATAGGATTCTACTTTTGTGAAACATGCTGGGAGATTTAGAATAGGCTACAAAGAGAGACAGAATGACACAAATTGGATTTAGCTACTAGTTTCATATGAATTTATGGGAACAATAAACCAGGTGGAGTCACACTTGACAGTTTTAGGGGATTGAAACAAGGGAGTTCCAAGGCAAAAGCTATATAAAACATATCGTTAGAAGGACAAAGTTCACAAAACAACAATAGAAAAATGTGTGCTTCCAAAAAGAAATTGCAGCATTTAATACTGCATTTTTCTTAAAGGCATTTACAGGTTTTTTTTCTTAAACCACAGGTCATTAGTATTAACATGTTTTGTAAACAAATTGACCACTAAACCCTGTTTTTTTTTGAACACTGCTTTTCCAACTGCTTTATTTATCATTCACTGCTATTATTTGATATTTTATTATACTGATAAAATGTTGTATCGTTATCAGCATGCATTTGTTCAGTATAATAATCATTGCAAAATAATTGGGAAATTTGTCACACAGAGTAAATAAAGATTAAAAAGCAAAACCAAAGTAAACTGTAACTATTTTTTCATCATATATATTATTATGAAATAGACTAATGAGTTTCATTATTTGTCACAAGGCATCCAACAGAGTGTCTAAGAGACCAACTGAAAGAGAGGTAACTAGCAACACAGACAGGAAACAAAAATGTGTAAAAAGTCTAAGATTTTGCCCAAGAATATATTTTTCTAAACTTTAAAAGTAAATACTGAGTTTCTAGATTTCTGGAAGATATTAATATTAAATTCAACATTTCCTGGAATAAATATTGAATATTAAAAATAAAATATAAGAGGTAAGAAATTATGAAAGTTTCTATACAAAGTGGTTTTTGCTGTAGATTTATGGCTCCCTCCTTTAGTTCTGTTTGAATTTTTGCATTCTTTGAAACTTCCAGCTATTACTGAATGAACTGAGGAGTAACATAACAGTATGCATACTAAATACAAAATCCAAATTTTTCCTAATATTTCTGCATGAAAGTCTTTCTGACCAGCTTATGGCAAAGATGATGCAAGACACTTACTTACTAAAAGAAGTAGAAAAGTGTAGAGCAGAAAACAGAGATAAAAAAATTCATTGAAATATGAAAACGTGATCTTAAATGACAATGTACTGATTAATACTTGGGGTTACATCAGCCCAGGGATCTTACCCCCTGTATACCTCAACAAAGAAAAGCAAATATTTAATGGGGCATTCTAACACTCTAATTCTAATGTTTAGCTCAGAACAGCTTATAGAATTCCTTCTTTAACTGGGGCTAGGCGAAATGTGTCTGTGTGTGTGAAAAGAGATATAAAAAAGATCTTTTTTGTTATTATGTGGCTATGGCCATTTTACAATTATGAAATCCAATTAGATCAGGGGGGTCAAAGCTTTTCTATAACTATCTTTCTCCTATCTTATATTCAGATTGTTTATGGGAATGATTTGATACATTTTCCAGCCCTGACAGTAATACCAAATGTCCAATCAAAAGTTCATTATACATCTAAAATGATGCCCTTTGAGTATTTTAAGGTGGATAAAGTCTACTTCTTCCAAATTGTCTCATTACAACTGTCACAAAACCTTCCCTAGCCCTCATGCATTCAAACGATTGTATTAATGATGAGAAACATGAAATCCGTTAGCTTTGGACACTTTTTGACTTGACTGAAGATTATTTGTTAAATAATTCATTCCTGGCTGTCCTCATTTGTTTCCTGCTTTTATGTTACACATCAGATTTCACTGGGCTTTGTAGCTTTTTCCTTCTTAAAGACGAGTTAGTCAGTAGGAAGATTTTTCCAGGCTCTTACAGCATTACCACACTTATACATCTGGGTGATTAGCTGAAGAAATGCATGATTGAGCCAAGATATTTGCATGGGTAGGTGGGAACCCATGAGGCAAATTAAACAGCTCCATTAGCTAAAGCCATTTTAAAAACACGTATCATGAAGAGGAATACACTGTGTTCAAGGATTCAAAGGTAGTCAAGTGCTGTCATGTGGAAGGCAAAGATTAGGGATGTTAAGCAGTGCAGGCTATGTTTGTAGATTAGATGACAACTAGACCTTAAAACCTGCAGCTGTTGGTAATGCCTAAGACAAAGGAAACCCTGGAGGGTGTACAAGTACCATGCACGCTCTGTTTGAAAGACTTGCTATTTATTACTTTTAATTTCATGAGCACAGGATTGTCTTTGCTTTTATTGTCTTTCTTGACAGTGAGGTGTGATAAATTGGTTCTATAATGGCAGATATTCAGAAAAGTAGCATAGTCATTGCAATGCTGAGCACTGCAACATTTCTGATGTAGTAGCTCAACTCCTGAAATAAGATAAAGAAAGCTTCCAAGGTCCTAGTACATTGATTTGATAATCATGTATTAGACAGGCATTTATAAAAGGTAGAAAATATGCACCAAAGAGAAGCATATCCTTTGTAAGTGAAGGGTTGTGAACCAGGGCTCAAAATATTGGGTAATTAGGAGGAGCAGCTCTGGAATCCAGAACAACCCAAGACTCAACAAGACACCTCACTGTCAAAAAGGTTTAAGTGCAAAAAAATGAAAGAGCGCTAAGTATGAGTAAAAACATGAAGTTTGTATTCAATGCCCCTATAAAAGGAACTTAGATTTAACAGTCAAAGATGACTAAAATAATTATTATATACAGGAAATTGCCCAGCACAAGGGAAGAGGGTGACAGAAGTATTTTTAAATCCAACTTCTGTCAGCCAATGGTCTAAGCAGAAAAATAAAAGTGTGGGGAATTTCTGAGAACAAAAGTATCCTTTTCCCACAGCTCTATTCCTAATTCAAGAAGCATGTTAATAAACTGAAGAGGGCTCAGAGAAAAGCTGTGACTAAAGGACTGAAACATGGGCCTCTATCATAAAAGAATGAGGGATCTCTGACTGTTTGTCTTACCAAAAAGAAGGTTAAAGGGTATGTTTCCTACGCAGGAGAAGAAATTTGATAAAACAGGGCTCTTTAATCTACTGTACAGAGATAAAATGAGACCCAGAATGAAGTTTGACAAATGAAGACAAGAATGGTGATGCAGTTTTTAGTGAACATAGTTAACCACGTGAACAGCTTCATAAGGATTTTAGTTGGCTCCGTGTCAGCAGCAATTGAAACAGGATATTTCTCTCAAGTATGTACTTTACTTCAGTGGGAAGTATTTGGAGAAAATATGTGACCTGACATGCAAAATTTCAAACTGGAATCCATGTGGTCTCTATTAGATTTTTAATCTATGGCTGTATATTATGTAACACCTTGCCTGTTTTGTGACTGATTTTAGTGAGTCAGGATTTCCATTGCAGATTACCTTTGTTAATTTTTCCATATTGTGGATCCCACAGGCTCAGGATTCTGAAATCTGTACACAGATTGTTTCCTGATAGAAGGGCCACAGATAAAAGCAATAAAATACAGATAGCTGAATTTGAACCAAGGGCGACTTTACCATTATAAAGTCAGCAGATCATAAAATAGACCAGCAGAAGTCTTTTATTAGATGATAAATTGCAAGTTCATAGGAAGACATAGGTGCCAAAGTTAATAAGAACTTTCAGTACCAAAATAGAAACACCCCATGAACCAAGCTTCTTTGGAGTGAATTAATTGATCGGTTGTGTTCAAATCTTCAGTGAATTAACAACTTAATTTTTGAAGTTTGCCACAAATTTGTTGGAAATTTGTTGGATTAATCTAGGGAACCCCTCTAGCTGCATGTCTCACGTGGAAATGATGTCCTAGTTATAGTTCCTAACATTGTTATCATTAGTCTTACCAAAGTATAATGCTACATCACGTACCTTTAGCAAAATTGAAGCTGAGATGAAAATGAAATATGTAGAAGTAAATACTGTTGTTCTTCCTTCTTCCTTTCCAGACCAAAGAACACATCTTCCTGATTTTCATGCTTAACTGAGGAATATGTATTAGAAGAATACAGCATCTTTTTTTTTAATTTTTCTTTGAATATGTAAAACAGTAGTATAACATATATTTGCAAGTATATTTTTAAATTAAATTTCACTAAGATTTCAGGAGGTGTGACTCATGGATTTCCAATCATCTCCTTTCCATCTTATACTAAGATGTTAATGTGATCACATAAACTTTCAACTGAAATATAGAAATTGTGCCTTCTAAACTTCATTTAAAGAATGAGTACATAATGTGTGCGTGACTGTGTGTGTGTTTGCACGTGCACATGCATGTGTGTGTATACACACACAAACACAGTAAGATGCAGGTAATTTGGCATTTGGGCTCTGCTTAGCAATACATGCCATGTAGCAGATGGACTGTATCTTAATATTTGTAGGAATATGGTATGGTCAAGAATCTGTAATGTCAGATCTGTTGCAGGCTTCATGTCAGAGTGGGTCTTGCTTTCTCCATGCTTCTTCCCACTCTGCCAGGCTCAGTTAGTTTCTCTTAGGAAATTCTTCCCTGCTAAAGGCAGATAATCTTGTTTTAATCTGTCACTAATAGGAAGCATTTAAAATGTCTTGAAGGAAGGAGGAAAAGTTGCCAGTAGGTTTTGTTAATTTTCCAGATGCTGCTGAGTCTTACACATTCTGTCATCCAGCCCTTCCCACTAAGCCTTTACTACTGGATAATAGCCAGATGTACTGTAACCACTGTCTGCAATTGGAACTCCTGGTAGCCTTGTATCACCTTCTCTGACCTTTAAAACAGATTCATATGGGGAGCTTAAGGTGGGATTTTTCACATTTATTTCCAATATAGTATAGCATAATGTAATTATTTTAATGTCTAAAATTGGGATCCTTCAGAACTGTGACGCAAATATTTAGAGTATTAATAACTTGTGAAAATAAATAGCAGGTTGGGTTTTTCTTTTATTAAAAGCTGTGGACGTTGGATTGAAAGGTAGATACTGCTTCATAGAGTTNCGACCGCAAATAATTAGAGTATTAATAACTGTATAATAACTGTATAATAACTGTTAATAGCAGGTTGGGTTTTCCTTTTATTAAAAGTTCTGGACATTGGATTGAAAGGTAGATACTGCTTCATAGAGTTTATCCCTGTCATAAATTGTCAAGAAGGAGATTATGTGTGGACTTGGTCTTTTTTGTATTAAAACAATGCAACACAGGAACCTCCAACCCGGAAGACGCAGTTGCCAGAAGATCTCACTTTGGCTGGGGAATTTTCAGCTCCCAAATCAACACAGCAGTTTCTCAACTGCTCATTTTTAATACCAAGACAGCAAGAATGGCCATAATAAAGAAATAGGTAACGCCAATGTACTCCAGACACCCTAAGCTGTTATAATTGTCCTTTCATGGATCTGCTAGTTAGATGCTTTTTTCCCCAAACTTAACTGTGACTGATCAGAATTAAAGCAACTGGCAGGTTTTTTATGTTGTTATTCAGTTGTACTTAATGTTTCATAGCCTCAGAGGGGGATAAAATTGTCCTATCTGAGCCAGTTACGGAAGCTGTTATTGGATCTTTGATATGTTTAGCTCCTAATGTCATTGGAGGTTTTTTTTCCATAATATGATCCATAAATTAATTACCCATCTACCCTATATTATTTTCTGTACAAATGCTTATAATACTCAGTTTTATGTTTATATGAAAATAAAAAGCTCGATTTCAGCAAGAAATTTAAGTGAATCCCAAAGCTCTGCAGAAAAAGTGAACACTGATGCAGTTAAGTAATTTTAAATTTTTAGCTAACATTTGCTGAAATATCTTTCACTGTTTGACCAACTCCACTCAACAGGAGCCAATATCCTCATTTTGTCAGTGGCATGCACAACTGCACTAATCAGATCTTTCCTTGCACTGCAATTCCTTTTTTGCTTAGCCTAGCTGGGTTCTTCATCAATACAGCTGATTGCTATGGTTACAGACTGCCTACGGTATGTTCGGCCTCAAGATGCTGTAAAAGAAAATGTTTTTCTCCAGATAGGTAAATATTAACATTTTCTGACTGGAATATTACATACATTTATTTAAACCATAGTTTAAAAATATTTTTCACAATAGCCACTGCTCTAAGCATTTAGCAATTAATGACTTTTAAGCAAACAGCAAGATGCTGACAACATGGAATGTTGTCGATGTTTCTCTTTGTTCTCTATGATGACTTGTGGAGAATTTTGTACAGCCAGGAAAATACAGAAGAATATTTGATTTTGATCATTTTTCTTCAGATTTAGGTTATTGTTTTCTCATGTTTTGAAGGTAGGAATGTAGTTCATTGGAATGGTGGAGCTGATATAAATGTGTGTAGAATAGATATTGTGTGGTAGAAGCTGGAAACAAGAATGAAAGAAAGCATCCAGACTTCCCACTCTTTGCAGAATCAAGACCATGTGTAGTCCATGGTGTATCCATGTCAAATATATTTATGGCTTTAAACAAATACACTTATTGTTTCTATCTCCTTAGATTCCTACATGTAAAATTTTCAGTAAGGGAGTTTAGTTCATGTCCTGAGATGGGTAGAAGCAGGTTAAGATGAAAGGTAAAAGGGTGGTTAAAATAAAATACTTCAGTCCTCTTAACTTCCCCAAGTCACTCATTTCTGAGGAAGCACAGCAAACTGTTCCTATTTTCCAACCAAACAATCTATTTTTATAGATACAGAACATGAGTTACGAAGATAGTTTATAAACATTTGAGACCTCTTTTATCAGGTCAACCCTGGTCACAAACAAATAATAAAGTCCCCAAAAACGTTCACATTCACCCTCAAGTACACTGTACTAATTAATTTTACAAACTGTCATGATTGATGTATGGTTCAAATGACTTTCAAATGATATTTCATTTTAGTTAATATAATAAGACACAAAACTGCTTCTGCTTGCAAACTTTATAAATGATTTTTTAGACTGGGCAACTGAGGAATATTTTTGGAAGATTTAACTCAAATTCTAGAATAAGAAGGAAATAGAATAAGAAATACCTGACTTCTTTCAATCAGATTTTCTACCTGTGCTTTTATCATTATGATAAAAGCACAGGTAAAAAATCTGAGTAAAAGAAGTTGGTGGGATTATATTCCTTTGTCATGCAACAGGGATGAGTCATTCTGTCATATTTAAGGGAAACTGTTACTTCATTTAGGGAATTTCAGTTTAGTTTTTAAGCTTGGTTTTGTGTGGATATGTATTTATTTATTGCAAGAAATAATACAATTAAGGTGCAAATAAAGAGTAAGGTAAAGAGAAGCCAGAACTTTAACTCAAGTGTTAAAATAAATCCTGGTAGTCTTAAATATATACAGTACCTTTCTTCTGTTGGGTAGTGATGTAAAGCTCTAGACCTATGTTTCTCAAAACAGATGTCATTAGACTCTCCTAGGTTAATTAAATGCAATATATTGCACATTATGTCCAAATCTTCACCATAAGATTTAAATAAACAGCTACTATTTTAATTTTAAAATTACATTTCATATTTTATTATTTACATGTGATTGTCTTTTCATTGAACTTAATTTGATAAAGCAAATGAACTAGTCTTCTGAAATCATCTAGTTTGCAAAGCACTTATTATTTTCATGGACCGTAGTTAAAGAGTAAACGAAAAATCAAATATTTATACCATGAGTTTTTCTCAGGTCAGTTAGGAATTCTCACCTTTATTCTATGAGAGTAAACAAAGAGCACACAGTATGTTTTTCTTTTACAAGTGTATCTTCAGGGGTCAACAGAAATAAAAGGAAGAAGAATGTAAGAATACGCCCATTGTTACCTGCTCCGAATCAGGGCTGTATAACTAGTCTACTGTGTTCAGTGTAGTACTGCAGGCCATACTTATTTGTGGTGTATGACTTATAGAGTCAAATTAGATGATTTCACTTTACTAGAGTGCCATTACTAGATTAGTAAGAATTGTGTATTTCATTGCATGTTTCATTGAAATGTTATGCAGCTACAAATAAAACCACAGCTTTAAGATTCCCCAGAATTTCACAGGGAGGGTATTGCCATCTTTAAAGAAAAACTGTAGTTTTAATTGCAAAGTTCAGAACACTTCATCTTTACACTCTCAGTATATCCCCTTCAACAGTATTGCAGAGTATCACCCTGCAGCAAGACTTTCATCAGCAGATGCAATGGTCTTTATGAATCATTTCTAAAACAGCAACCAGCCACAATAGGAAAAGTTCTTTTAAATTATTCTCAAAAGAGTGCTGAAAAAAACCCCAACCAAACAACAAAACACAGAAGTTGGAGCCAAGAGCTAAATAATGGGTTTTAAACAGTATTGGGAGAAAGCCAGTATAAAAACTGTTCCTGCATGGAATTCATAATTTTGTTTTATCTTGTGCTGAATGTCATAAACTACCTTTCTAACCATGTTCAAATATGCTGCAAGCTTATTCAATGGCATAACATGCCTAAACAACAGTATTATGACACTTTGAAATTTAAATTTAGAGAAATGCTGAATAGCATTGTATACAATTCTGTCTTCTCCAAAAGATGTACAAATGTCTGAAGGCACACAAATTTTTAGAGAAGAGATGCACAATGCACATATTTTTCCTATCCTGTCGCAAGGGATGCCAGATATATCAAACAGTGATAATAAAAGATTATAAGACTTTCAATCCTGTGGCAAACTGGCCTGTGGTGCGTTCTGTATGGCACAGTGTTTAGAAGCAGTGGGAAGCAGAGTGCTATAGCTGCTGCTGTAGATGTTGTAATCTTCTCCTGTAAGTAGACTGTATCTATGCTATCTTTCAGGGGTGGATAAATATCTATGACATCATTGGATAGGTTGAACATAAACTCTAGCATCCCCAGTCCAAAGCAGAGCTAGCTCTAAGTTAGATTAAATGGCTCAGGAATATGTCCAATGCAGTTATGAGTCTTCTAATTTGAAGAGATCAACTTGTTTCAGTGCTTCACCGTCTGCATCGTGCTACTTTTTAATTATAGCTGATTGGAATTTCCCATGCTGCAATTTTTGTTCATTATCTCTCTTCTTTTTGCTCCCTTTGTCTTCTTTAGTACAAAAATAATTGCTCCATCTCTACAGCCAACTTGCTGGGAACAGAAAACAGCAATTAATTTCTTTCCATTACTCTTCTCTTCTACAAGCTTATCTGTGGCTTCTCTCTATGCATTATATAGACTCAAATGCACACTCAGGGTATCCCTGAGCAAAAATCTTTCTCTATGTGGATGGGAGGATATACAGGATATAGTTGTTTCTATCTACCCCCTCTGTCCTGATGATGATTATTGCACCATATCTCACCATATCTCACGAGACAGCCCTCTTTCTAGTCACTTTAGTGAAAATGTGTTTTGTACCCACAAAGGGTTCAAGCTACCTGTAAAACAGAGAGGACAGGTTTAGCCCAGCTACAGTGGCAGAATGTAACAAAGTAAACTTGGAGATGCTTTTAGCCTAAGCTCAGTCAAAAAGAAAATTCAAAAGGCAAGGTTTGGCACCTTACTTCCAGGTTTCATATGAAAAAAGGTGGTCACGAGAAGCTCTGTCATGTTTATAAAAAGCAGAGGTGGCAAACCAACTTTTTTACTGTCTGGAGAGATGCATGAATACATGCATACATACTGTCCAAGAGATGTTTTTTCTAACAGTGTGTCTTCTACACAAGATCCTGTTTAAAAATGGATGCTTTTACCTACTCTTACGTGTCTAAAGCTAAGCAACCTGTAACAAGGATCATTTCCAAAAAGAATGATTCCTTTGTGCAGAAATTTCATGTCATGCAGGCAAGAATAACCATTTGCTAAATGAAGCCCTCAGAGGTTAAAACTGTCTGGACAACACCATTTTTGCAAAAATTTGGATATTTTTTTAAATATCAGTCCAAGCACAAAAAAAAATTGGACATAATATTTTGCAAATGATTCAAGAAAAAGACAGCATACAGTATTGAGATAGCAGACAGAACCTGAATTTGAAGGGAGATGTTTAAAGATTTATGGGAGGGGAGGAGTGTGATGAAACTATGCACAATCATTAACTGCAAAAATATCATGTATTTTCTTCTGTATTTATTCTGAAGCCAATTCATTCTGAATAAAAGTAGCATTGCTGGCTCTAACACGTGGAAAATTCTGAGATTGTTTACATGATTGCTGTGCCAATTATTAATAATCTTTAAGGTAAAGAACAAAAGGCATGAAATTTTTATCCAATTATATATTTTTCCTTTCCTCAATAGTTAAATGAATAGTTTTTTCAAAAGGATTTTTTCTTCTAACAATGAACAATAAGGCCATGTGTTCACCAAGATGTCACATTGATCAAGTTTGTTCTCTCTAATTGCATTGATTTAATGCTATTGAACTGAAAGCTCTTACTACAACTGTGATGCAGTCTTAAGGTGGATTTTTTTATAATTGGTACATCCACATGCCTCTTTTTTTTTTTCCCCAAATTCAGCTATTACTCTGTCCTTTTTTGTCACATATTATATGCAGCCTATCATAAACAATTAACCAGCAGATCAGGGATGCTGCAAGTGACAGTAAAAGTACCACAAACTCCAGTGTCCTTTCCAAGTATCCATTAGCTTGGCAGCATAATATCTACCACAAGGAATACTCAAAATATAAAGGAGATTGTAAGCTACATGGAGTGCTATAAGATGACAGCAATAATGTTGAGCACATACTCTCACACATAAAGGAACAGGTGCTCTGTCAGTCTGATCCTCTTCCCTGGACATTTGACCATGATGCAGCTTTGTCAAAAAACTGTCCTTTCTGTAAGAGTCCTGCAAAGTGAAACCATCACACAGCTAACAGACCCCTCTTTTAGGGGGTCAGCAGAACTGTCACCTTGGACTCCCAGAGGGCAAACTTTGTCCTGTTCTGGAATCTGGTTGTCAGATTCCCTCAGCAGGCAGTGCTGAAGGACAAATGACTCCAGGAAGGCTGGACATTCTTCAAGAAGGAAATCCTAAAGACAAGAAAAGGCCATCACCATGTGCAGAAACACAATCCAGCAGGGAAGACTGGCCTGGCTTAAATGGTTGGAACGCAGAAGAAAAGGAGACTGTGTACCTTTGGAAGAAGGAATAGGTAACTCAAGAGGACTATAAGTATGTTTTGAGGTTATGCAGGAGAAAGTTAGAAGGGCCAAAGCCCAACTACAACCTAATCTGGCTACTACTGTAAAGGACAATAAGAATGTTTCTATAAAAACATTAGAAGCAAAGGGAGTGCTAAGGAGGATCTCCATCCTTTACTGGATGTGGCATGAAAACACAGAGACAATGGATGAGGAAAACGCTGAGGTTCTCAATGACTTTTCTTGTCTCAGTCTTCAAGAGCAAGGCAAGCTGTCTTCAGGATACCCAGCCCCCTGAGCTTAAAGACAGGAATAGGGAGCTGAATGAAGCCCAAATAATTCAGGGGAAATGGTCAGTGACCTGCTGCACCAGTTTATAGGAACAGACGGGACCCACCAAAAGGTGCTGAGCGAACTGACAGTGATACCCACTGACTCACTTTCCATAATTTCCATTCTGGCTAATTGGGGAAGTTNGAGAAGGGTCAAAGCCCAACTACAACCTAATCTGGCTACTACTGTAAAGGACAATAAGAATGTTTCTATAAAAACATTAGAAGCAAAGGGAGTGCTAAGGAGGATCTCCATCCTTTACTGGATGTGGCATGAAAACACAGAGACAATGGATGAGGAAAACGCTGAGGTTCTCAATGACTTTTCTTGTCTCAGTCTTCAAGAGCAAGGCAAGCTGTCTTCAGGATACCCAGCCCCCTGAGCTTAAAGACAGGNCAATAAGAATGTTTCTATAAAAACATTAGAAGCAAAGGGAGTGCTAAGGAGGATCTCCATCCTTTACTGGATGTGGCATGAAAACACAGAGACAATGGATGAGGAAAACGCTGAGGTTCTCAATGACTTTTCTTGTCTCAGTCTTCAAGAGCAAGGCAAGCTGTCTTCAGGATACCCAGCCCCCTGAGCTTAAAGACAGGAATAGGGAGCTGAATGAAGCCCAAATAATTCAGGGGAAATGGTCAGTGACCTGCTGCACCAGTTTATAGGGACAGACAGGACCTACCCAAAGGTGCTGAGGGAACTGACAGTGATGCTCACTGACTCACTTTCCATCATTTACCAGCCATTCTGGCTAATTGGGGAAGTTCAAGTTGACTGGAGGCTGCCAAATGTGATGTTTATCTACAAGAAGGGTTAGAAGGAGGATCTGGGAAATCATAATGAGATATTCTTAATTTTTGGGGTGAAAAATATATGACTTAGTTAACAGATCTACTTTGGGATAGCAAAAAGGGGAGTTCAGAACTGTTGGTACTACAGACTAGATACCAATTAACCATGGAAGAATTCTAGGGAAATCAGTTCAAACACTGTTCTTTACATTCCAAATAGCTGTATATCAGATTATTCTTATCCTTCTGTGTGCATGCTGGAATGAGAGAGGAAATGCTTTGCCTTGCAGAGAAGGGAACAAGTAGAGTTGTGAGGCCATCAATCATTTTTGAAGGTCCAGTTTACTCCCTGCTTTCATGCAATTTGGAGCCTTTCACTGGGCTGATGGCCAAGACTAAGGAGGCATTTAACCTTACCCTAAGGACCTTAAAGTGTCAGTGATGTGTACTTTGGAAGAGTGATATGGACACGGTGCTGCCACATGACAAGACACATCACTATGTGCTCCATGTATTGTCTGCTTCATTACACCCAACATCTGTGAAACGTAAAGAGGGATCCTGGAGGATATATCTGCTAAGTGGACATGAAGGACTTGGAAGATTAGAGCTGTCTAGAACAATGCTCTTCAAAATGCCCTGCATGTTCACTGCAGTGAAGTGCCCTGTCTTTCATTGGGAGTCAGAGGGGAGAGTAGGTATGGGTAATGAAGAGACTCCAACCAAAAAACATTAAGTTAGTGGAATGGGTACTTTGTGGCAACAGTACTTGATGACTTTTCTTTATGTGTGCCAAATTGAACATTCTGAGGGAATGCAAATTATGGGAAATGTTGTTTCTCCACACACACACAAAAAAAAAAAAAAAAAAAAAAAAAGATAAAACTTGAGTAGGGCAACTATGTTGGGATAAGCTTTTAAGTATTCAAGATGATGTTGTGATTAACCCCAGCCAGCAGCTAAGCCCCACACAGCTGCTCAGTCACGTCTCCGCCCCAAGGGATGGAGGAGAGAATCTGAAGAGTAAAAGTGAGAAAAATTGTGGGTTGAGATAAAGGCAGTTTAACAGTTAAAGCAAAAGCTGCGCACACAAGCAAAGCAAAACAAGAATTCATTCACGACTTCCCACTGGCAGACAGGTGTTCAGTCATCCCCAGGAGATCAGTCCCATCACATGCAATGATGACTTGGGAAGACAAACACCATCTCTCCAAATGTCCCACAGTAAGTAAGAAATGTTGAAAACTAAGGTAAACAACAATGGCGTTGTTCCAGAGCTAACTGCCTATTTGCTTACATTATAACATATTATAGTTATCATGTGATTAGACATTCTTCTGGATAGGAAATATCTCTGCTTGCTTGTTTTTAAAGGGTAAGCATAGCCCAGTCTGCCTTGAACACTCTGGGTGCTACTTATCAATAGTAACATTAGTTTCCAAGAAAACCATCCATTGATTACTGTTCATCTGCAGAAGGAAGAGGAACTGGGAATTAATATGAACATACCCAATGCTGTTTTGCAGACATAGGTCAGGGCTACTGTGCTGGCTCAGGTTGCCTGTTTGGGAAGGTGTCTACACTGTGAAGGCCTCAGAATACACATTCATGTGCCGTAAATTGGGATTCACTGTGCATGTTTTATATGTTTGCTCTGTGACTGCTCTTTACGATCACTCCATGAGCACTATTCGTGCAAGGCACATGCTGTTCCACTGAGGGTGAAGGAGGCTTTGATGGCATGTGAAAAGCATTTGTGGCATTATAGACATGGAGAGGCCTCAGTCTCAGCAGAAGATCAGATATTTTACTATTCTAGCAAAGCGTTTCAAAAGAGGTGTGGAATTTCTTTCCTTTCCCTGTAGGTGATAATATAAAAGTGACACAAAGCTCAGTGCAGCATTAGTGTCTTTAAGTGGCAGATAAGCAAATGAGCATCAGCTAGTTAAATAAACACACTAAACAGCCATATTTTGCTTCAACAAAGTATATTGAACAACACTGCCCTTTAGGGGATATATAAAGTAGAACTAAGCTACTAAAAATGTAAATTTATTCCTCAGAATATTGCTGTTCAAACTGGGAATATTCAAATGTCTCTAAGGCATTTCTGGATAATTTTATCAGTTTATGGCCACAATACTTCAGGGCCGAATAATAATGTTATTTTCTTAAAATGAAATCAGAGTAAAGCAATTTCTTCCTATTTGACAGTTCTGAAGGTCCCAAAGTCCTCTTCTGCTTGCCACCTTAATTCAATACATCTCAGCTCGTACAAATTAATATACAGTGCCAGAATACAGGGGAAATATGAACCAAATTTAAGTAATTTATGATGTCCTTTCTAATAAGTTATTATCATATTTTTGTATCATATGCATGTTATAAAATCTAGGACCAGCTAGAGATAACTTTGAGGAGCAAGGGGAGAGAAGTTTTAAACTTAATGAGAGTTTTAAAATTAACAAAAGTAGAAACAAGACCTGAATTTGATATTCTTACTACAGAAATATATTCATTCATTTATTCATTCCCTCATACATTCATTCATTGAAAGTGTTCTCACTGACTTCCTTGGAAACAGCTGTTCATGCTATAAAGAGGAAATGCAATAAGGATGGAGGAACATGTAGTGTAGTTTCAGTTTGATATTCTCCATATAATGTATCACTGTTTTGTCAAATTCATGTCTGATACCTGGTGTAATCTTATAAGAGCACCAGAAGAGCAGGCTCCACCTATGTTCTAAATGTCAAGATGGAATTACTTATAGAGAAGTAAATTAATGTTATGATTCCAAAGAATTTTAAATATTATCTTTTTGATAAAGTTAAAGCATCCAGAGAAAAGAATTGTGTCTCTGCCAGACAAGAAGACAAAATGTGCTAGTAGTGCTTGCTTACCAACCCTCACGCCCCACATACATTTGAAGACGAGAGGGCACACTCTGTGAAATGCAACTAGATTGTTTTAGCATGAAAATCAAAGGTTTATTTTCAACACATTTCTGAAGCCTGATTTCTGCATTAATGTTTAATGTAATCTTAAAGAATGGTAAAACCTCTTCATATACTTGTAGGACACTGTAAGTTTTAGCACTCAAAAGAGTACAGAAGAAACTTAGAAAGTTTCAGAATTTAGTCATTGTTAGCTAATATAAAAATGAATATATCATTATCTACAACAACTGTGTCTCAGATATTTTCAGAAATATATGAAGTTATGCCCACCATGTCTTATTTTCTATTTTGTACAAACTTTTTCCCCTAAACTGCAAAAATTAAAAAAAAATATTAGGTAAATATGATGGAGAATGAGTAGATTAGTTGCCTAAATACATGGATAAAACTTGCAAGTAGTATAAAAGCAGTTTTTAATGTGAGAAAGTCTATGGATGTTAAAAATACTTCTCACAGTTAGGAGAGTGTAGGGGGGTAAGAAATCACAAAACCCCACAAACCAACCAAACAAAAAATAACCCAAACCAAACAACAATGAAACCAACAATTATATATTTAGGAGTATTCAGGCAAATGTATGAATTTATTACGTCATGTGAGATAAAAGTGTCTGTAAGTTTCTATTAAAAGTTTTTTTAAAAAAAACCCCAAATTTTTCTTTTGAATAACCTTCCTTTTTGTATATAAATATACATTTACTAACTGACCATATTTGCCAGTGACATAGACAGACATACAAAAAAGAATATTTCTGGTTGCATTTCCTCCCAGATATGAGTTTCTCTAGAAAACCTGTTTTCATCATTCATTGTGATCACCCCATACTGAGAAAAAAAGGCCAGTTTATTTATGACCCTTCGTCCAAAAGTTTTCTTTCTTTAGTAAACTCTGTCAAAAAAACATTAAAAGTCCCTAAAATCTGTCAGATGCTAATGATTCTAAGGGGTTTTCTAAGGGTTTTTCTTTATATGTTATTTATAGTTTATATTGTAAAGCAACAGCATCAAATCCAAGTCTTTCTTAAAGCCCCAAACTATTTTAATCTAGACACAACTTAACCTGTGATCTAGTTTTCAGCATAAATTTCACCATTCTTTTACTTATTTTATTTTAATGTGTATCTCATACCTACAGTGATATTACTGAATGCCTCTATAGCCCATTATGGTGCAGTCATGAAGTTGTCAGTATATCACAACACTGTGTTCTGGGATTCAAAAATTATGGTGACAAATTGGAATGCAGTAAGGAAATGACCTACAAGAATGCTCAAGGTCTGGAAAACCTGCTATAATATAAAGAAACTCTGCATCTGTTTAATTTATCTAAGAGATTAAGAGCTGTCTTCATCTTATTCTACACAGGAGAGGTATTTTAGATTGTAGATTAACTTTTAATCTAGCAGAAAAGAAAGTATTAAAGGATCCAGAAGTTGAAAGCTGATATATGACACATTCAACCTGGAAAAAAAGTGAAAATACGTAACAAAGAAATAATTTAACCATTTATTTGCCTTGGGATGATGTATATAATCCAACAGTTTACAATTTAACTTATTTTCTTTTTAATGATAACCTGCAGTTAAAGTAATGCCCAAGTATTATATTCAGCAAGTGAATTTTTTTCACTGACAGAAAGAACATACATTTTCAAAGTTTCCATTTTCTCCCTGAAGTTCTTGTAATAAATGTGTATATCAGAACAACCTGATTTATTCACATAGTTCTAGGATTTCATGAAAAGACACTTGTGACTTACAATTTGAGACTTATTCTAACCAAGAAAATGATGCTGTCCAAATACTGGAATTAAATATTTTTCCTAACTTGGAGTCTAGGGGTTGCATTTCTGGTAGCAAGTCACAATGCACAGAAACTCCTTCCCAAAACAGCCTGAAAATTTGGCATAATTCCTTTGACATCCCCATGTGGGTCTCTGAACCCTCATTAATTTCCCAAACTTCCTGAAACACGTGATGCAAATGTACTTAGTCCAGGGCTTGTTTTCTGCATGGCTGCTCAGTGTCTTGGAATTATTTAATTTCTCCTTCACTTCTCTGTGCTGGCTATTCAGAAGTGGGAGGTATCTTCTTTGGCAGTGCTCTAGAAGTAGCATTGGCTTGATCATAGAGACTTGGATTCATTTCTCCTGCCTTTGAAACCAGCACATTATCCCAGGCTTGGAGATTTGGTTTATAGTCAAGTTAACACTAAATGATTGTCCAAAGTTAAAGATTTGTCACAGATTTGTCTTAAAGAGCACAAAATGATTGTTATATTTATAAAAGTGTTTCACAGTCTTAATTTTATAATGTGAAGTCAATCTGGTTGACAGCTCCCTAGTGATCTCTCTGGGATAGTGCAAGTGATAAGGAAATCTTGATAAGTGACTGGGACCAGTCAGCTTAATGTAGAAAACAGGATGTTCTCAATGTATGCTAAAATAAAAATTTTCTATCCTGATAACTGATATGGAGAAGTGTAATAAAGCTGACTAATGTTACAAGGAGCTCTAATAAACCAGGGACAAACTCTCATAACTCATAAATCTCTGTTTCTCTGAGGACTATCCCCTGATTCCTGGCTGTGGACACTTTTCTAGGCACTTGTTTACTGTATTCCTAGAGTCCAATTTATTCTTTTCAAGGGAGATGATATTGTGATGAGCTGGATATATTTGGCAGACCAGTAAAATTTTCTTGAATTTCGCCAGCTTTATGAACGGTGACTAGAAGTTGACTTCCATTATTAATTTTATTGTGTGCAATTTACCAAAGGATTTAGGTAACAAATTATGTAATATGTAAGATTTATCCAATCTGCCCATAAAAGTAGCATTTAAAATCCACTTATGTTCTGTAAAATGATTAACTCTACCTACTTTTCAGGACTTCTAGCCCTCTGTAAATACCCAGTAACACTGGTGCTTAGGTCTTAGGGCACAGGGGCTATGAGGAGTGGCTGGGTGATTTAGGTCTACTAATAGAAATTGTGTCTCTAATTACCCCCTGTGGGAACTTGAACCAGAAAGATGATAGCTCTCATCTCTTCTCAGTAGTGACAATGGCAGAACAAGGGGCAGTGTTCATATGCTGATGCTTGGGAGGTTCTTGATGAATATCTCTCCCTGGGAAAGTGGTTCCATTCTATAGCAGTTTCTACAGAGCTGTGGAAAATCCCTAATAATCCAGCTTTTCAGGATTTGGTAAGTCAGTCATCAATCTATTGACCAGTGCTGTCAAAAGAACTTCGTGGACCTCAAGCAGGACTAGATGACTAGATGAGCCCAGAGATCCTAATAATTTGTTTTAGAATGAACCTTCATAAGATTTCTCTGATTCTCTGACCCTCCGTTTTAAATTGTGTGAGTAGGCAGCTGGAAAGCCAAAGTGCTGCATCACTTCATGAAAGGTAGTACTGAACTTTTGCCTTATCATACAGGCTTTATAAGATTCACTCAAGAAGTGGAAACTCTGTTTCTTCTGAAAGAAATTGAATGTCTCTTTACATGCAAAATTATCCACCACCAACCAACAATGAATGTGCTTGTCATCTCTTCTCTTGAAAGAGATTATGACTGTAGTTTATATCCATAAATCCATCTTTTAATAGAATATGCAAAAACTTTGGTTTGTTTTAGTAGTTATGGTACCAGAAATATCAAAAATACTTTTCTAGATTCCATGTTTTGGCACATACACAGTGGTGGTAAGGGAAGTGACCAACTATTTCCTAAGAGTTCCTCTGTGGAAGTGTGTGATTTCCCTATGTAGAGACTAAAACCATGTAAATTGGGTAGACTAGAATATTTATTTCAGACTTTCAGTACACTCTCATTTCATCAGTGATTACCTAAAGAATTTGGGTCATTAGGTTAGCCAGACCAAATCACCTCTCTCTCCTTCTTTTACCCACCATCATCAAATACTCGCAACCTTCAGGACAAAGCATCAATGAAAACACATCTGGTAGTCAATAGGTTACAAGGGAAAGCAGGAAGCTTCAAATCTATTTTTTCTTCTGAAAACTGTTTCTTCATTTTAAGTGAAACTGTCATTGTGAAATATGACTACATTTTTCTTGGAGCAAGCTAACTACCCACGAAGAAGCAGCATAATGAGAAACAAACACCTCTGGTGCTCTTATGGCCTAAGATATCTTGATATATATCCTGCATAGTGGAACAAAGTCTGGTATGACAGGGAAAACAGATTCATTTGCAAGGTAAACTTACATCCAGACTATGTTGCCAGCTGGTAGCTTCAGTAATATTCTTCTCACAGCTGAGATATGTAGACCTGAACCTCAAAAAGAAGAGGGCGATACAGAATGAGTTAATCCTCACTACACACTTATAGAATACGGGAGGCAACAGAATTTTCTCCAAATTATTCCTTCTTTGCTGTCTATTAAAAGATACAACCAGTGCAAAGTGCTTTTGTTGAGGAACTTTAATCTACAGATTTGTGATAGGTGGCTCTGAGCTCAACTCCTGGACTGAATCCTTAGAGGACTTTGTAAGAGAAACGTCTAATTTCTGTGTCCTTACTAAGATAATGCAATGATCATATTTTTCAGAGTTTTTTCAACAGGCAATTCTACATACAAAGAACAACGCTGAGCACTTAGAAAATGTTCATCTGTAAAGAGGGTATTAATGAGATTGAATGGCTATCATTAAGTTATGGTTGAGCACTGGGCTCAGGTTGATACCACTAGATTTACCAGTCTAAATCTCACTTTAAGAATAAAAATACTATTTCCTATCTGGACCTTCTACTTTAGGATTTTAAAAGAGCTCAGCACCCTGCCGCTCCCATCTGGAGCCTTGGATACACTGCTGGATATTATCTGTTTCTGTGTTATGTTGCACACAGATAATCTACTTGACAAGAAGTTGCACTGACTGACCCTCCTTGAGGATATATTAGTCCTTCACTACTTTTATGCTTCTTATCTTCTTCTTTAGCATAACTTTTTTTTTTCATATTCTTGAATTTCCTGTGAAATCTTAGGTGTCTTATTTTTTTTTTCTTTGTTTTTCATGCTTTTACTTCTTGTCCACACTGCTTAGTACTAGCCATTAAATGGGCACCAAGGCACATTAACAGGACAATGTTGGTTTTCCTTCTTATGTGACTCAGACACTACTGATCTGTGAACTGCTTAAAACCTAGCTGTCTGTATACTGTTTGCCTTTATTAAAGCAAGAGTATGTTTAACTCCTGAACTGGAACCCCTTACAAACCTCTTAAGACTAATTTTTAATGAAGTGTTTTATCCAATAATTTGCTACATAGTTTTGTGTCAGATATTGCACTGTAGAGTCACAAATACAAATATCTCTAAGGGTTAAATTATTGTTTATAATACAACTTTATGGTAAAACAGTCAGTAAATTGTTTTGAACCATGTCTCATTAGATAAGAAGGAAAATTTACTTTTAATAATAAAATCTTCCTCCTCACACAAGATTTAATTTCTAGTAAAGATAGTTTAGGTACCAGTCTACGATGTGTAAGTAGCTTCTATGCAGAATGAAAAACAAATGAATTTTTAATAAAACTATCCTTATTATGTTGTTATGATATAATTTTTTCTCATAAACTCTGATTATAATAATAAACTGCAGCATTTTCAAAGATTATTTTAAATGTTAAGAAAAGAAAGTACAGTAGAGATCATATAATGAATGTATTCCTATAGTGAAGTATAGCTAATGCAAGTTTGATAGGTAACTACATCATTTCAACTTGTTCAAAGATAAAAATCACACATGAAAATCAAAGCTACCCTGTCTTTGTATGATTTTTCCTAGCAAACTAGACATGACAGATTTTCTTTCATTTAATATTCAATCATTACATTGCTGTTTACCTTTAAAGACCAGATGATTATCTTAAAATTTGCTTGGTGCTTTTAATAAAATAGAATTTACACTCTGGGTTTAAACGATTTTATTCTTTTAAAATAAAGAACCCAGCTGTACCAGGCATCATGAAAACTGTGCCTTTTTTGTAATGTGTTTTTCCCTGTTTTTATGAAATCCTGAATCCATGTGCAGAGTTGCAATTTATTAAATGTCATGGATGGGTCATCTGACCAGTAGTTTGAGCAAGAAATTCATATCCCATGATTCTGAAGGCTGAAAGGTTAATATATAACAGATGCTGCTTTGGAGGAAACCATTATGGGCAGTGCTTTTCAATCAATGAGATGCTATTATAAGCAATAGAACCAATTTCTTTTAATCAATGAACCTTTATTACGACATTTACAAAGAGAAGCTTTGTGAAGTTCTTATAAACCATTCTACAGTCTTCAAAAAATAATTCCTTTTGTTTTTGGTGCCTTTTTATGGATTTTGTAGTTTTGCTCATTTTAAGGTAGTGCACTGGATTTACACTCTACTTTCCTGCTTAAAAAAAGAGCAAAAGAAACATGGTAGAAAACATGCATTTAAACCTGAGATGCACTAAAGGCTGTATGTGAGTCCTGTTAAGCAGTGGGGTCACACTGAGCACCAGCACACAGCTATGAGAACCTGTCAAAAGCAGCTCAGCCCGCACACTTTTGAATGGAAGATTCCATTCAGCATGAGGGCCACCAGTTTTCATCCTCAGCACAGATCTCAGCGTGCACTGAGAGTACATTTCAATAGCAAGAAAATATGTCCCTCTCAATAGACACCAGGAGAGAGGGTAATTTGTCTTGCTGTCCATCCTTCTTGTCATTGAGGAATACCCAGTCTGTGCTGGCACTGAGGAATTTTACCATGGGAGCTGGCAATGGATTAGCATTGTTAATTCCCTGTCTTTTGATCTGCAGCTATCCTCTTTCCTCCACCTGGAGAATAAAGCTGAGTTTGATCCTGGATGGCTAGTACCCCAGGCAGATGCCTAATACATGGAGTTTAATTGAATACCCTTTAAAGACCTCACTTTATAATCAGGTGAGAAATGCTTTTTTAAGAAAAAATGTGGCTAAACAAGATCAGGAAGATCCCAGCCCCCTCCTCATCCATTGCTAATAGACTCCATCGTCACCTGTTGTTCCTCTAAACAAAGAAGAGACCTCATTGGTAAAAGCTAAGGCAAAAAAGAATACCTCAAGCTCAACTGTATCTGCTTCCACTAGATTCCTATCCGTGCAATGAATAACAACTTCCTTTCTCAGCTTTTTACTGGCACTGTAGCAGTAGTGATTCTTCTTGTTGCCTGTGATGTTCTTGTAAACTAACTACATCTCAGCTTTGGCCTTCCTGACACCATTCTTGCATGCCCAGGAAATACAACTTTATTCCTTATGTACAGTCAGTCCTTGCTTGCTCTTCTGTTGCCTCACTGTGTTAGAGTTCTGTCATGAATTTCCTGCTTAGCCAAGCTGGTCTCTTGATATGTCTCACTTGTTTCCGTGAGTTTTGGAATAGAGTATTCTTGTGCTTGCAGGAGGCTGTCCTCAAAGACTTCTTAGCTTTACTTTGCCCATCAGAGCTTTCCTTCACAGAACCCACTGATCAGTTCCTGAAGAAGTTCACTGTTGTTCACCTGAAGTCCAGGACTTGCACTGTACCATGCCCCACCCTCACCCTCAAAACCTTTAACTCCAATTCATTAAAGTTACCACAGCCATCTGTCCCACTCATGTCATTTTCATGGAATGATGGTTCCCAGGGGTTGAAGGGAGGATTACTGGCCTGTAGCCTCCTGGGTCCTTCTTCTTGCCATTCTTGAAGACAGGGGTGACAATTGCTTTCCTCCGGTCTTCAGACACTTCCAGTTGCCATAATTGATCAAAGATTATCAACAGTGGACTTGCAATCATATATGCCAGCTCCATCAGGACATTTAAGTGCACTCCATCAGGGCCCATGGACTTGTGTATGTCCTGTTTGTTTAAGTATTCCCTGACCTGATCCTCTTTCACCAAGGGTAAATCTACATTGCTCAAGCCTTTGCCAGCCCAGGTCTCTGGGACCTGGGATCCCTCAGAGATGATCTGACATTCAGTGCACCCTGGATGCTCCAAAAATGTTTCTGTATTTCTCCCATGTTTCCCATCCTTACTTCCTCTATCTGTATGGTTTCTTCTTGTTTCTGAGTTTGGTTATGAGCTCTTTCTTCACCTGCAAATACCTTCTGGCATTTTTGCCTAATTTCACATTAGTTGGTAATGACTTTTTGAACATGGAGTAGGTGATCCTTGAATATTTTACAGATTTTTGGGTGCATTTTCCCTCCAGGTCTTATTGCACAGGACTTTTCTAACAGACCTCTGAGAGGTCAAAACCTGAGAACATGTTCTCAGTGTGAGACCACATTCTGGGACACAATTGATTCTCTTTCAAATTAATTCTTGATTCATTAAGTTCTCTGTGTTTGAAATATTATTGATTGATTTTTTTTTTTGGAAAAAAAGGCCATTTAAAACCTCCCAAAAGGCCATGGATATGAAGATCCACAGAGATACATTCAAGAAAATATATATGGTTTACTCCATAATATAATGTACCCATGTTATACCTATGTGCATGAATATATATAAGAAATGAAATACGCAAAACTCCCTTGGAAACAAAATTTGTGCATCTGGTTTATTCTTACCAATGTTGTTCTCTGAAAATATTGTGTCACTTTCTTTTAAGTACGTGGAATTAAGTATATTCTCTTTTTTAAGAAAGATTTGTCCTAAAAATAGCAATAAATAAATTTTGTTTGCTTCATAATTCCCCTCCATGCTTATTTCCATACTATCTATTCTGGACACAACAGGGGAAATTTCAAGTGTTAAAACAATTATATAAAATGTGAAAATAAAATGTGCTTTTTTTTTTTTTCAACTCAATATCTCTTCCCACTTTTGTAGCAGTATTAGTCTATATAATCAACTCAATATACTATATAATCGCAAAATAATTCTTAGCTGCACTGAGAATATGCAAAAAGTCAACTTTCTTAAGCAGCTTTCTAAAACAATGAAGGTGTGCTCCTTTTATTGTGTGATCATCTAACTAAAGATGCCACACAGAGGCAGAGACACAGCAGGAAGAGGAGTTGTCTCCATGGCATATGACATGTACAGAGTAAAAATACAGCTTTCATTCGAGAAGATTTGCAAAAACCACTGGATGTCTTGCCAATGCAGTCTTTTATAAAGGTAAGAAAAACAGTCTGTCTAACACATGTTAGCAAGGCAGCCCAGGTGGGCATTTGAGAAGGAAAATACAGCCATATTCCAGCAGCAAAATGACATTATTACATATCTCTCTAGGCTGGGAAGGAATTTACCCTAAGGCTGTCAGCAAGGTTTCCTGTTGTCTCTTATTGAATAAAGAATGCTGTACCAAGCCATGGCTTACAGTTTTCACATCACTTGTGACCAGGAACTGTGAGATCACCATGCTTCTCTAAAACGTACACTCTGGGTCAAGTCTAGGGGAGAAGTCATGAAAAATTTCAAAGACTTGCCTGTAATCCTTGAAAACAAACCTGTACAGGTGGAGAATCCCCTCACTTTCACTTGAAAAAGTGAAATGTTAGAGAACTGCGTGCACAGGGTTGTATGTCGTGCATAATGTCTTGCAAAACTGTCATCACAGTTTGTACTGTCTTCCCCTGTGATCAAGAGAAGAAAATAAATAGAATTTTCTGTGTTCCTTTGTGAACCCTTAATAAATGTAATTGTTTTAGAAGACTGGTTTAGGACTGAAGGTTTGAATGATTATAGACTTGAACGCTGGCACCAAATTCCATGTACCTGCTAACACTCACTGGTGAAGTTTTGGCCTAAGACTTATTAAAACGGTGGAAACTACATAAAATGCCTTACACAAGCTGGAATTTGCTCCTTTCAATGAGACTTATTGTATCCATAGAGAGTTGAGTCCATCATGAAGTTGGAGAGACCTGATTCCACGGGAAAGAAGGTGCTAATAACTATTTACCAGTGCAGAGCAATTCAGTGACCAGTATATCAGCATAAAGATATATACATAGAAGAATGTAATTGTCATATAAGGGAATATGACTATTTACAGAATAGCCAGATTCTCATGGACTGTTTAAATAAATTCGGACTTGTTATCTAGGAGAAAACTCATAACTAACCAAACAAAAATAAACCTAAAGCACTTGCCTATAGGATTTTTCATATTTTTTCCAGTCATTTCCAAAATACAAACTCAGAGGAACTCGTGCTGTTGGCTTACAATAGCCCTTCAACATCTTTCTAACTTAGTTTGGTGGAAGAAGTGATCCATTTCCTTATTAGTTTTCTTACCACTGGTTTCAACATAAAGGTACCTATAGAGTAAGTAATACTTACTGGTGATGCAAATGATTATTTCCAAATACTTGAAATTGCTTACAGTCCTTAATACATGTAATATTTTCCAAAATTCACTGTTATATAGTTTACATGAAGGAAAAAGCTTATCACTGTAAATAGCTGGATATCATACCAGCAAAACTTTTTCTGGAGCTTTAATTCAAAATTAATATTGAATTAGATCTTTGAATTTATGAATTTCTGACACAGTTTAAAGGTAACATTATAAGGTTTTTCTAGTAGACATGTGAAATGACATTTAGTTTAACTCTTTTTTTAAGTCTTTTTTTACAATTCATAGTTTTTACCAAAAGAACCTCCATATCAAAAGATTTCCTGTGAAGTGCTTTAAATCGGTTATGATGAAGTGCAGTTTAAAGTAAACTGCTTTCAAAATCTAGTTCTGCACACAGGTCAGCAAACAAGTTGCAAAACTGAGGTTTTTCAAAATCTCATACATTTTATCCCTGGATCAATTCACTGTTATGATTGTATTATTTGTTTTTAAATCTGATTTGTATCTTCATAATTGTTTTCCACCAAAATTCTTGTGGGATTCATCAATTCTGATTATAGTCTTTAAAGCACTTCCTGTCCTCTAGGTATAATAAGTAAATCATAGATTATCAGCTTTATCTTTTGAACTCTCGTCACTCTCCATATGATATTTGGAAAGAATTAATTTTCAAATCTTTCAAAAAAACTTCCTAATATATGTTCTTTTCGCTCCCTGCTATTCTCTTTAATGAAAGAATTTTCTAAGGAAAAGTTTTTCTCCTTAGGGAATTAAATTCAACACATTGTATATGCAGTCAATATTTCATAGTTATAAATATATGTGACTATAATAAAAATTTAGATATTGCTAACATTACTAGTATATTTATATTGTGAACTTTAATCATATATTCTATTAGATGTAAAAAAAATATTAAATTTCTTTCCTGTTCACACCTTCACCTGGCCGCAAATAAATGAATCTACTGCTCCAGTTTGTCTTATTTTATTTTCTTGTGTAAACATTTTTCACATACACATACGTTTTTCAATATCTAGATCTTTCGTAGTTTTTTTATAAAGAAGGATCACTTTATTTAGCACGAACAAAGTATCCTTGCCCTGAGTTTAAAGCAGGTGTATGATTTCAAATTATAAATTAAAGAACAATCTCAACATCTGCATATGATACAGAAGTCTTATTTCTTATGCCAAGGAAAAGCCATGCTGTCATGTTCACTGCTGTTTTCAATATTTCATTTTTAGCATGGTGGGAACAAGAGGTGAACACTGAATTCTCGTGTGATAGCTTAAAAATTTCTTAATTGCTTTTGCCAAAACATGACTTACTAGTTTTGAAGGAACTGTTGTTAAGAGGCGTGTAGCTGATGAGACAGTGAAAGGGAGAGATCCATCCCTTCTGTCACTTCTGCTGGTAGCAGTGAAGTCAGCAAACCTTCTCATATGACAAAACAATTAGACTGCAGTTGCTCATAAATAAATGAAGTCATCAGAGTTATTCCTCACTTTGTGAGGAATAAGACTCTCAGTATGTTTGATTTGGCTTCCAGAGGTTTTCTTATTTACTCAAGGCATCCAGTTTCAATTGCTTATATCTTGCTGTTGCAGAAGATACCAGCCTCAAGAAATAGAAGAAGGAAATATTTAGAATTACATGAGATAAATAAAAATACAGAAAATCAAATCCAGTTGTAAAATATACCTTTTCACAGCTCTTCTAACACTTACACCTCTGCTGAGATTATCATCTATGCTTATTTGACATCCAGAAATTGAAACAAAATAGAGACGAGCCATGGTACTACAGTCCAGTCTATTTTATCTCTGTCAGAATAGCGGCATAGAAGATCAATGAAACCAGCAGGTCGGGGCCTCCTCTCATTGTCATTATCTACCAGAGCAAGAATAAGGAACAGTTGGAGATACTAGAACATTTTCTAACTTTCTAGTTTACTGCCGAGATCCATTACTTTTAGTTGTCAGAGGTTTTATGGTCTAAGTGCATCCTTGAAATGCAGCATGACAGGATAAAGTGAAAAGATTCAGTTTCTGACCATCTAAATACTTTTGGTCCTGTTTTAAAAATTAAAAGAAAGAAAAAGGTGTTACTTAGCTTTGTTTTTACGTCAAACCTGTGAGGCTGAAGTGAGCAGTGTGGGCCTAAGACTAAGTGAGAGTGCTGAGCCACAGTGATTCCTTGGCAAAGGACAGGGAAGTTTGAAGCCTGGTGGGATGGTTTTCTCTTCCCCTTCTTGTCCTGTACAATTCCTGGCCTGTGATCATCCAGAACATGTTTTCCCTTCACTTTTTCATTCAGTGTTTGTTGACTGATAGCAGGGGGCAGGCTGCCGAATTGCATTATGCCAAATGCCCATGTCTGCACCTCTCTTGTGTCTGAGCTCTGTGCCTGTCAGTCACCTACCAAGGCATGATGGGGCTTAAAACCTCCAGGTCAATAGAGAGTAGTTAAATAAAATTTTATATACAACAAAGGGAAGGAGTAAATTTAGACATGCCCATGGAATTAAACCTCTCAAAGAAATCCATTGTCATTAGGGCCCAAAGGCTTCATTAAATGTCCATTTATCCTGGCATTTATCATCTTTTCTGTCAAATGTAGCCTTTAAAGGATGCCTCCCAGCCATTGGGAGTGCTGAACTGCATGACTGCACAGTGCTCAATTTACTGCACACACTGTAAGAACAACAAAACTCTTCATAATACATTTGCCCATCCAGGAAGCATCAGTTTCATTTAGCCAGAATCTTCACTTTTTTTTTTTTTTTTCCCCAATTCATTTCTATGTAAAATTCAAGGTGCTGTCTCTGATCTGTTAAGATCTACATGATTTGTTTCTTGGCCTTAACCAAGGCAGCTAATGTCAAGATTGTCACATCACATTAACAGCCTTTCCAAGCTGCTGGACACCACTCTGAGTCAGATTGAATTACTTAAAAAGGAAATTCAGTTACAGCAGAGGCTAACAGCTGGGATTGCAAGTCTAGACATGTACCTAGAAATGCAGCAGTGTTCCTGAGAATCTGGATACTGGAATTTATGTTTTTTTTTTCCTAGAATACATTAAACAACCTTAAAGTAAACATGTTCCCTAGTGCAAAATGTCTACCAGAAAGATCCTTAGGGAAAGAACCTTTTTTCCCAAGTCCATACAGGATATAATATTATTTAATAATTTTGCTGTCTTTAGAAGTATACACAAAATAAGTGCATTTTTAGTATCTGCAGTTTAAGAAATTAAAAACTGGATAGATTCTTGGTGTTCCACTGATGAGGAAGCAATGTGAAATACAAAATAATACCTCTAAACTATATTTCCCCTAAATTTTTGTTGGCTTTAGTTCCACCCCTGCATTTACCAAGAGTGACCATCAGCTCCCAACAGCACATGCATGGGAACCATCCACCCAGCTCATTGCTGTACAGTGCACACAGTCACAGACACCTGAACAGGTGCCCACTAACCATGAAGCACTGAGATGCAGCATCATCTGAGAACCTCAAGAGGGACAAAGAGAAGTTGGTGAAACAGCTGCACGTTACCTGTATTCATATACAGGTTAGAAGAAAGTAAAGACAACATGAAGAAAAAAATCGCTGCAAAACAAACATAAAAAACATTAAGCGAAAAATAATTGCTAGGTAATGATAATAAAGAGGGTCAAAAGTTTGTTTCCTTTTCTAATCTAGAACTAACTTCTTGATTTTTTTTTGCCACAAAAAACCCCCACAAACTATATGGAGAATGTATTTACTATCCGAAGACTTTTAAAATTATACTCTCTTGAGGACATGTTACAGACAATAAAGCAGGACAAAGTGGCTTTTTCTGCAGCAGTAACTTAGAGTCAGAGTTTTATGAAAAAAGAAAGAGAGGTAACAAACAATATGTACATCTTTGGTCAGAACTATAGTGAAATAGAAGAAAACATTAGCAACCATATTTTTTGAAATATTTTTTCCCAAGCCAGATTTTTATTGTGTTTTTTATGTGCCTGTGATCACACCACTTTTTTTAAGGCCTTACTGATACAGAACAGCACCTTGATACTGAAATAGCCCCATCTATTTCAGCGACACTTGCTTTCCCACCAAGACTTCAGGAAAAAACAGTTAATCAGAAATTGTTAGTAGGCATCTAATTTAATTTTACTAATTAGATCCTATTAAGTTAAATTGAAAGTTAAAAATATACTCAATTAGACACCAGAAATAGAACTAGGGCCATTGACATTATCCTTATCACAATATTGCCTAAACTTCCTGCTAAACTCTGTATTAAGTGAGAGAATTACAGTGTGAACTACTGATCAGTGCACATGGAAAATATTTTATTACATTTCAGAAACGGTCTCTTTTGAAAATACAGTTCCTGTGGAGAGTTTCAACCCAAGGTTCAGAGTGCTTGTGTCCCATGTGCACGCTGCAGATTGAGATGCTCGTTGGTCCTGTGCCAAAACAGGGCTCTGCAACACCATCAGTCCTGCTTAGGAAAGGAATGACAGAGTTGGAAGTAAAATTGGCATAAGGTGATCTGTGATATTTTTCAGGGTGCAAATTAATTGGTACTTGGTGTAGATTTATTTTTTGATGCAATTTCACTATACTTACTAGCTTTATAGTTTGCTGGAAACTCGTTACAGAGCAAGCAATCCAAACACCTCAGTACTAGCTTTGACTCAGTGCAGTCAGTCAAGGGACATTGGCTGTTGACTTTAAATGGCTCAGGATGATCACAGAATCATAGAACAGTTTTATGCCAGTAGGGACCTTAAAATACATTTAGTTCCAATTCAATTGTCATGGAAAGAGATGCCACCCACAAAATCAGGTTATGCAGGGTCTCATCTGACTTGGTCTTGACCAAATAAACAACATCTAATAGAACTTGCAAAGGACATGCAGAAAAAATTACTTGGCCAAGGAGATTGTATCAGGCATTCTGATTCAATAATATTAGTAACAACAACTCTGTGAAGATTGTGGCAAAGGTTTGATTCTCTCTTCCAGTACATCACCTTAAAATAACATTGTTCTGCTACTGGTGTCAGTGAACTTGGGCTTGTGTAATGGATGGAGGGATCACACACAAGCAGAAGCTTGATGTCACCTAAAGACTGCCTTGATTATGTGGGGAATTTCTGTAGAAATTCCATGATTTTTTTTTTCATTCTTATGAAGTAGGCCTTGTTGAACACTAGATAGACTCCAGAAAGAAAGAATGAATGGTATTTCTTCCTTTGTTTAGTGTAGGTGACCTAGTCAGAATGAGCATTTCTATGAGTATGGCAGGTATGTACTGAACTGAATAGATACAATACCTATCCCTGTGCAGTATGTTTAATGTTGATAAAGTAGTGGGATGAGGCAAATGTAAATTTAAGTTCATGTCTACATACAAAAGCACTCCCTTCCACTTTGTATCATTCCAAGCTGTTACAGAGAGAGTTGTATCTCTATCCAGTTTTTCTGGAACTTCGTGCAGTAGATACTGATCTATGAGTGGTCCAAACCAGGGAAAAAATGAATTCCCATATGTTGGGAATGTATGAATTCCCATATATTCCCATATATGAATTCCCATAAGTTCCCACGAGCTAATAACGTTTAGCACACATCAAATACCTTGGTCACATAGTTTAAAATGTTTGGGTTTTTTTTAAATCGTGACTTTTCTCTTTTGCCCTTGGTATTTAACTGCTTAGTGTAAGTTTATAAGGATTTTTTTTCAATCCGCCTTCACAGAAAAAAGCTGTTATTGAGAACTTTGAACTTATATTCCTAAATATTTTAAAAATGGGGGGGGGAAAAGATCAAAATTACTCCCATGAAATAAGCAGTTTTAATTTTATTTAATAATTATTTTCTGAGGAAAAAAAGTCAGCATTTTTTGACTTTTCTTGTCAGGGATACTTAATTTTAAAATTTATGATCTAGAGAAAAGAAATGGCAATGGATAAATGTTAAGCTACTACCCAAATAAAACCAAATATTTTTAAAAAGCATGTTTTTTTGATTTTGACTGTTTGATCAAAAATCATTTAAATCTGATGGAAAAACATTTTAGATTTTCCCAAGCTTCTTTTTTTAGTGAAAAATTTATTAATTGAAAAATTTTTATTTAACAAAAGAATGCAGCTCAATTTTTCCTGTTGAAACATGGAGTGGTCTCAAATAGTATTTTACAGACATTTATTATGGATGTCTACTCAATACAGTGCTAATGGGGGATAAGTTTATAAGACATCTGTTAATTTTGTTATGAATGAAAAATTAAAGCAGAAAAATAAGAAAGCAGGAAAGAAATTACTAGAATCTAAATATAATCCGAGAACTGTGCAGGTTATGACTTGAAACTTTGGCTATAACAGTTTGACTGTAAAAACATAAATGCTTTTGGAAAAGGTACTTAACAGCCAGATATCCAAGTTGTCAGATGAAACTCTGTTAAGGGAACAACTGCTATAGGGAATGTAAAAGAAGGGATTAAGGACATTTAAGTACTGTACTTAGGTTGTTAGAGATTACATTTTTCTAATTTAAGATACAGTATATGTTTCGTTCTGAGTCATGGATGGAGAAAAGTAGGGATATCTAGTTAATACAAATTGCTAGGAATAAAAAGTGGGGAGGAAAAGTCCCCCCTGCCTTTATCCTAATTTGCATCTGCACTTAAGAAGAAAAAGAGTGACGGTAATTGCTTTAGAGGGATGCAAGGGAAATAAGCTAAATTAATACCAGTTATGAAGCAAGATTAAAGAAGTTCTGTGTTTTTTCTCATTTAAGAAGAGGAGACTTCACAGTGATGTAGCTGAATTTTCTAAAAATATGACTAGTGGAGATTAGCAGAAGCAGAGAACAAAACATTAAGAGAAAAAAAAAACTTATAAAATTGGCAAAAGAAAGCAAATACATATGAAACTATTTCACATAAATAGCACTCTTCCTACAGAATCTTTTACCAGAAGCAGACATACAAACTCAGAAGAAGAGAGAGAGTTGTCTAAGTAAAAAGTTGGCATAATTTAATATAAAGTAAACCACAAACTGAAATTTGGGTTTGGGAAATGAATCTCGACAAAATGATAATAAGAGATGTTTTCAGTTGAAACTCAAACGACTTTTTCCAAAACCTCAAAAAACAGAGAAAGGTTGCTTTTTTCTCTCTTTTCTGAGGCACACAGCCTTGTTTCTGTTTAATAACATGTGTTTCCCAAAGTAGATTTGCTGCAGTCATTCCTGAGCAAGAAGGTCAAAAGAATCTATTGGTATCTACAGTAGTATATAGATAATAGCCGGAAGCAGGTGCTCACTGATTTTGAAAGGATAGAGACATAATCGGGAGTAGTAGGAAAGAAAATAAATAATTTATAATATTTTTTTGTGTGATTTGAATTAGAAAGTACTGGTACCTCAAGAAATGTAATTGGTTTTTGCATTCTGACAAAATGCATGGGTAGCAAATATTACAGGTCTAAATACTTGAAATTTTTACTTATATTTTAACAGTGTCTGCATAGCAAGAGCTTGTTATATGTTCCTGAACAACCTTTCTACACTGGCACAGAGCTACCTTCCTGGTAGAAGCTTGTTGTTATTTTAAAGAGAATGTGCAATTCTGTGGTGATCCCACATATCAGGAATACTTGTAATTCTCATATTTCAAAAAATGAAATAGTAGATTGAAAATGATGAAGTGAAACCTGATGACCAAAGATAGAGAAACACACATTTTTACAACAGGGCATATTAAACTGAGTCCTGAAAGTCTTAGTCTGGGAAGAGATGATAGAAATATGACATGACTAGAGGAAAGAAATTAATGTCATGAACAGTATATTTAGGAAATTATTTAGTCACTATTTTCCCAACAGAGATCAAGCGGATGGAGATGATTTGTATAAAATTGTCAGGTGGCCATTAAAAGAAATCTTTTTCTTTCAGCATCACTCAATTACACTGTAGAACATTTTGTTACAGTATATTCTTTATATCATTGCTTCGATAGTTTCAAAAAGTAATTATGCAAATTCCTGAAAGAAAAATCCATGAAAGTCTTGTAAACAAAAATTATAGGAATTCTTTCAGGCAAAAATTTGCTGAAAACAAAAGAAACATGCTGAGCTGGAAACATTTCTCTGTATTTGTTATTTGATTTGTATATATTTTATAAGGTAATCTCAAGCATCCACTCCTAGTCATCACAAAATTCAAGGTCCTCAGCTAGATGGACCCTTGCCTGACACAGGACAACTCAAAACACTTGTAAGGATACAAATAACTTCTACATAGCACAATGTAAGGCAAATACTCACCTTTTACCAGAGTAGAGGGAAAAAATATACAGAAACAGCAAAGCTAATAGCTGTTTCTGCATACTGACATTTTAATAAATATAGTTTTCAATTATATTTGGAAACAAATTACATTTTAGATTTTCATTTCATTAGCTTGATAGATCAAATTTATTTCAAAAATCTGATTATTATCAAACACTTTCTGATACGGTGTAAGAAAAAAGATGCTTTTTACATAACTATTTATACCTCAGATCTCTTTGAAACTCATTTGAGTATCTCTTTCCTTGCCATTTTTATGGTGGTTTTGAGACCTTCATTATTTTTCATTTCTGGATTGACTGGTTTATATTTCACTGAAGTTACTTTTTCTGATAGCTTCCTTTGATCACTTTTGGTACCAGAGCTAAGAACCATATTACTACCTACACATTTCGTATTACGGATAATCCTGCCACAAATCTTCTCTTGATCCTTGCAGTTATCTGCTCCTAGGTCTGTGGAAGCAATTTTCATTTCCAGAATTTCAAGGATATATACAGTAACACAGCAGGTAAGACAGGCATGTTACCTTCTCTGCTTGAACACACTTGCTCTGCTTGCTCGTAATTGAATCTATGTGTTGTTTTATTAATTGCAGTCAGTTGTTTTAGCAGAAGATTGAGACTTCAATTATTCATTCTGTATTCACAGAACCAAATATTTCCATGGACTTTTTTTTTTTCTACTAGAAGGAAGATCATCACATAAACCAAACCTTTTCTGACAGACATTTGTATTATGTAAACATTCCTGTAATACTGATCCTAGGCCCTCCCAAGACTCCTGTATATGAGGTTGAATGGTTCTGGTTGCAAGATGGGTTTTTTTGTAATTTAAAAAGTAAATCTTCTTTGCTGTGATTTAACATCCTTACCTCTTGCTTTTGTCTAAAAAGAACAAAGATAAAACTTTATTCCTATTTGTTCTCAATGGAAGATTTTATACTTCCAATGCCTTATATTTCTCTTGTCATATTTCTAAATACTTTTAAAAAAATTATTTAAAGTTTCAGGTAATATATAAAGCTGTATGAATCATTTAGTTGGAGACTTCATATAGATTTTTTGCATTCTTTTTCCTGTCTTGGAGAAAAGTTAGTTTATATTAAAATGTATAGATGTATAATAAAAATTGTATAAATAATAATGAAGTACATTAAAACACATGTGTGATTGAAATGCAAATTTACAAAAAACAATGGGAAATAATCTGTGATTTAAATAAATGTCTGTATTGTCATTCTGTATTTTCTCCCAGACTTTATCTGTCTCCCACTTCAGGTAAAAAGCAAGCAAGCAAACAAGCAAATCCAGGAACTGGACAGCACCCAAACAGTCCTTGCTTATATATGTTATTAATCCATGTTATTATTCCATTTTAATTTAGGGTAAAGCTGGCTGTTTCAACTACTGTTATACAGTTGCTTTGTAGCTTGTTGAAATTACAACTTCAATATTACATCTGCAAAAGTGTAAATTACAATAAAAACTTGACAGAATATGTTTGTGTGAATATTTCATAACTATCGCGTAGTCATTTATAAGTGAACTATCTAATAAGAAACAATAACATTAATGCTGTAAAGATTTAGAAACCATTCTGAAAACAGGCTGTCATATGTCAGGATCAAAAATAAGGTGCATAGAATAAGCATGGACAATGTGTGAGGGATGAGGCATCATTAATGAGACAGAAGTGCTGAAATCAAGGAAATATCATACAGTCAAAATGAATGAGTGGCATGTGGGGACTTTGATTGGGAGATACAACTGATGAGGCAAAGCAAGAGGGATTCATCAATAGAGCACAGCACAGAACAAGGAAATTAAAAGAAAATCTTTGATACTGTCAAGAAGTATCCTAAATCACTCAGCATTCATTGCAAAGTCATCAAGGCAGCAGATGGCAAGGACCTAATGAGGCCAGAAAACATCAATAATGTCTTTTAAAGAAGGTTTCTGGAATTATAGAAAACAGTGAGGAGGATTCTGGTCTTGAGTAGGAGTGAAATACCATCTATATAGAACAATATCCACACATACCTACCATCAAGCTAGCCAATAAACAGTTATAAATTGTATATATGATAGCATTTTACATAATATAATTATACAAAAGCAGTATCTACTTGAATTATCAGGATAACCTGGTTCAGTCTCCATGGAGAAGGCATCAGTAAGTTTTCCTGTTCATAATGCACAGTGAATTTATGTGGGACTGCCTAAACAATTAAATTGCAGATTATAAGTACGTACATGAAGATTCAAACACAGTTGATGTGCTTCAGGATGCATATATTGCATAGAGTGTAGATAATTTAGATATATTTTTTTTGGCATTCAATCTTTTACTAAAATTGCTTTCACAATTGGAGCCCAAACTCAAATTCTCTTCCCCCGCCATGTCTCTTGTTCTCCTTTCCCCTTAAAGAGATATATTTCCTTGTGTTGGGGAAATGTCTTCACTATTTCATTCGTTGTGAGTGTTCTTTCTCCAGCTTCCCTCATCAAATCAAAGTCTTATTAAAATTTCAATGAGAAGAAACAGAATACAAAGAAGCAGCATTAGCAGCAACTTGATTTTAATTTTATTATAAAGTTATTTTAAGATTCCTTTCGTTTCTATTCCTTCTTCTCCCTTTTCTTTTTTTGTTCTTTTCTATTTCCTTTCCCACACTGTCTGTCATCACTATATTCGTCTGCCTTTCGTGCCTTTTGATTTTACCAGATTCTACCGCCACTGACACTAGTACAAATAAAAGAATTGGTCCCTATATTCTGCAATTCCCTTATAATGACGTGTTATATTTTTATTTAGATATATTAGATATTTTATTTCTACTTATTTCTTATATATAATAATGTGGGAGAAACAATCTGTTTTTCCTCAATGATTATATAATAAAGACTTTCAGAAAATAAGAATTAGTTTCCATGAAGAAATTTGCATAAGGTGCAGAAGCTCCCTAAAGAAGAAAGCAGAAGGCTGTGGACAGTGGTTCAAATAATCAGAATATTTATAATAGCAGAACAGAAATAGTTAAAGGAGTGTAAAACTGCATAATAATCAATCTCCTAAGGGAATAAGATTCTTCTGCATTTCATTAGAGATCGTTTCAAGGGCAAGATGGAAAAGCCAAGACTCAGCATCTGTGTGTAAGGCAAGAGCAGGCTCTGACTATACTGCAATTCTTGAAAAGGGCATAATCTTACCCTCAAGTACCTTGCATTTTTAGTCCATGATTCAAAATAGTTGTCCACAAAAGCCAATCTATTTAACAACAACTATAAGAAAACCAAAGCCCCACCAAACAAACAATCATCAAACAACCAACAAAATAACTACTTATAAGAAATCCCAGTTGCTCTTTATTTATTGTTTTAGCTTCTTAAGCAATTTGAGATAGTCTACATTTCAAATGTTCAGAAATTCTTAAAGTAATTTTGCTGCCTAGAAACACATCAGAGGTGAATTTAGATCCAGTCACCTTCAGAGTATGCTAGAGAACTGCTCAGGTTGGGTATGAAACAGTTGATACCCCTGTACAAATGCAAAACTCTTTCAGCTCCTCCAAGATATATTCTGATGAAAATATTTTAGCCTTTCAAAAAAATAACTTGTGAATCTGGAATGAGCAATTAGGTTTATTTGATTTTTTATATAACTAAACACTCTGTTCCTAAGCCAGATCAAGCCCTGTAGAAGGAAAATCAGCCTGACTTCAGTACGCAGTTCCATTTTCAAAATTTCTGCTCGCTTGGGTTTTCACTTAGTTGTTGTTTCCCACTTCCCCTTAAGCATCTGACTGTCAAATAAACATTCACACAATCTTTTCAGGAGGCCCTACCTGCTTCTCGTGCTTGAGTATATCTTCATTAGAAAGAGAGCCATCTCCTGAAATGGTGGGCGCGCAGCTTGAAAGGATTGAAGGACAAGTATGGCCTAAGAAAATCAGTGAGTAACTTGGATCAGTGGACAGATGACTCAGGGAACTGTCCCTTGCCATGTAAACCAAACAAAAACAACAAGCAAACACCAAGGCATAAAACTGTAACAAGCTGCGAGATGAATTTCCAGGCACGGAGATATGGGAATAGTTTTATCATTTCTGTATGTTAGAGAAGATTGATTCCGTGCAACCTGGCGTGTTCAGAGAGCTGGTATCACAAACGTGGAATCATAGGATCATTTACCTTCAGAAAGACCCTTAAGATCATGTGTGCAACCATAAACCAAGCACTGCCAAATTCACCAGAAAACCATGTCCCTATGTGTCACATCTACATGTCTTTTAAACAGCTCTGGAGATGGTGACTCATCATGGCTTGGCTTCATGAATGAAGATTTCGAAGGGCTCTACCCACACTTGATGCAGGCTCGCTGATGGCTGAAAAGGCCAGTGCTCGACAGACAACTCCAGTTGCAAAAGACATAGCAGAAAGACTCCCCAGGTGGTATCAACTGGACGTGATTCCTTCTGCATTGTCTTTTCTCCTCGAGAGTGATCTTGCATGAATTCTCAAAGGAGGTAGCGGTGTTATAGATGATGTGTCTCCAAGCCTCCTGATTGGAGGCCAGAGCAGACCAATGATGATGGTCAATATGGCCAAGGCTGAGATGTTGCTTCAGGGAGTCCTTGTATCTCCTTTTTGGGGCTCCTCTCTTGCGGCAGCCGGTGGCAAGTTCACCACAGAGTATGATCTTAGAGAGGTGGTGGTCCTTCATCCTGGAGACGTGCCCTGCCCAACGCAGCTGTGTTCTCAGCAGCATGGCCTCAATACTCATGACTACTGCCCGTTCAAGAACAGATGTATTTGTCACATAGTCTGTCCAGTGGATTTTATGGAGGCAGCGTTGATGGAACCGTTCTAGGAGTCGCAGATGGTGGCGGTAAATGACCCATGACTCAGACCCATATAAAAGAGTAGAAAGTACAATGGATCTATAAACACTGATCTTTGTACTTTTCTTCAGGTGTTTATTTCGCCAAACTCTTTTATGGAGTCTACCAAAAGCACTGTATGCCTTTGCCAACCTGTTGTCTATCTCTTTGTCAATCTTACCATCTGAGGAGATGATGCTTCCCGGGTAATTAAATTGCTGGACTGTTTTGAGTTCTGATTCGCCAATGGAGATATGGGGATGATGGAAGACTTCCTGAGGTGCAGGTTGATAGAGAACCTCTGTCTTCTTCAAGCTGACTTCCAGCCCAAAAAGCTCAGCAGCCTCTGCAAAACAGGATGTTAAACGCTGCAGACCTATTTCTGTGTGAGCAACGAGGGCAGCGTCGTCAACGTAAAGCAGCTCACGGACGAGATGGTTTAGGGTCTTGGTGTGGGCTTTCAGTCGCCTGGGGTTGAATAGGCCACCGTCTGTATGATACCATTTGTGCATGGGTAGGGGCAGCAGGACCTCCAGTCTCACCACTATGCACCCCAGCAACCCCTGCACCCGTAACCCTTAACCAGAGCCAATTGTCTTACATTTGTAACCACACGAATGGTGTAGGGAAAACAGAGATACTTCAAGAACAAAAAAAGGGGTTTTGTATTGCAGTAACAGTTGGTTACTGCTGATAGCCTGTGCTGCAGATCAGGACTTGTGTTTGAGGTGCAGATGGAGTCCCCCTGCACACATAAGTCCTTTCCTCCCTTTTTCAGTAATTATCCATATTTTTCTATATTTATATAACTGAAATATAGAGATATATATATACACTTAGGCTGTTATATTTTTTCTACTTTTTAATAAAAATAAAATAATTAAAAAAAAACAGAGCTAAAAATCATATATTTCCTTAAAATAGGAATGCTTCCTGAGTATTCAGAGGACTAAATAAAAGAATGAAATTCCCTACGCAAACCTCTGCAAATATTTCTTTTATTTTTAATTTCTTTATAATTTCTTTTTTTTTTTTTTCCGTTTCCTGGTAGCCATGTCCTACTTCAGGACTCAAGATAACTTCTGTTAACTCTTCTTAACTCCGTTTCTGTAAAGATCAACAGTGAGCTGATAGGTAGACATCTGAAAGATATGTAGAATAATTACTGGCAATGGCATATCAAGATTTGGATTTTAATTACCTGTTAGAAGTAGCCTAGATCAGATAACAATTGTAATAAAAATAATATATATCCTACTGGATAAAATATTTCTGTCTTTGCTACCACGCCCAGAATTTATGTTTTCATGGTTTTAGATGCTTAATAGATTCATAGGTTCTCTTGATATTAGCATCTAAGATCACTGGAGCAGAAGACACCAAGAACTACAATTATGTTGCTTTTAGGAAGTGGTTTTTGCAGCTTTTATTGTTGAGTCAAAAAGAAAAATTCAGTTCTACTTCTCTGTATGAGTTTTCAGCAGCTCATTGCCTGTTACTAGAACAGCTAGTCAAATTAGGAGGATAATATATCCAGTCCAATCCACATTGCCTTTTCAAAACAAAATCAGTAATCATTCTCAGCATGATCCTGTTTTTCTTCCAGTACTAGAAAAATAAGTGAAGAAGAGGGAGGAATTTGACTGTGTAGCCTTAAATGAAGATGTCAGTACAATAGACCCATCAGAAACCTGTGTGAAGAAAGACAGCAAGGAGAATGCTGGAACAGCATGATACAAAATACACAGGACAGACACAAAATTTTGCTGTCAGCAGAATTTTGTCATGTGTTAAAATGCCTTAAGATCAAAATGAAGGAAAGAAACAGCTTAACTGCCTCAGTAAATAGCATAGAATCTGTGGGAATTGAAATCTCAAGACTCAAAAGGACAAATAAAGCATTGGGTCTGTATTACCAATTGTCTGACTGAGATGGGATCATCAACTGTGATATGCTGAGTGAAACCAGAGAGACACCAAGGGCAGAAAAAGCAACTGTATTGGGTGACTGCAATTACCCTTATGCACAATGGTCAAATGTCACACTGGAATGTAAGAGATTAAATTTTTAGGTGTTATCATGGAGTGGCCAGATAACAGGCCCGGAAGAACACTACAGCCCTGGCCTTGATTCAGAGCAATGTGGAGGACTTGGCTCAATGCCAAGATGTTCTGAGTCTGTGATTCCAAAGATTTGTCCACAAAAGCCAATCTGTTTATAAAAAAAAGCAGTTTCATGCTTCTGTAAGAAATCAAAGGCTCATGGGCAAACAACCACCCCAGAACCTCCATTGCAACCAGCTCATATTAAACATCCCTAGAGAAGCAAAAAAAATAACCTCAAGTTAGTTAAACTTCACTAAGAGGAACGATGGGAAAATGCAGAAGATTAAAAGTTAAGAAAAACCAATCCACAAGTTTAGTTTTAATGCTACTGAAGATGCCATACTGGGAGCACAGTGGCAAGAGAAAACAGCTATTGGGAAAGACTTGAGAAAGAGTAGAAGGAAACCAGCATAACTAAACAGCAAAGTGAAGCATAATATTAGAATCAGGAAGATGTCATTCAAAAAGGTGAAGTTGCATCTAAATGAGGAAAACAGATAACAATGATCAAATAGACCGTATGACCCAAATGATCATAAACTCTGGAAATCTGCATGCACAAAAAAAATATAATGTAATAAAAATTATATAAACAGATGGGCGAAAAAAACTTTGTGAAGCTATTATCTACTGGTATCAAACCCAGTACTTAATCCTTTTTCCTTCATTAGGAGTGAAGAACCTGCCCAGAAAGCCATTTTATTTTGGAATAGATAATAAGTCATTTTATTGAGGATGCATAAGGATTATTGAAGACAGTCAGGTGCATATAATAAATATTTTAGACTTGGATTAAAGCATTGTAATAGAAAAAAATAAACACTTGAGAATAAATTAAGTGATTTTCTAGAAGTAAAACTACTTTTGAGATCTTCATTAATCTAAAAAAAAAAAAAAAATTCTGAAAAAACAACCTTTCTGAAGAGTGGGCATTTTGAACCATGGCATGGAGAAAAATGAACTTCACTACTGGGTTTGTTAGCATTTTGTAACTGTGCACTTGAGTCCTTTAGACACGGTTAGCATATCAAGTTTATACACTCTGTAAAGTTATCAATAAACTAAATCTTACTAAATCTCCAGTCTTTGTGTATATTCTGGTCTACAAAAGAAAAATGACAGACAGAAAAATTAAGAAGCAAATGTACTAAGTTCTTCACTAATCAAAAATAAAAGACTAATTTGTCAAAGTATATTAATGACATTTGCCCTTTTTTGCTTAAGGTGCAGAATTTTCCCCACAGTTCAGAAACATATGGCTCCACAGAGATCTCAATTTTTTATTCTTTTGCCCTTTCAGATCACTCATAGCCTTCTTGTAATTTATAGTTCTTTAAGTTACTGTTATGTTTTCCCAGGGGCTGGCATTTTCATCTTTTAACAATTAAGATTTAATGGCTGCATGGACATGTGTAGGTGAAACATCTTCCAGCTCAGCTGCTGTTGTTTCTTGGTTACCTAGCCTTTTTAAGATTTTTGGCTTTGGGATTTGACAGACCTCCTTGTGTGCTCAGTGCTGTTTCTCCACAGCTAATACTGTGGGGCACATTTCGCTGTTGTACACAGCACGTGCCAAAACCTCAAGGAGCAGAGATCAGTGCACCTGGTGTCTGTATAACTGCATGTTTTAGCTAAACTACACTATGTCTCTTCAGATGTGAGGTAAGGTCACTTGATCTCTGTACAACCTTGTATTCTGTAGATTTTTGGCATTTGAGGACAGCATGCCCTTTTTTTTCCCCAGTAAATCAGTGTACATTGACAGGGTGGATGTCTTTGTGTATTAAAACTGAAATGGAGTTAGCCAACTGCATGAGCAAACGAATGTGCACTGTTATTTCAAGGAGTGAGTACTAATCAAAAGATCAAGATAAATATATACTTTCTAAATGTATTTACCCCAAAAGAAGGGCAGTTTGCTTTAACCAGAAAGTTTCTAACATCAAACTACTAGAGGAATGATGCTTAGACAGCTATATTATTACCCTTAGAATAATTTGCTCATACTCAGCCATGCAGTTTTCCATATACCCTGCTCTTAATGTTTTTGTACACATTGTACTGTTGAACAGAATTGTCCTCCATATATTATTCAAAATATTTTACACTGTGAGGTTTTAAAGTGACACTACAAATGCTGCAGGTAGCATTTCCTTTTCCCCACAGAGGTCACAGAAAACCCAGAGCAACTTTAGATAAATAAATATTTTTTTCTAGACCTATACAGGTCACATACACACACATACACACACAAAACCAAAACAAAACCAAACACCCCAAAAGAGAGACAAAGGGATGGCATTTACTCTGCTTATACCCATGACTATGATGTTCATTTGGAACACAATAGGTAGAATTAACCGGAATAAAAGTGGAAATTGAGACTGTCTTTTGGGTAGATATCCTTCACCCATATATTTCCTCATAAAAATCACTCAATTTTAAGAGATGATGGAGAATTTTTGCCATTACAGAGAATTATCACCATTCTTCATGTCACATGCTTACCATTTACCAACACCTGAAGTACAACACACCACCTGGATCATACTAGCTGGTCCAGTGCAGTAAGTGGCAGCAAGTACTTTGTATTTGCAATATTGCATCTGAATATAGCCAGTTATTGCTATGTGATATAGCCAGTAATTATTTTGAGTTCACTGGGGAATATATAATAAAATAAATGAACCTGCTGTAAGTCATTTTTTGGATTTCGTCCGTTGAAATGATTTTCACACACACACACACTATTAGAATTTTTTACTGGTGAAAAAAATCATTGCCTTTCTCTTTTGTGAACAGAAGTATTTTGCCACAGTGATAATAAAATTTCATTTTTTATTTAGTTTGCCTGTATGTCTTTGATAAGCGCAGTTGAGGTTGGGACAATTTTGCATGGTGAGTTGCAGTGTAAAAGTCAATTTTAGCATACAAAATTCTGTTTCTCCTGCATAGAAAATAGCAAGTAAAGCAGTTGCAGTGCATGAATTAAAATTTGAAGATTCCGTCCTCCCCTTCCCTTTCCATCTGGAAAAAGAAATAATTTTTTCTTTCTTTTTTTTCTCTCTCTTTTTTTTTTTTTCCTCAGGACAGAAATACTTTTGCTGAGAACTATCTCCACACAAAAGCTTACAGAGCTGAATATGATGTCTTGTCTTATCACTTCTGAACAGACTCTGGAGTTTGAAAAGACTTCTGAAATTTGCTTAACTTGCCATTTCCTAATATAATGAGGAAATCAATGTGTCTTGCTTTTAGAAATGCTGGTGGCTTCAGAATAATTTGAGAGTCAGCAAGGATAGGCAGAAATGAATCTGCAAGTACTTGTTCATCGTCGGAATATCTGAGATGATTTACAGATAAAAATGCATTAATTTGCTATTGTTAGGGAGAATATGTCATTCAGATATACTCATTAGTCTGAATGTTTTCTGAATAAGTGAATTCAGATTTTGGGGGCTTCTGAATGAGACCTACAGGGACACACATACCCACCACCCCTGCAACTGGGTAGAGCTGCAAAATGGGATTACAGCAGGGGAAACAGCTCTGTTAGAATGAAATGGAGTGGTGGAAAGCACAAGCTCTCCTGCTCTCCAGTGAGTAAAGCCCAGGCCTTCATCCCCCTCAAACCAACCTTCCCCTGGTAAGCCTTAGTTCAGAGTCGGGAATTGGTCACTGGAGGAAAACAAAATTTGTTAGAGGATATATTTGAGAATATGTACCCATGATTAAAGAGCATCAGCAACTGTATGGGAAATATAGGACAAAGGTAATTTTTGAAATAAGTTAATAGTTTGGGAAAGGCAATTCAAATGTGTTTATCTTTAGCACTGTGTGCACCCCTTAGCATTGTTACTCAGGGTTTGGGGGGGATTTTAGTTTGTGTGGAGTTCAGAAGCTAAATTTCGGTTTGACATTCAGGCAATTTTCCAGTCAATTGCTACTGTAGAGGATTATTTGAATGAGACTACACTAATTTTAGTGAAGTCCAAAGTTTAAATTAGATACAGCAGTACCCAAGGTTTAATTCATAAGTTATTTTAAATGACATTTTACATAGAGTTATTCACATGATTGAATTTTGATGTGGTTGCTCAAACAAAATTTTGTGAAAAATGATTATTTCAGAAAAACTATTTTGATCAGCTTGAAATATTTTTACACTTTAAACATTTTATTTGGGTTTAGTTTCATTTTTCTCAACTTTAAAAGACAAACTTCAAATGTTAAGAGGATAAAATGGAAAGCTGACATTTTTTCTGAGTTTTTATTCTTTTCCAAGAAAAATGCTTTCTAAATTTGTTTTGCCCCCAAATTAAATGACCAGAAATGTAATTATATGTAATTTAAAGGATAAGGATGCTTCCTGTTTTTAAAAACTGTACCTAACTTTTTAATCGTTTCTTTGCAACACCCTCCCATTTAGTTCTTTTTGTCTTTTTCTGTGTTTGATGACCATTTTTCTGTGGAAGGATTTGACCAGATTCCTAATGTTTTTTTGGAGAAATTCTATCCTGATCGGCAACCACTGTTAAAAAAGTTCACTTTTATACACCTGAAAACTTTCTCCTGACCTTAATTCCACCTCTGCCGGACAATCTTCACAGATCTTCTTGCTTATCCTAATACAAGGGCTGTTTTCAAACCTGCTCACTCTGTACTTTCCCATGAAGACTCACAGAATGCCAGTCTATATTCTCAGTGTCCTCTCGTTCTCCATCCCAGAATGTCTTAGATTGCAAACTGAGAACAATAACAGGCTCTAGTGGCTGAGATGTAAACAGACATAAATTTTACTGGTTTGAGTTGAAAACAATTTGTAGCCATGTTAGTACAAAACCAAAACTATGGTACAAAAATTTAGGAAATTTTTTTTAAATACTTGTCAGTGTTAATGCAATATTTGTTTCCAAATAATGTTTCCAGAGTGGACAAAAGTCACCTTTTTGGATATTTTATAACTCAAGCAAATACAAAATAAAATAATATCCTTACCACTAGAGAGAGCTCTCACACTAAAATAATAGACCATTGCTTTGAGCTCCTTTTTTTTGGGAGCTGAGGACAAAATGTAAGAGGGAAAAAATTGTACCATCTGGAGTCATGATGGGAAGATATGACCTGACAAAAAGAGGAGTCCAGAGGCTGGTTCCAGCTGGACATGGAGAGAGGAGAACATGTTGTCTTCATTCCTCACTGTGGCAAATTCTGCCTGCATCCCATGAAAGAGAACAAGAAATGTCTGAGAGCAAATAGGCTTATTTTTCCACTTTTGGCAGAGAAAACTTGAGTTGATTGGACATATGGTAGGTGCTCCTGTTTTTCCTTCTACACAGGAGAGCCAAACAGAGTAAGAATGGTTGTGTGTTTTGCCATTTTCAGAAGTGCCCCAAATCTGTCCCCAGAGGTTAACCATCAAGAACTATCAACATTTTTCAATGATGTTCATGCTTCTAAAAGCATGGGGAGAAAGATTGCAATAGCCTCTTTAGCTTAGCAGCAGTGAATGAAAATCATTGATTAAGACTACCAGGCATAGAACTGGTATCTGCTGTAGAGCAGGTTGTGACTGCAAACTTCAGAGCAAGCTGATGAAAAGGTTTAAGTTAAGTAGACAGTAGAAAGGACATTTTTGAGCATAGTTTTGAGCAATTTAGTAAATAAACCTATATACAAGAATGATATAGATTTTTGAGGAAATCAAGACAGGAAATTTTAGAAGGTATTTTCTTGTTACTCAGAGCAGTATTTAAATTTCAGTGATGGTCTTCTGCATCTGATTAACCTGCTAGAAGTTAACATTTCTAGTAAAATTTTTCAAACTAAGAAAGAGAATATGTTTGGGCAAATGTATGGAAAGTATGAAGTCTGGAAGTATGGAAACTTCAGAGTCCCTATGTGCTCCTCTTTCTCCTTCACTTCCCCACCATTCCCACACAAAAGCCGAACTTGAAATCTGTAAGGGTTCGAATTTCCTGGTTTTGTGTTTTAGGCTGTATTCCACCCTCTAGAAGGTGGAAATGCAATCAGTTCTATTTGTTGTTCAGGTGTCATGCTGTTCATTATTTGAAAACTTATATGCATTTTGGCCCTTTTCAACTAAACATGTAATTTCAATAAGCTTCCAAAATATGAGATACCTCGTATTCCCAGGGAATCCAAGAGGACTCATGATGGTCTTCTGTCAAATTCTGAAATTTTTTTACAAAAGTAGAAATGTTCTAACAAAGAGATGTTTTTTTTTTGTAATAAATGTGTACTTAGTGGCAGCAAAGAGAGGCAAAGGAGTGTTGAAATAATAATTTATCTACGAAGTTTCTTAATTCGGCATTTATGTACATCAAAACCCTTTTGAAATGAGTGGTGAATTCAGTCATGTGGGTGACCAGAGACAAGTTTGTAATTGTGTGCAAGGCCAGATACCTAATTACTCTGAGATCTAAGGCAATTAAAATAATACAGATTTCCCCTCCATAAATTTTCCTGTGTGAGAAAAACTTCCTTTGTTTTTTGCCCCAAACTCTCTATACTTCCTAAGACACAGCAATAGCCTAAAATAAGTTTAGACTGAGAATACAGGGATTTTCATATTCTCCCACTATTCCTTTTCCTCTCAGTTTCCAGGAAGGTATTTGCCTGCTTGCCATTTTCTTCCAGTTCTTCTACCTCCCTTCTGCTTGGATTCTGTTTCCATATTTAGCATTATGTTACTGGGATATGTCCACGAGTTTTGTGCATGTGAATAATTAATGTTACAGAACAAAGCGAGGGATAGCTGGACAGATAACATTAGATGCTTAAAAATATTCTAGGGTACCCCTAATTACCCTTACTTCTGAAAAAAATCACCCCCTCATCAGTTCATTTAAGGTATTAGGAGCTGAAATATTTATTTTTACATCTAATGACAGAATTTGTTGTATTATACTGAACAATAACCTCTTACCTCAGGTTTCAGTAAAGTCATTCAAGGACAGACGTTCCTTTTCACAATCAATTTAATTCAAGTCGTTAACCAAGAAACCCAAAGAAGTTTATAGACCTTAAAAATACAAATAACAGACTGTGCTATGTCTTTGATTAGTAACACTCCAGATTCGAAATGGTGACCTAGAGGTATATAACTCCATAGCCCATTACCAATCCCCTGAGCTACTTCAATCTGTCAGAGACCTTACACTTTTAAGTAAGGTTAAGAAAACCCAAGATCAGTATTTTTTTTTCTTTCCTTTGTACTTTTTTCTTATCACTCTCAAATGCCTTTCAAAATACTTAAAAAGCTCCATAGTTTGTGATAAAATACAAAATGTTTAAAATTTTGCTAACACTTAAGAAAATGTGACTGCCATAATTTTTTTTTTCCAGGAAATATATTTGATAAATCTTCCTAACTTGAAAATTTTTATATTACTTTTCTTTTTGTGAAAATAAATATAAAACAAATACCATCTTTCTAGCATGAGATTAATCGTCCATTACTGTAGTGTTACCATAGTCAACATAATCTCTGATCTCAGAAGGATTTTTCCCACAAAATCTTTATGTCAAAAAGTCTCAACAACCTCAAAATTTCATAGTTTGCAAACATTGCTATATCCTGCTGGGATAAAAGGTTTTCTCTGTTTCAGGATCTATTCTGATTGATAATTTCTGTCAAATGCAGTTTGACATTATAATTGAACATTTGCAAATCTGAAAGCAAAAGTGACATTGTATTCCCCTTGAATATAAAATTAAAGGAAGTACACCTTACCATCACTAGATAACTTGTTCAATCAATATCATCCTCACTTCACATTTTTATGGCCAACATACAAAACTGGTAAATTGGACACCAAAAGAGATATGTGCTTAGGGCTGAGAAGCTGGTGGAGAGAAGGCGGGAAGATGGAACTGAGACCATCTTCCTAAAGGAAACAATTGTGTTATAGTACAATATCTGTATAATAAAGACAATAAATTTTCTCTGGAGGAGTGTAAAAGGGTAGTCCAATTCTCTTAAATTAAGCAACTAAATTAATCACATTGGATCATACACATCAAGCGATCAGAGGAAGAGATTGTGTGCACATAAGCAATGTGATTTTTCTGCTAGAAGTAACCACCATATCATCATAAGTAACAATGAAGCTCTAGAAGGCAACTTCATCCAGACAATAAGATTCTTATAAATTTTGGTTCTCACAGAACCAAACTGTCAACTCATCCATCAGCTTCCCCTCCATGTCTTGCATGTCTTAGCAAAAAAGAACAGAAACTTTGCAGATTCTGCCACTCTGGAGCATGATGACAAAGAAAGTCTGTGGAAAGGAGGTACTTCACTGAAGCAAAAAGTAATTGTAAAGTACACAAACCAGTCCAAAAGGAAGTGTTTATGTTGTTCACTTTTCCACCTATGTCACCATTTAATTTTCCCCATGCATCAGGAGAATTGTGAGATAACCTAATAGCAAAAAATAGCTGAAACATCAGAAAATTATTTGGGCATACATATAGTATGTTGATATTATCTTTTTGTGTAGTTGGAGAACAGATGTATCCTGCCATGGACCATGACTTCATTTTACAGGGTATTTCATAAAGACAAAAATTAAAAAGTAGTTCATTGAGTTTTTAACTTTTTACTCAAAGTTTACATCAATAAGAAAACAGGTTACTGGAAGCCAAGGAAACCCTGAGATAATATGCATTAATCTGAACAGTCATCCTTATTGATGGGTAGTCTCTCCAATGGGTTCAGTTTCAAATTAAATTTTCTATTAAATAAGAATTTGTTATCCATAACAGATTTTCAGGTCAGAAGTAGATTGAAATTTCAGGTAAAATAACTGTTTAAAAAATCGGTGCTGGAGTGATTTTAAAAGCAGTTTAAATCACTGTTTTCTTCTTCTGAGTTTATTTAACAATCTTGAAAAAAATACTAACTTTATTTTAACTACTGATTATCCCTTTCCTTTAAATTTACTTCCAGATCCTTTGCTTATATGAATCAAAGTGACTTTAAACAGAAGTCCATTTAATAAATATTTTATTAGTTCTTTCATTATGTATGCTTGTAAAGATCTTAATAGAGATATTAAGTAATGGAATTTTGCAAGTTCCTAAAATTTCATAAATCTCCATAAATTTTCTCTTTATGAGAAACTTGCTTTCATAGTGTCTGATTTTTTATTCATATGCAAAAAAATGTTAATATACTGTAATTAAGCTAATATGATTTATCTTTTCACTCATTATGTAAGTTAGTTTTGTTCTAAAGAAATCCTGTTTTCAAATTCTCTCCAGCAATGTAAAATTAAAGTAATTATAGTTTGGCACAGGAAATTAACCATAAAGAGCCATGATTTCTAAACTAAATGGAAATTTTCACAGGCTGGATTAGCCATATACTTTACAAAAAGAGGAAAATAAAGGTAATAGTTTGCAGTCCACTTAGTGCAAGAACTCACTTATTGGTAAAAATTTTTCAGATGACTAGTATAAAATATTAACAGACTAAGAAGTTTGAACTCCCTTATCTATTTTATACTTCTCTTCCTGAGATCATTCCATCTCTGATTTTTTCTTTTTTTTTCCTTTTTTTTTTTTTTAATTCAGAAACTGTAAAAATCATAGCAGTGTAACTACCATAGTTTTCTTCCCAAATCTCTGATTGGTGGAAGAATATAGACAGCTTCACAAGTGTGGATGTACCCATTGAAGCTCATGGAAGTTTCCTGCACATAAATTTACTAAACCAATGACTATATGACAGATTTGATTATACTGCTAATGCAGTATTTGCAGCATTCGTGACTCATACCATCATTCACTGAGAACTCTGAGTTTCTGTGTTGAAGTAAAGAGTTCTTGTGGGCACAACAGTGGGCCTGGTACTGATCAAGTGAGTGCTGATGAGAATGAAGTAACCACAGCAAAAGATGGCTCTGTGAAAAATAACAAGAAATACAATGAAATGACTTCTCCTTTGCCCAGCAAAGGCTGGCAAAAGGGCTGTACTAGGAAAGCTAAAACACTGCTAGAGCTGAGGAAGAACATCTCACAGTAAACTCCTCACCAGGGAGAAGAGAACAAAAATAATACGACTTCTTATTGCTTGAACTTAATGTATTACAATCATTGTCATTTACATCTGCAAAACCCTCAGAGATATGCAAAATAAACTATAGTCACAGAATACACTACAGGAGTGCTGGTCAGGACATCTCTAAAGCAAAATAGGCCTGCTTATGAGATTTACTTTGGCCAATAATGTTAAATAAAATACTAAGGAAGAAAAAGGGTGCAACCCTCACATTAGGACATCTAATGGTGCACTCTAGGGGACAAGTTAGGGGAGCAGGAGAGGCAGATGAAAGAACCCTTTTTCTAGTAAAACAGAGCAATGATTGTCCTGGGTAAAATTTGTCCTTGTCTGTCCTTGAGCTCACACTGTTTAGTGTTACACAAGGTTGGCATCATTTCATAATAAATTGGTTGTTTTAAAATTAGGAATCTCAAGAGACCAAAACATGCCATCTACATTGGACTGCCCTGTCTGAAAAACTGAATTTTGCCAAAAAATTGTTTGTCTTCCTTTATTGATGATGGTTGTATCAGCCCCATGAATTAGTTTGGACCAGAGACTTAAGTTTTGTGCAGATATAGGTAGATTAGGTAAATGACCACATGTGATCATCCAGGTGAACAAGACTGAAATAAAGATGACTAGAAGTCTTTCCTAAATAGCAAGTAGTAACTTCCTTTCCTGTTGAGAATTTAAAAACGTACTTGACACTGGAAGAAGTCAAAATAAAAATAAAAATATCAGATAGATGATGTTTTATGTCGTTCAATGACATTGAATGTTTCATAAGAATTAATCCGTGATTTTTTATGTGAGATGTCAGAGAGGTGTGACTTCTATACATTTTCACACATGTATCTATGAATTGAATAAAATATCTTAGTGCAGAACACAGACATAATTTTCTGTAAGATCACTAGTCCATGACAACAATTATGCAATGAGGTTTCCCCTTGAACTTTTTTCCCCTATTATATTTTCATTACTACATTCAGTGTAGGAGTTAGGCTGGACAATTTTCTTGCTGCCATGATGGATGATTATGACATGTTATGAATAAGAGGTGATTAAATACAAACTATGTGTTGTCCATCAATGCAGTTATCATGAAGGCTTTGGTATTAATATATTTTTAATTTCTCAGTTCATGGATGAAAGGATCAACCTACATTAATAGTGCTACATTAAGGGATAATTTAGTAAGATACCTGGTACCCTAATCCTGATTCAGTCAAAGTTCCTATTAAAATATGTGGAAATGGCAGCGTGAGTAAATCCTTAAGTTTTGTCTTAGGCTCAGGGACAATCTTGTCCTATTTGCCACAATTAAGAAGTTCAATTCAGAATATTTTTTTCATAATAAATTTTGATCTTTACTTTAAGGAATATGTTGAGTAAATAGTGTACAGATGATATTTTCTTCTTGTTAAGAGAAACATCACCTCTTTGATTCTCCAATTTGTGACACATCCTTTAGCAATGAAGAGAAACAATGGGTGAAGAAAGCACCCTAACCAACAACACACAGGACTGGACTCTGCGTAGCTTATGCGATGAAGTCTATTGAAAATCATGATTTACAAAAATCTTCAGAGACTGACAATACATTTGTAATATTCTTTTTTTTTGTAAAATGATAAATGCTTTTCCACAATTTTTTTCTCCTGTGATTTAGAGAGATTAAGGAGTCAGCTACTCTAATTTCCTGGTTTTTTCCTTGGTTTTTTTTCCTTCTTGAGTAACTGCAGTGAATTGTGTTGCACAAGATACAGGACAAAAAGTTTAGTATTATAAATGCAGAACACACAAATTTTTACTAATTTTGTTTTAAAAATTGGTATTTTATGGCATTTTATGGTCTCTAGTTTTGTTTTTTTATTGTGCTCTTAATACACTTTCACAACAGAAATTTCAGGAAGTGATAAAAAGCTGAGAAGCAGCAGGTTTTAAGGAAAATTTATGGTAAAATAAATTTCATATGGTCAGAATATAGAATTTCTTTTGCTGGTCGACAATTCAGTGCAGAGCCAAGTCTTTAAAAGTAAGTGATTTTCTAGTTAGAGGAGAAAAGGAAGAGAAAGGACATTGGAAGGATATCTTCAACTTCAGTGAGCTATCAGAGGGGAAAGAATGGTATACAGTGATGATAGGAAAAAGTCTGTTTAAGCAAATGAATATATTTCAGGAGCTAATTTTATTCTGTGGGCAAAATTTGGTGACATTATTCAAACACTGTTCCAGTCAGCCTCCGTGGCACGTCAGCGGGCCTCACGAGACATCCCGCAGGCTCAGCGTGAGAGCAGAGCCATCGTGGTGACCTTCCTCCTTATCAACTATAACTCTCACCAAAGTCTTTGAATTCATCCAGAAGAGATGTAGCTCCTTTCTTTTCCATCTTGGACTTAAGGGAGAAGTAAAGTACAAAGATTAACATTAGATATAGCTGAATGCAGAGAGAGAGAGAGAGGAATGGCTGAGATTTATGTATCGACATGGATTTTTTTTCACATCCTATTGAAGTAAATGTTAGAGAGTGGGAAGCACTCTGTCATTAGCCTAAAATGAATGAGTGTTTGTCTGTCTAGGGTTATGTTTCTCATGATGCTTCCTTGTCATTTGCAAAGTAATTCCTATCTTTTACATTGTCTTTCTCTATTTTTGTGCATTATATTATTTGTTTCACTTAAAAAAAAAAAAAAGCAGAAATAAGTGGTTATAAATGAAAAATAATTTATTTGAAGTATTTCATTAAAAGAAAATGTTTTAAAGCATTTACTGTACTTGGAAGTCGACAAAAAGGAGGAGAAGGGAAGTGGGAGGAGCAGTTAGGGGGAATAGGTAAGAGATCTATTTTTCATTGAAGCTGAGTATTATTTTACTAATTATTTCATTTTACTCATTGTCAAATCCCTGAAATAACACAGCACTTGAAGGAAAAACACTATGCAAATATTTAAGCATATTATCCATTTACAAGCTTGTTTTTTCATCACAGTACACAAATGAAACAACTCCTCAGTGCAGATCGTTTCAGCCAAATTAAATATAAAACATTAATGAAGTCACATGTGAGGGGCCAAACAGGGATGCTAAACAAATCTGGAAATCACAAATAGACTCTACTAAGTCTCAATCAATGTTTGGTTAATGGTATATTAAGTAGGAGTAATTATTCAAGTTATGGGGTTCTTTGTACAAATTACAGGTAATAAGCTTAATGTAGATGTGACATAGTTTCTTAATTCTAGCCATTAAGGAAAGTAGATTTAACTCCATTAAGTAACCTCACTTAAATATGACAATAGATAACTGTGGTCATTAAACTAATGACATCTGTCATCAACACTGATGTTACCACTATGCCAGGCATATTTCCAGAGTAAAAGACTGAGTTAATGTTTCTGCAATAAAATGATTCAGGGGTTTGTAGCCTGGATATTTTAAGTAATGGTGGAGGAAGAAAAATCTAGTCCACCGGAGATAAAAGTTATTAAACCAGGTCTACACCAGCAGTGTCCACTGGGAAAGCCTCTACAGCTTATGTGCATGTGGTAGAGCAGGATGAATTTCTATAACATAGAACTGCGAAATGGCATTTAACGTATGTACATATATATATATATATGTATATATATGCCTGTGTCAATCTGTGCTTCAGAAAAACTACCAGCACAGAACTCCTCAAAAAGCCCTATAGAGATGAAACCTGCACTAAATGCTTTGTTCTATTCCGAGTTCCTAGTCATCTTCAATAAGAGGATTCCAGTATATATTCCCAGTATTAAGTATTTGCTTCTTATACCTACAGACAAGCACAGATGAAGCATTTACACATTCTATACAGCAGCTAATAGCTTTTGCTGGAAATATGAGTGATCTCTAATAAGTTTGCTGAAAGTAGCTCAGTTAGAGATATCCTCTGGTAATCTCCTGCTGTCCATACATTCAGATTTGCAGAATAACCTGTTATTCTGTAGCTGAAATTAACTCAGCATTCAAGAAGTGTTGAAGTTCTTAGAATAACATTCATTCCCTACTATTTTTTACACTTCCATATACCTGTACTTTCTTTTTACTGCTTCCTCAGTGCTTATTTCTTATCTGGTGGGAAAAATACCAGTGAGAGTTTCCCTATTGGTCTGATAGAACTGGCTAAGGTACAGTGAAAATCATGCTGAGGAAGAGTGAAGGTGGGTCATGTTTTAAAAGCCAGAAGAAATAATGTCACCTGAAACCTATTCTTGTTCTGCCATACAGGATGACATCTGAATGAGGCTTGAGAGAGGAACACATCCTCACTGGTCTCCCTGATAACTTTTCAAAGTCCTTTTCCAGTGCCTTTGTCTGACCACTGACCTTGCTCTGGCATTGCAGCAGCTTTTCTCAGCATTTGGGGAGGACATGGGACTTGGCAACTCTTCACATGCAGAGCAAACCTGTTCCTGGGGAAAACAGCTTACAGAGTTTGCCTGTTCTTGTTCAAGAACCAGACAAGACAGTTCTTCTTTTTTTTATTTCTCTTATGTCTTGATACTTCATCACTGGACTTAAGTTTTCTGATTTTTAGTTTTGTTCATTTGAATTATTAAATAAAGGAAAAACAAGCACACTGTTAGAAATACCACAGAAATATACCAGCTCTGGCCTCCACTTTTTGCTTTTCCTTTTGCCCTTGCTTTTGTAGTTGTGAAATAACAAAACATGGGAACTCTGCAAATAATCTTCCTCTCTCCCCATGACAGTTCACTCCCCACAGTGCAGCCTTGCTTCTGTAGGCAGGGTGAGTGGGAAGAGCAGCCAGCCCCAAAGTCATGAGCTAAATAAGGTATCAGCAGTTCTCACCAAAGGAGGAAGAGATGAAAATGATGCAGCCTTTGGGGTGCAGCAACTGCTGAACAGAACTCTATGAAGAGACTGCAACCACAGGGCTTTGTTTGAAATCTCTGGGCAATTGCTGCTGCTGTCTGGTGAGTAAATAGGTAATGATTTGTTCTTCAGGATTCCAGGCAAATAACAAGTGAGAAACTGCTGGAATAAAACTGATATTTTAAAAAAAATCCACCCCCTCCAAAAAAAAAAAAAAAAGGCATTAGAAAGTATTTAAAAATCAATTACACTGGACAAAAATGAAAAGCAGCAGCAACAACAACAAAAAAACCCAACAAACAAAAACAAAACCAAAAATCTTGCCTACTAGGACAATAAAATGTTTTAATAAAGAGAAAAATCAAATTAGTCTAATGAAGACAAAGACCAACTAGGCAAAAGGGATAAAGATCATGCCAAATAGAGAAGGAAACTTGACAAAGTGTTTTCACTTTTGTTTTCTAATACATGAGGTTCTGAAGTAAGCAAAAGAAAGGAATGTGTAATTGATAAAGGTTGATAAAGGCAGAAAAGTAAACCTAAGCAAACCATATTCAACCGGAAAAGTGAAAATAATTACAGTTCTAGCCTGCGGGAGACGTTACTGCTAATTGCTGCAGACAGGAGCCTGTAGCACACAAGGTACTACAAACTGCTCTTCAGATCATGCTTCCTTCAAAGGCAAAATCAAATATCAAAACTTTTGCTACTCTAACTTAGTCTGTGAAATCACATCGTAAAACAAAGACCTAATTATAGTGTTTTCCACTGAAAGTTTGACAGCTAACACACAATAGAGTTAGATGTCAAAAAGAAAAACTTAATTAGTTATTTTACAAGTACAAAGGAAAATTTAATGGGAGTTTGCATCCTGCAATGGATAATGAAGTACATGGGCAGGCGTCTTTGATACACCCCTATCTCAAACAACTATGCTTACAAACCTGAATGAGGTGTGTGTAATCTGTTACCTCTGCAGCCATATGAACAGGACATAGTAAAAACAGTGCAGTACCTTGTCATGACATTGTTGATTAAAGCTCTTGATTAAAGATTCTATAAGTAACATCTTGATGCTTTCCAAAACATGTTTTTTTTGTAATTTGTGTATGTAATAAGTAACTTTGTTTCAGATGCAATTGGACTCCTCAAGAGATCCAGGGTATATCTGGGTAAAAAACTCTCTTCACATAATTTGCTAGGTGTCAAAAATCATTGTTTTGGAAGTTTTGAAAGCATAGGATGAAAACTTGCTCTTCCACTCAGTGTATTTCCTCTCAGTGGCCTTCAAAGCTGTCAAAATACTAAAGATTATATGAAATTCATCTAGGACAGTGAGATCTTTCTGCCACCAACTCCTTGCAAGTAGGGCAGGAACCACATATATCTTACAAGTAAAAAAATACACAACCCATTCAGGCTGGTATCTGAAAAAGCCTAGTAAAGAAATGGCTCTCCTACATGCTGAAAAAAAATTAGGATGACCTCAACTGGTTCAACTTTGGAAAAAAAACACACTAAACCCCTAAGAAACCAAAGTACCTGCAGTTATATGGTGTGGATAAGTCTGAATTGTTTAATTTCTCTGCTAAAACCTTTTTTTTTGAGGTCATTCCATATGGAGTTTTGTAACACCAATGTGAAGTCATTAACACTGTATAAGTTTTACGAGATGTTATCTGAAAGACAGAAACATGCACATGGCAAAAAAAGTGATTTGTTTATGAAACCCATAAGGCTAAAAGCTGATAAACAACTCCAGTGAAACTCCAAAATAAGTATTCCTCTGAGCACATTCTCAGAGAACAGCAGCCATTCATAAATCACTAAAGTTGCACTATATTGCACTTTATGATGTCAGCAGAGATTCTTGAATGAATTATTGGTTTGTAGTCACAACTACTACTTTTCACACCATATCAAATAAAACACAGATAGTCAAAAGCAAAGGAAAATCTGGAAATTATAGCAAGGAATGCAAGGTTCTTATTCTGAGGAATACCCTTCTCAGGGAAGTATCTTCCTAAATAATTTTTTTTACTTAAGAATGACATGAGAATTACTGGAAGAAATGGCTCAGACTCAAGAAGAAGGAACACCCAATAGGTATTTCAGGTCAGTTATTGTCCTGAAAAAGATCTACTCAACCTCCAGTCTGACTATTGTCTGAGAAAAGAAGGAAAAATAACCTTGGACTTCTTTTTCTGGGTTAAAAACTAGCCAAGATGAGAGGGGTTAATAAAAACTGTGCAAAGTCATCAGTTCCTCCAAAGAGAAATATGTCCAGGTCCCTCTGAGACAGACTGGATGTTTTCCAGCTTACTTTCATTACAGTTCAATGGAAAATGTAACAATCAGAGAAACAAAGCAAGGGAAATGAAGGAGGATAGATAATCTGTTGTTTTTGTAAACACTGGTATTTACAGTTGAGGCTACAGTTTTGTAAGCAGAGATGCAAAACCTGGTAACAGGTTACTGCCTGAGACAATGAAGAGAATGAATTACTTCCTCTGGAGGGGCACAAAAGATTTAAAATTTTCAGATATGCCCAAACACACATGTTCAAAAGCTCCAAAATATTAAGCTTTGTTGCATCTATATAAAATCAAGAACACAAAGTATTTTTTTGAATAATAGATCTCTTTCTTTAATCTCTTTCTTCCTCCAAAATACTTGTCTTTTCTCTAATATTTTTTTTTTTGTCACTGAGGTAGTATGCCACTGTATCCATGTCCAACCTGTTACTTCCAAATTGTAGTTACAATAAAAATGTAATACATTACTCTTATTCAGCACACGAATGGTAGTTTCATTGGGTGTGTTAGCCAGGAGTTCTGAACTCTTTCAGTTTCAAATCTTCTGTTTGTTTTCTTGATAGCTCAAACGTGAATTTTTACTTCCTCTCCAAGAAGAAAATTAATATAGAAACTTAGGAACAAAGGCACAACTTTGAATTGTTTGGGTTGGAAGATTCCTAATGTTTACTGAGCAGCTGCCTCCAGCTCAGATCTTGGGCAAAACCCAAGGAGGATGTAAGTGGTGCATTGCTGACCAATGAACCAGTGTCAGCGAGTACAGCCCAGTGAAAGTGAAATATGAATGAAGGCAGATTGGCTCTTTAAAAATAAAATAATAATAAAAAAAAAAAAATCACAACAAAAACTCAACAATTTACAGATGAGTCTGAGATATGATAAACTCCATTCCTTGTGCAGTTTGTGTTGAATCCAATCCGTTGCACAAAACAGTTTTGGTGTTCTTCATGTTGAAATCCTGCCTCCATAGACACCTTTCCTTTTCTGTGTTGGGTTATGACTCATGTTTGGCTTTTATGGTTTATAGCTTTTATGTTGGTAGGGGTTTTTTGGAATAGGAAGGCCAACATAGGTCCAATAGTCTGTATATAGTGCTGTTTGGTTGGAGAACAAGTGGAATTATAACAATTTCTCTTTATCTACTTATTTATTTTAAATTTTGAAAAGAATATATTAAAAATATAAGAGTTCTTAAATTGTAATGAAAAAGTCGTTAGCGTGTAACATCAGCATCTATATATTTATGTCAAAGGAATATCCTAGCAAAATCTGTAAGACTAAAAAACAAACAATTTTTTGTTTCAAAATCATGACACAGATGGCCTGTATTTGTTTATTTGGATTGAAACTGAGTTTAAAAAACCAAACCAAACCAAAACAAAAAGAACAAATGTAACAAAAACCTACCAAAAAACCCAAAAAAATCACATGACTCTTTTAGGGAGTTAGATTTACATGGCATGCAGCCATTTTGAACTGTCTTTATTCTGCATCTTTCCCAAGAATTTACCACCATGCTTAAAACCCACATCTTTACACTTTCCACTTCACAAGGTGAACTACGTTTTCTCACAATGAGTTTTTTAACTTTTGATGATAAATCTTATGGACAAGGTGAGGGAATGGTCAGAATAACAAGTTTAAGTTAATCTACACATGAGAATATTTAATAGCAATACTGAAAATGGGTTTTATAGATTATAACCTTTAGAAAAAGAGAAATCACCCTTTTTATATATAAAGACATATAGATTTCAAGATTTTCTTTGCTTTATTTGTTCTGTTTTAGGTTAGATGCCATTTACCATTGACTTTTCTGCACAATGAGTCAGTATGAGAAAGAGAAACATTTCTGTTTCTCTGAGTCAAACCAGAAGTGGTTTTACAATCCCAGAACACATGAAAAATCAGGAACTACATAAATAATGGGTGTAAAAGGCTACCCTTACTATAACCAAAAAAAATCAGAAATATGTTAGAGGTACATTGTAAATGTTATTTAAAATGTTCTTCTATATCTTTAAAAGTTTGTAGAAGAAAAGCAAATAAATGGGTTTTTAAAGCATATTGTATAGCTCTGACTCATGGAAAGATAGACAAAACCATTGTAGGATAAAATAAATACCAGAAGCATGAGACAAGGTATTCAGAGAAGTGACAAATCCATGTTTCATAGTCGGTAAGAGAGAGATGGAATTTTGGGTGAGTGGGGAAGATAGTCTTTTAAAAATGGATGGATTTAGCAATTGACTGGATGTGAAAAACAGAGCTAAAATTTACACATAATTGTTGCCAACTTGGATAACAGGAGGGTAAATTTTTCAGTTACGATGGGAAAATAAGATCCAGAGGAATAAAGAACATACTAAGGAAAAGTACTTTGAGAAACAAATTTTTATGTTTAATGCTATAAATATTTGATTTTTTGGAGTTGCATTAGAAAAAACAGAAAAAGTGCCATGGATTGACAGCTACAACTTACAACTTTTTTCTCTCATTTGAGATTAAAATGAAAATCTGTCAGATTAAAGATTTTTTTAATCTCTTCATAACTGAGACTAACTTTTCTAATCATATTCTGTTATAAAATGAAATCTATTTTAACAGATGTTTCAGAGGAAAAGAGATTATTAAGCAAATGTCAGATCAAATAAAATTATGTGGAATATAATATGAATGTGGTAAAATGTTACTTTTTTTGTTTTAGCTCCACTCTCATTCTCAGGAAACTGTTTTTTCACTGTTGCCTCAACCTTGAAGCAATTCTGAGGAACCCTCAGCTCAAGGATTCTGACCTGTGTATTCAGTGCTGTGACAGCAGTGGGGTGTATTGCTGGGAAGGACAGGGTAGCAGAGCTTCTGTGGGACGCAGTGGTGTTAGGACACCAAAAAGAAGTGGAATGTGGGGTTGGAAGGGCAAAGGGTTTTCAGGAATAGTGAACCTGGATGCAAAAGGAACAAGTGAACACAAGGGCTGTGGGGAGAAGGGACTTGGGCACTCTGTTCAGGCTTATGGAATATTTGGGTCTGTCTTCTCCAAGTCCCAACAGGTATTAAACTATGCTCTTCTTTCTAAATTTCTTTGCTTTTCACCTGTTCTCTCTGGAATTCTCATTTCCCAGATGCCTGATCCCACCACAGCAAAGCCAGCCTTTTCCCAGCAAGAGCCTCACAACCTCCTTCTTTGCACATGTCTAAGGGCGGTTCTGCCCAGACTAAACCCTCAGTGTGGCCAAAGTGACTTCTGAAAATATTTAAGTTCTTCAAAATTTATCCTTAGTGAGATTTCTTTTGCATTGAAAGATTTAGGATTAGGGTTTAAATTAATCAATTCATTATTCATTTAAATTAAGATCATTCATCCACTTCAGCAGGCTTTACCAATTTACAGGGAAAGTAATGGTCCCTTACAGTTAAAGGTGAATCTTATTTTTGATTTTCTCACTAACTACATGGGTGGCCTTGATAATGACTGATTGCATGAGGGATGAACATGAGAATCCTTGTGCAAAAATCCAGTCACAATTATCTCCTGTGCGACTTTGCACTGAAATAATTAAATATTACCAAGACTGTGAAGTACTTCAAAGACAATATAAAGACAAAATATTATTTTGCAACTTGAGTTGAAGTTTGCTAACTTTATTCCCACATCTGAAAGACATTTCAACTCACAAAATAAACAGTGAATGGTGTCCCTGTGTCATTTTCCTTACATAGCAAGAATTTGAAAACAGAAACTGTACATGGTGTGAAATGCAGACATCTCATTTTGTTGTGTGCTTCTACACCTCATCTGACAGCAGACCCAGACTGGCTTGACAAAAAAGTGCCACATCACAGATCATGTGTGGAAATGGTAATGGAGATGAGCAACCTTAAGAAGATAAATTCCAAATTCTAATCCATATAAAAATACATACAGATATGATCCATTTTTTATCTGAAATTCCTAACAGTATTAAATCAACAATGCCTGGTATAATATAATAAGAAGAATAATATCAGAAAGCTAAAACCAAATCTAATATTTCAGTCTTTCTGGCTGATACAAGCAGCTTTTTCTAACTGTGTTCATATAATTCTGTTTCTATTTCTCCTTAGAACACAAAAATCAGGAAAACCATAAAAACTTAATAAGCCTATTTTATTGCTCCTGCTGCATAAGCTGTGTAGGGTCTATCCAGCTTGACAGAGACAAAAATCTGTTCTATTCTGCTGATAGTTATTCCCTTTTATTTAAGATTCTGAAATTAGTTCAAACCAAATCAAGAGAGAATTAATTTTCTGTGTAGAGATAAAATATGTTAGGGAGGGATCTGCGGGTCATCTGTGAGCCACACCATTGGTTAAAGTGGGAGAATCTAAATAATTTCACTGTTCACATTACATTTGGAAGTTATAAATAGTCACCAAACACAAACATTTAAATACCAATTTTTTTGTTCGAGTTCCTTTGGAGTCTGAGTTGGCCCCTGAACACAGAGCTCCCACTAAAGAAAAGGACCTACCAGAAGAAATCTGGAATTTTTTTAACACTCATTTCATGTTTGTATTTTCTATAGTGTACTCAGCCATATTGAAACAGCACTACTGATATTTGTGCCTGGATGTTCTTAGACCTATAATTTTGTTGTGCCTAAACTTACACTTCCCTTTACTTTATCCTACATATTTGTGTTTAGATACTTGCTTTAAGTATTTTTTCAATAAGCAATGCCTTTTCAAAGGACCACTAGGCATCTAGGAGTTTTCATTTGCTCATTTCATTGAGCTCCCAAACCATTCTGTAAGTGCAGTAAATGATAACCAAAGCCGGTTGATGGTTCTTGCTACATCAGTACCTATGGGCTTCACATTCATAAAAAAGAGGATCAAATTACTTCCCAGATGTAATGGGGCAAAGTTCATGAATATGGGTGAGATCCCCAAGCATTTTATGACAAAAGATGTCTCGATGTTGAGTCAAAACATGTAGTATATATTTGTATTACTTGTTTTGCTATTTTTGCCATGTGTATCTTAAGTATGAATATTCCTCAAAGATTCAAAAATACTTTTTAAGGATTAAAATGATGAATAGGATCTCTTCTTGAAGAGCATTAACAATGCCTGAGCAATCACTTTACATTCAGACTTACTGATTTAAATTACTGATTTAAATGCACGATTAAATACTATGTGATTAACTCATAGTATTGGCATTAAGAACAAATTTGTCAAATTCTAAACTCCTTCACAGACTTAACATGTGACATTGGACAAGTTACTTTGTCTCTCTTTTTACTTTACAAAAGAGGATCCACTTCACATTTTCATCTTCCAAAAAATAAATCCTCTGAACAAAGTGAGGAATTCCCCAATCAATTCCCCAACCTTCCAGTTAAGTTAGATGTACATAATTAAGATTCAAACGTTGAACCCAGTCCTGATGAACCACAGTTGTAGAGAAACAACCACTACTAAATATCATATCTATACATGTCATAAAATGATTTGGGGCATTATTTCAGTAGCTTTACTCTGTTTGTTTCACATGGTTCACTGTTCCTTTTGAACTTCACTATAAGGCAAGGACGATGTGTGTATTTTAGTTTTTAAGGATGGGGAATAAATTATGAGGGTCTCTGCCAAAAAAGATGAAGGCAGCAGAAGGAGATGAAAGCACAGATCAGAAGACAGCAAATCCTCCATCCCTTTTAATAATTGTGGCTGTAATATTGCTTAAATATGAAAAACCTTGTTTTTGACTGAATTAACTGAACTTTTTGAACATATTGTTGATACTTAGAAATCCTAATTAATAGTTGGAAATTATGGCATATAGTAGGTAACATTTTCTAAAAGAAAAGGAGTAGCCTTACAGTCTCTCCGAGACAAAACTAATCTCTTTCCTCCGATATCTACTCTATATCCTACTTCTCTGGGAGCCCTTTCCGTGATGGGGGGAGCACAATGTGTGTCCACCTTACAAGGATATGATGAGAGTCTGGTTGTCACCCTTAAGTGACTACCAGCTGCTGCTATCAAATCAAAAATGGCTGGAAAAATTGAAAGGGACATAAGAAAGTAATCCTTTCAAATTGCCACAATATTTACTGGAAAGAGAGGCTTTCAGGGGAAATCAAGCATGTAATCCTGTAAGCCCTCTGCCCAGTCATAGCATGAGCACACAGGGGCACCTATCGAAATATGGTAATCATCGCAGTTCTGCAGCCCAGGAAACAAATGAAAATAACAAAAACATTTTAAAAATGGGGAGGGATTCGCTATCCGAGTCTTTTCTATTGTCTCTGAACAATTGTTGCTATTTGTAATTAAAAGCATCCAGATATATACTTTTGGCTTTTATGCAAATTTGTTTTGAACTGAGATGGTAAAAAAACCCTCACCCAACAAACACACATTTATAGAAATAGTCACAGTATTACTATGCTGCATAATATAAAAACCATCCATTTTATGGCTGCACAATTTCCTCCTCATAATACTGTGCACCAGCAGTAACAAACATGAAAGCAGATCGATTTAAAGTTCAAGTTAAGTTGCATGAGTTCCCCATGGTGAAGCAATTATTCCCTCAGAGGCTCTCATTTTCTTTATCACACCATGAATTCCTCAGAAAACGAATGTGCAGTTTCTACCATGTGGTTACTTGCATTGCAACAAAAAAATCTCAGAAACAGTATTTAAGGACAGACATTTTTCTCTCTGTGGATGCTTCCTAAATTTGAAGCTTGACCTATCTACAGTCAAAAGCATTTATTCTTGACAAAATCATGTTCCTATTAATCTAATCTAAGCTATTTTTTTCCCTTTAAACTCACAGCTTATTTACTTCTCAATAATATAGGTTAAACTTTTCAGTAAAAGCCTGCGGTATATATAATAACACTATATATACTGGGGTGCACTGAAGTGGTACCACCAAAATTTTATATATATCCAAGAGCTGCAGATAGATGTCATTCCTGAAATTTTGCATTGTACTCTGTCATATCTCACTGTAATGCATGGGTAATATTGGTTTTAAACCTATCAGGAGGCTCTAGATCGAGCTTCAGCCTTGCAGCGCTCATCTCTCTTTGGAGCAGTACCTTTAATCTCAAGCTGTAGCCTTTCTGCAGCCACTACTGGGAGAATGGTCTCAATCTCCTTTTTCTCTCTTTGATGTTACTTTTGGGGGGTAGATCTTCTGTTCTGGAGTTCCATTACAGGGTTACTCTGCAGAGAAAAATTCCTTCCTTAAGTCCATCATTCCTAGTTGCCATTCTTGTGAATATTCCAGTTAGGGTCTGATGAGAAGAAGAAAAAAAAAAAAAAAAAAGAAGATAAAAAAGATTTTAAAAAAAGGCAAAAATAAGCAAAAAAACAACCAAATTTATAGAGAATTTCCTAAGGTAATAAAAATGGATCAGAGAATTCCACATTGAAAATGTGAATAGACTTCATAAAACTGGTGATGGCTTTATTTCTGGTTTGATAAAGGCATCATTGACCACCTTCAGTAGTCAAGAAGAGTCATGATAAAACTTCTAGTTTCAAGAAACTAGTATATTGCAATAATAAAACTGCTTCCATTAAATTCACCATTTCTGATCAATTAACAAAAACTATATTAAGACCTAAATTCTGTTTTAATTCTGACATTTATTAGACATGATATGAATACATTCTTTAGAGAGAATCTTTTCTTTCTCTACATTTCTATAAGTAGCTGAGCTGTTGTTTTTTCTTGTGGCCATATGCAAAAGTAATAAACACCATTTTTGCACAGTGTTTCTTAGTGGCTTAGCCAAGACATCTGAAGGCAATAGGTTAATATGAAACACTAGGCTCAAGGGCTTATGTGGAATTTGGGCACCTGAACTTCAGTGCTGGATGCTGCACAGTAACTTATCCCTGAATAATCTACACTAAAAGACAAGAATAGTTGAGGGGTGGAAGAAAGTATCTACAGTCAAATAAGGACAATATTTGTAATACACTTTTTACATGAAAATCACATGCATACACACACACAAATATGTATATATATATATACACATATATATATTCATTGATTAATTTTCACATTTTTGTACCCTATTTTTAGTTGTCGTTGCCTATAGACGGGAAAAACAAATAAAATCCTGATTAAGACGCAGAGAAAGAGTGACCACACCTGGTAGAGTTCCAACGAAAGAGGCATGATCAGAGAAATGACTGAGATTTTACTGTGAGATGTGGCCCAGTGTAAGTATAAGACTGGGAGGAAAGAGCAGGGACAACTGAGAAAGTGAAGAGGAAGTTGAGCACAATGCTGCAGAAGGCTACGAAGAAGAGACCAAGAAGTTCAAACCCAATACGGCAAAAGAGAAAGTCAGGACAAGAAAGATGTTGCCACCTGAAAGTCAAATTACATCTTCAGTATTATTTGAATTGCTTTAACAGAAATATCAGAGGTGGTATACCCACTCCATCACCACGTAAATAATTTATAATAAACAGAGGTTCTTATAGGTCTGTCATTGAAATCAACATTTGCTGGTGGATAATTTCTGCTTCATTTCTTCAACCATCACCTTCTAATTCTTGAAATTAGGACTAATCAGTGTATACAATTTCCTACAGTAGGAAAATCTTGCTGTTCTTTGAGGCAATTTCCACAAGACCAGCATCCCCAAGAGTTACAGGTGAATCATGGGCTGCAAGGCTTGCAAGGGCCCAGCTCCAGGGAGTAGAAGGGTTTGCCATGTTTATCTTCAGGGCAGAAGTGGCCTGAAACTGTTGCCTTGGCTCCCAGCCAAGCTCTGCTTTGGTGAAAGTGCATCAAAATCAATCCATTTACATGCAATACTTCAGTTTTGACAAAGCATCATTTTTCACAAAGAAGCAGTTTGCTGAAAAATTTCTGACAGGTTTTGTTCCCAGGACTGAGCTCGATAAGAGCAAATATCTGTGTATGCATCCTGTTTTTGTGAGGGAACTTAATTTTTGACAGTTTCCTGATACTTACTAGGGGAAAAAAAAAAATCTACAAGTAATGTTATATTTTCTTTTAAAAGCATATTCACCAGCTTTGTTACACCAAAGGTATAATGGTGAACAGCTAGATCATAATATGCACTAAATCATAATTCTATTTCAAATGTAAGTTATAAGAGACAAAACCAGAAAAGAGCATGTGTGTCATCTGGAGGTACAGCTGAAAGTACAGTTTATCAGCAATTTGATAACTGGTCAGGCAGCAGCGCTCTCTAGTTCATGACTATTATCTACATGTTTTCCCATTTATTACATGCCAGCTGAGGCCAATTTTCAGCTGGGAACTATAGCAGCTGTCTCTTTGGAAAATAAAAGAATGTCACTTTAAATTTCTTTGCAGCATGACAGAAATGTCAGCTTCATGTTGGAAATGTACAGTGATACACATTTTTTCTGACCTGAACACATTACATCAATTTGTGCTCATGGAAATGTCATTTGTACCTACTTTTTTCTGCTTTTTAACCACTTCCCAACGGAAAAAGAAAAAAAAGTCTGAAAAAAACACAACAAAACAAAACAAACAAACAAACAAAAAACCCCAAAACAAAACACCGACCTTTTCTAACTGCTCACTGATCACAGTCTAAGTTTAACACTGCCCTCTCACACAAAATCCTGAAGCTTTAAAGATTTTATATTCTTGGTGGTAAAGTTTACCATTGAATAAATTTTGATAGAGAAGATAACAAAAAAAGGAAGGAAGGAGGGAGAGAGGGAGGAAAGGAAAGCAAGAGGGAAGGAAGGAAGGAAAGTGAGAGAGAAAATTAGGGAAAACCTTTCTTCTGGGCTCTTCCTAAGCTACATCAACAATTTTCTACTTTTGCAGGCTATTTTCTTCTCAGTCTGTATAATCACCCAAACTCTACCTGTTTAGCTGATATTTGGCCATCAACATGTTTGATCAAGTCTAGATTATCTCTGAGGTTAGAGATTTCAGATCTTTTAATGATATTTCTTTTTACCTATTCTTCCACCATCATAGCCATTATCCCCATGGAAAAAAACCTGATATAGGACTAAAAAAGTAGTCTTATAATAAGTCACTATCTAGTTCTAAAAAGTTAGAAAGAAACAAAAAGGTCGCATTTCGTCAGTCTTTAATTTCCCATTCTCATTTACAAAGAGACTCATCTCTCTATTCTTCACAGAAGTATAAAGCATTCCCTACCTCTGATAATCCTTTTATGCTTTCACATTAATACGACAGAGTACAGAGAATTAATTATTAAATACTGCTTATACAGTGCTGTAAATATACACTATGTTACAGAATTTAAGATAAGCAATGGCTCCCTTCCTAATGAGCTTACTATAATTAAATTCATTGTTGAATCTACATATTAAATGTAACTAGGAGTCAAACCATGCGGGAAAAACCTTTAAGCCAGGTAGAGACACAGATGTGAATCTAACTTGTGCCTGGGTTATGAAAATTAACAGCAATCTTAGAGTATGATTAACTATTGACTCAAACAATTCACTGAATTTTTGGCTAAGCATTTATAAAATGCACGGACATATTTGTGGAAGTTATGTGTTATATTTACACAGGTAAGCTGAAAAACTGGTCTAATGGTCCATAATATCTGTAATGTGTAATACTATTTTGCTTTTGGACTAATATATTAAAAGTACATAATGGTATGCTTAGCACTGTAGGCACATTTTTCCAAATCAAGATTCATTCTACCCTCAAATTTCGAGTGAGACAAATCCCTTTCCCTGCCCACATTACAAATCACAGCTGTGGTGTAGTTGTTTGTAATATGTTTCTTCATTTGAAAAGTTGAATCCTTCTAGGAATCAGTTTATAAATTATTTGTGTGCCTTTCTGAGACTGTTTTTTCTTACAGGCAAAAAGTATAGGAAACTAAATACAAAAGAACCAGGAAAAAAAAATTATCTCTGAGACTTTAGTAGGTACAGTAACATGCAAATGTTAATAAATTTATTGCTTTCAACATTAAAAGAAAAAAAATTCTGCCTCCTATTCCCAAATCTGAATGAACATCTTCTCAAATATAACATCACATACTGTTATTTAGGTTGGTAATCATTCCTTCTCAGTGATCTCACATGTGGGAAAACTTTCATCTTCAGGCAGATGAATAACTTCCTAGGGAGGTATCCAGTCAGTTCTCTACATCATGCCCATGAGGTTACTTGAGGTGAAAAGCTGCAGCTGGGTGCCATTTCTGATTTCATGATATCAATAGAGATGATCTGTAGCTGTTTGCAAAGAATAATTTACCTTGCCTTGGTGCTCCACTCAATTAATTTGTGTTATCAGACCTTCCTCCTTGAATATCTCCTTTTTGGGTTGTTTGGGGTTAAAGATGAAGGCACATAACCCTTTTTACAGCAGAAGGAATGAAATGAGTCATTGGTGTGATCCATCACTGCTCTTATCCCAAGTGTATAGATCACATTACGGGATGTTGTGGCATGGCAACCAAACACAGTCCCACCCTATAGCTATACTACTAACTGGATCCATGGCCAGCTTCTGGGTTGGACAGATAAGGGCAAGAAATAATTTTTAATCACAAATCACAGCTGTCTTGGTCTTGATATAAATCAGAAAGCTAGAGACAAAAGACTTTGTACACATGCTCTCTCCACTTTATTTTTCATTATTCAACAGTCAAAGTGCCAGGGGGAAAAATCCTAATTATTGGTAAATCTTTAAGTAGGGATATTCGAAGATAAACCTTGAAAATATAGAAATATACTGCCTTACCCTTATTATTACCTATGTAATTCCTGCAGGAACCATGCAAGACTTTTATTCCTAGTGGATTATCTTTACTGGGAGAATGTCTAGATTCCTAGCGTTAAATACAAATTCATGCTTTTCTTTTTTATTTGCAGCATATGTTCATTGGGTATAGTACATGACACACACTGTGTGTTGTTTCCATAAACATATGCTGCAGGAAATAAAATAGTATGAATTTATCTTTAATGATAAAACTACCAAGAACAGAAGAAAAATGCTGACAGAAGTGTACTAACAAAAGAATGCTAGATGCAGAATCGAAATATCTGTCATGCTCACTAGCAGTGCCAACTGAAAACCATTCATATCATAAACTGTGGTATAAAGTTGGGTCCAGCTTTAAGAAGTCTTTATTTTCAGTTTGCTTAAGCATTTTTTAAAACATCTAACTTAGCTCTTTAGGATTTTTGTATATTGACTGTGTACCAATATTTAAGTCTTTATTTCCTTGGGAACTTACGGTACAGTAAACTCCAAATTCAGTGCACTAATTTTAAACAACTAAGATCTACCTGACATATTTAGACTACTAGATTTTCTCAGTCATTTTAAGAAATTGTTGTTTGAGAGCAGAAACTTTTATGTCAAATAAATTCCTGTGTTAACATTAATGTTATTGTTATTACTTAAATTTCACTAGCATTGATGTGCATCTCCTTGAATGAATATTTTTAATCTCTTTTGTATTCAGCACAGAACTCATTCTGCTATTCTTAAAGAGTTATAATTTATCTAGATTGTCATGTCTTCTCACAGTGACAGGCAAACTGGTGGGGTCAGTGACATTTTGATTGCTCTTACCCAGCAACATAATATAAACTGATGTTTTTCTTCATTTACAGATGGCCCAGTATGAATCAATGGCCACATCTTATCATTACTAGACTCATGAAAGACGAATAAGGATGAAAAATGTGTATGTTTTCATTTTTTCATTAACTGATTCATCAACTGGAAGAGTTGCAGGATTCCTAAGAAATAGTTCACCCAGCTTCTCTTGATTCATCAAATCATGACAGGCTTTTTCAAATGAAAGCAGAGAGAGTTTGTCTCTTTCAGTAGAAGATCTTAATTTGAACTGGACAGGGAGTATCATCATGGTTCCTTTCTGAAAGTTTAAATGAATTCTAACATCTGACACTTCACCAAAGCTTTCTTTATATATTTAGACAAATTTTTTCCTTAGTTTCCAGTTATTCATCTTGATTTGAGGAAATTTTCTGTGTGAAAGTGACGGGGAAAAAAGTTGTTGGGTTTTCTTGTATTGTTTTGTTTTGTTGGTTTGCTTTTTTTAAAGAAAAGCATGTGCTGTTTAACCTGTTGTGAGCCATCCAGTTTCAAGTGCTGTTACAGCCAAAAGTCAGTTGTTTATCAGAGATAAGATGTTTCTTCCTGTGCATACTTTGTGACAAATTCACTCCTTGTGTGTATTGAGCAAGTATTGTCCACTTCCAACTATTGAAACTCCTCAGTAGCTACTGTAAATATTGAATGTGAGCAACGTACCTCAGTCAGGAATGGAAGGCTCCAGCCGTGGGAGTCATAGGAAGGATATAATGATTTTCTGTATCCTTAAATGAGTAGTATTGCTCTCTAACTTCCATGAGATAAAATACTAAGAGATGCTGCAAAACTAAAGGATGTTCTCAATGACAAATGATTTTCTTTTTGTTTATTATTCGTTATTTTTTTTAGGGAACATATCCTGATACTTTACATGTAGTACCAGTGACATGATGAGCACCTCATCTTCCTTCAGTTCAGTACCTCAGTAGATGAAGTATGAACAGCTGACCATGCATTTACACATGTCCTCAGCACAGGAATCTCACAGGTTTCAGGGAGAGAAGGTGAAATTGAGGGATTTTTTTATACTCTGTGCATTTATGAGAACGGATTTCTTCAGGAAAGAAATCAAATGTAATCTGAGTCAATAGCTGAGGAGAGTAAAGGCTAATATAAAATAACAGATTTATTTTATTTAATTTATTTTATTTAATTCTTCATTCTATTAAGCATCCTACTAAGTATTTTCAGACTTCTAAGACAAAGAAAGCAAAACAAAACAAAATGAAAATTTAGTTGGTAAATGATGTAGCAGATTTTAAGCTCAAAAGCGTTTACTATGTTGAATTCTGAAATCTTTGTAGTGGAAATCAAAATGAACTCATCAGCAGCACAAAACTCTGGAATTATGCTTCTTAATATTCAATAATTCTATTAAAAAAAAGTGTCTGCTGTGGAAGAAGAGTAAGCATGATTAAAGTAAATGATGCAGTTCATTTGTCATCCTCATTAATAAGTATATTTTTATAATCTATTTATTATATGCAATATATAAACTTTCAAGAAGAACATAAATGAAATATGCACTTTACATATATATAGGTGTAAGTAAAAATGATATGTTTTTCCATTTCATCATCTAGGGCTTGAATCTTTAAACATTAGGAGAAACAAAATGAAATACAACCCGTTTCCAATGTTGCTTACCATATCATAATTTTGTGCAATTTATCCATACATAACATAACAATAAAATTGAACTTTGATTCTTGCAATCACATCATACTTGTTTATTTAAAGGTCAACCATTACTCTTAGAAGTAAACCCATTAAAATATTGTGACATAAGGATGTAAATTACAATGAGTCTAAATGTGAAGTTATTACTTAAACATCAAACGACACTGAAGACGTGACTAAAAACCAAATAAGAATGATCAGTATTCAGCTGGAAAAATCAAGATCAGTGAGTGAGTATGGTTTTTTTGGACAGTCTGCTAGAGTTGGTCCTGAAACTTTGACAACTTCATGAGATTGTGCTTTAAAAAAAAATCTAGTATTTTCTATTGTTCTGTTTCCTTTTCAAGATACAGATGGTCTTCTGAATGTGGCTTGGCTATAGCCAGCTATCTCAAAATGATTTAGGTAAAAAAATTAAGTGAAACAGGGTCAAAGCACCTCTGTGTGAAAAATAACGGTCTGAAAAATGTATCTGTACTGTATTAATTTGTAATGTTATTTTATCCTGATTGCTAAGTGGATGTATTCCTCATCCTTTTGATTAAAACAACCTCACTGGAAAAAATGAAAAGAATTACATTCAAAGAGCATAGGTATAAATTCATGCCTAAAAACAAATGTAAAAAATAATCAACTGTCTTAGAAGAAAATCAAGAGGGCTTCTGCCTGAGAACCAGCAGTGGATCCGGAGACTGGGTTTGCCAGGGACCAAAAGCAAAGGTGAGCTCAGAGTTGAACAGGTGCTGAGACAAGGTATTTTAATGAATGAGGGAATGCAGCATCTGTCATGAAAGTGTGAGCCAGTAGTGTGTGACCTATCTAGTCTAGTGAAACAAAGGCTGAGAGAGGATAATACTGTGGTCTATAAAGCCTTACGGAGAGGGGCTTAAGCTTTTGGGAGGAAGATCTTTAAGCAAAAGGATGTATAAAACCATGACTGTGAATACATTTAGTCTAAATATCTAAGAACTCACAGGAAGACAAAGCTCAAAAGTACATATATTTAGCGCTGGACATGAAACATAAGAGGAAAGTCTTGTATTAGTATAAAAATGCAAAACTGTTACTTTGCTGCGTCAAAAAAAAAATCTGCCAAAGGACAATGCTGAGACCTTTGTTGTTATTTTTCTTTAAATATTTTAAGGTATTGTTTTGGCTATTGAAAAGGTCAGTTGTGATCAGCTGGCTAACACGCTTATCATCATTGACAAAGATGCACAACTCCTGTATAAAAAAATAGAAACAACAGTTTGAGAGCAATCACATTATTTAGTTATTTTTCAAGTGCCTGGATTTGATAAAATTTTTCCAGGGCTGCTTAAGTGAGCAATTTTTCTCTGAAAACTGGTGTCTGAACTTCCAAATCCGACTATTCTGCTTGTCTTTAAAAGTAGGGGTGCTAGTGAGAAAGGAAACCTGGAAAATCAAGGCCATCAATTTGGGTGGCTTATTTTCAGTTCCCAGAAATAAGAAGTGTTACAAAAAATTACATGCTATTAACATCACCTAGACCAGTGGCAGTCTAATATCTGTAGCTGGCGGGGACTGTAACAAAAAATTTTGTAGCAGAAGTGCACGTTTGTGTGAATATGTGTGTAGAGTGTGTGTGTGTGCACGTAAGGCAGCAAAGATGCAAGAGGACACTAGCAAACAAAAGAAGACAGTGTTGCTTTCTACCTGGTTAATATCACCAAGGCAAGATTATCAATTTATTGTACTTTAAACAAAAAGGCCATTATCTTTTAGAGGACCTTGTCAATGTACTGTTTTCATTAACTTCTCAGGTTACCATATATACTTCTCTGTTGAATTTGGGAATAAGCCAGTAAAATGACCATGGAGGGACACTATGCAGGTACAAGACAGCAAAGAACCCCACAGAGCATTTGTTGGTTTTATTTGTCAACTCAGAAAATCTGCTTCATTTAATCTCCTTGTAACAAGGAGCAGCTAGGGACACAGCTATATGATATATTCTCACCACCCACCCAAAAAACCCAAACCGCTGTACACCAGTTTAGGCCTTCAGTTCCATGTATTACATGCCTGACTGGCACCTTGGTGTTGGCCAGGGAAATTACAATAGGGTTACACCATGAGCACAGCCTGTGTGGAGCTGGGCTTGCTGGCAAGTGCACCATCTATGCTAAACACAAGAGAGAAGTAAAGCTCAGAAAGTTTTTACCAAGTGTTGTATAGTTCTGGTGGAGATGGACATCATTTCCCCCAAGGTAAGAGTCAGCCTTGGTGGAGATCATAACAGAAGATGATTAACTGCCAACATGTATTTGTCAGGAAAAATTCACACAGAGCCAATCTCATTTTCTTCTATAATTAGCAAAAGGAACAGGTAAACAGACAAGTAAAAGACAAACCCATGATGCCAGTAAGATTTTGAAACTATCTCACAGATTGTGCATTTAAATAAGTTGAGACAACAAAACCCAGAAAAAACTTATCAGATGGGTGCAAAACGCTACTGTAGTTATTCTTAGGGATTGTACACAAATATATTCTTTGGTGTGAGGGTTGTATCACAAATGTTCATTGGCAATTCAGCTGATGTAAAACAGACTACTTTACTTAGTTGCTTAGATGGCATCATTGGTTGTCCCATATATTGTATTAAAATGATCCAGAAGAATTTAAATGCTCTGAGATTATATATGTTGCAATTTGTCATAGAATCATAGAATGGTTTGGATTGGAAGGGACCATCCAGTTCCAGCTCCCCTGCCATGGGCGGGGACACCTTTCACTAGACCATTTAATATGGAAATGTGAAATAGGCAGGAAATTTATTTTCATACATGTGGAATGGAGAACAAATAAACTGAACTTAAGCCAATTGTATCTGACTGTTACAAACATTCAAATAGCAAATTGGCATGTTTGAGCAGAACACCTGAAGTAAAAGAAGAGAAATAATCTTATATTGTATTGAGGGATTGAAAATTCTCAGCAAGACTGCTACGCTTACTTTTGATGACTGTATTTTACAAATTATGTGACCAGCTGAGAACAGAAGAGATGAAAGGAATAAGGGTGTGCAGGTGTCTGCAAGAAATGGAATACTACAAGGAAAATTTGAGAAAAGCAAGGTTATTTAGGCAATAGAAAATAATAATAAGAAAATTTTCAGAACTGTTTAGTTATGAAATAGAAAAAAGATACTAAACAGCAAGGTTTGATGCATTTTTTCAAGAAGTTGTGGTGTCAAAAAACCATTTTAAGATGGAATATGACACATATATGAATGAGATGGTCATGGTCTTGACTCATGCTCAAAACTGTATCTTGTTTTTCAAGCAGGTAATAGAGGTAGTTTCACAGAACTTGATTTGATACCTGCTTTCATTCAGCTTCATCTAATGCCTACAGAAGACAGTAAAAAAATTCATACTTCACTCAGGTTTTGTTAAGCTTCCTTATATCTTGGACAGTTCATTTGAAGTGAGTGTATCAAGTGAACAGCTCACTCAAAATGTGAATTGTATCATTTGGCCTTCAATGATTGCCTAAAGATCACTTCAGGTAATAATTTTTATTATGAATGAATATGAAACAAGTGAAAGAAGGACTTGAGGCTATAGTAGTTTAAAAGGATTTTGCAAGCATAATGACCATATTCCAGTGACTTTCAAAGGAACTGGAAGTTATTACCTTTGAGCACCACATGTCACAAAAGCAGTGTAAGAGTTATCAGACACAGTATGTGTGCAGTTCATCGTGGTCTTTCTTTGTGATTTGCAGATATGCAGAATCCTGTTTAATTGCATTCCAAAACTGTGTGGAGTTAGTTCAAAATAATTGCCTTAATGCCAGTTGAGAAAGGAATCATATAGGTATACACATTTCCTGAAACATTCTAAATTGTAATGGTAAGCCTCAAAGATCCCAAAGCATCAACAGAGCCTTTTGGAAAATTCCAGGGAACTCCCATAGCAAAATATTCTGCCTTAAAACTTACTCAGAATATTTTATCATTTTTAAAATTTATTGTCTGGTGTATTTCTTAATCTGATTTTTTTCCCTAAATGTAGCTGATAATTTCTCACATTATTTGTCTTAATTCCAGATATGAATGACTTAATTGCTAGTTCCTCGAAATGCTCCATTTTGATTTAATAAAAATTTCCATAATTTTTTGTGCTTGTACATTTAAACTGTGAACTACAGGATGTCACCCTCCCACATCATATGTACAAACAGTTTCTTTGTAGTATATTTAAACTGTCCATAGAGACTGTGTACCACTATCTTTTTCAGGGTGCATCAAGCATTATTCTTGATTAGGCATTATTTGTTATACTGGACCCTATGACTACACTGGATGTGGTTTATGGTGTTTTATTTCAGATTGCATGTGATGATATCTCTTTAACTCAATGCCTTTAACAGCTGAAGAACATTTAACGCGCTACTGAACAGTATCTTTCAGTTCTGTTTCATGCATAAGGAATCCACATTGTGTGCTCTGAGATCACTCTGTGATGCAAATATTAGAAATTCTTCTTCTGAAATAAGCGTTCATGGAGAAACACCCCATGTAAGAAAATTCCCAAGTGCAATTTTTTATTAAGTAAGAGAAAAATATATTTGGAAAATTGTCCAAGGAAAATTAAAAATGAGATTTATGTTTTCATTTATGAAACATAATTTAGAGTGAAGGGGGTTAACCATGTTGCAGTATAGAACAATGAGGCCATTTCAACTAAAAACAAGAATCAGTAATTGCTGCAGACATGCATAAGCTAATGTGTGAATTCTACACTGTATTATAGAGAAGGTAATTAATGTAGTCAATGTTGTGATCAGTGGCTCAAAGACCAGCAGAAGACAAATTGTCAGTGGTGACTCCCAGGGGTCAAGAGACATGGATATGTTTGGAGTGAGTTCAGGGAGGGGCCGTGAGAGTGATTAGGTGATTTAGAGAATTCGACATATGAAGAGACGCTGAGTGAAGGGGGTTTCTCAACCTCAATAAGAAAGGGCTCGAGAAAGGGCTCAGATCTTGGCAATGTGTGTAAATACCTGACTGGAGTGGGGTTAGTAAGGTGGCAGATCCATGTTCTTGTTGTAACAAATTAAAATATGGAAAATTACATTGGGTTTTTTTTTGAGTTTTTATTGCTATGGGAGTGATTAAACATGGGAACAGGTTACTTAGAGAGCTGTGCAGCCTCCATGCTTAGAGATATTCAAAACCCAACTGGACGTGACCTTGAGAAACATGATGTAGCTGACACTGCTTTGAATAGTGGGGTGGACTAAACAGTCTCCAGAGGCCACTTCCAACATCATGCATTTTGTAATTTTGTGATTAACTAAGTGCTTTGTTTTATTTGCATCTAAGGCGGAAAACTGTTTGTATGTATTTGTATTCTTGCAGAGCACAGTGTCCAGGAATTACAATTTTTACCTAAAGGTAACTGAAATTCAAACCAGTAAATACGTTTTTATCAAGAAAACTATTTACAATGTGGGTACCTATGCTAACATTACAGTGAGTTCTGTCTCCATTTGTAAAAGTTTACTATGTGATGCACTAAAGTTAAAAGCATTATTTCAAATCAGGGACCTTTCAGTTATTTTCTTTAATTACCTGTTTCTTTTGAATTTGTGGTGACCATAATGCTTTTGAAAATTGTCTTATACTTGTTTGAGGCAATCTAAATTCTATTATTTACTCACATCCATGATGTTCGGTAGTTAGCAATGTAATCTTCTGATAGTCAGAGAAATCCTGTCTGTAACAGCAACTATTATTTTTAGTTTTTATACATTTTTGTTAGCTTTCAGTAAAGCAGCCTGTAACTTGCGGCACTGTATGTGTACCTATTTTATACTAATACACATCTAAAGTGACTGAAAGATGTTTTCCTTTACATTTACTATATCCACAAGCTATCATTCTAAACATAACCTCTTGCTCTGTGCACTTTTCAGTAGTATTTCTCTCCAATGTTGTCTAAAAAGCCTATCACAAAAGCCATCGGCAAAGACATGAACAAAAAGAGCTTTTTTAATGAAGCACTAGGGTACACTGCATTGGACTCTAAAAAGTCTAAATGATAACTATTGATTGCTACATTTTGCTTTATATACTTCAGGTTTCTAATAAGTCAAGGACAGAAAAAACAGCTGTACATGAATTCACAGTAGATGATAGAAAAGAGGCCTAACCCTGACTGAAGTAAATTAATTAGAAGACACATCAATACAATTAATAATATCAGACCTACAAGTTATCCACAAGTTATTCCCAGAAACTTCTGAAAACTGTTTTTAATGATCCACTTGTATGTGATTTACTGCTGTTAGATAAAGCCTAGAGGATTTGAGAGCCCACACTGCTTTGTTCACATATCTAAGCAGCCTTGCTCTACTTCAGTCAAATTCTCACATGGTCAATATTTCCATTGTGAAAGAATGCTTGAAGGCAAAACATTTTAGAAGGAGTTTTTTAATTTTACAACGGTGGTGTAGAATTTGCTGAAGATAGGGCAATAAATTGCAAACAGAAACATTTATAAGCGAACCATTTTTAAAATTCAAAAATCTAATTTTCTCTTTCATGTAGAATGATTTAAATATGATAGTTAATATTATCTCTTTAGTTGTGTTTCAGAATAGTGAACTTGCTAATTGACATACTAAAAACAACATGATGTCAGGGAAGATTTGCCTTTATTATTCCCCAAAGGAAGGCCTCTGTTTTCAATTACACCCATGTATCTATACAGCCATTTAAACAGACACAGAGAGAAGATTTATTTGATTTTTTTCATTCCTATTGCATGTTACTTTGGACATTGTATGATTTATGAAATGACACCTCAACTATTTTAACACCATTTTCATGACTGCTATGTTTTCTTTATTCCATGTAAAAATTTAACCTTTCAGAAAACGTTCCTGTACAAAGACTATAAAACTAGGAAAAATCACTTGGCCTCGCCAACTGGAAGTCTCACCAAAATGTCTGCACTGTTGGTTTGATCTATAAAAGAGATAAAATGGTTACCTGCCTGGCACTTACTATATTCATTGACTCCTGCTAGTTTTCCCGGAGTTGGAGGTTTGCACAGGGTACTGGGAAAGTCGCTGTGGGTTCCTCAGCCTTGTTAACCTCGTTCTGCCAGGCTGGCAAAGAGGGTGCCTGGTGTCTGCTGACAAGCACATTGAGAACAAGCCAGGGGTTCTTAGTGCTCTGGTAAAGAGTGTATTGTTTCACTTTGAAAAAAAAAAAAATATATGCATTTAAGAATCATTCAATTCCACTTAGTTATTTTAAGACTTCTTTTTTGTCTTGTAAAATTGCAGTTGGAATTAGGATGGAACTAATGCAAAACCCAATACCTAGAATGGAGACCATCATAAGTTTCAAAAGTAAAACACAGATTCTACAGTAACAGCTGTTCCCTATAAGACATGTTTGCAAAATTCCCTGAACTCAGAGAATGAGAACTGCCAGTTTTGACCGTCCAATAAAATGTGTATAACTAAAAAAATTATCTATCTCTATCTAGAAGTTGTATCATTGTATGAAATAGTCTTATGCTTGTGCTTTCTGATCACATAGACTTAAGAAGACTAGACTGTTCCATGAATGAAAAAGTAAACTGTCCTTTCTGAGTGGTGGATATGTTGTTTTTCAGATGGGATGTCAAGGAACATCTTGCTTATAACTTTCAAAAGTCTGATGAAACTTTATGAGGAGTAGGTTCATGTCAAAACACCAAAATTGGACAAATAAACATCATAGATATCATTCCTCTGAGACTTATAGTTTACACTGCAGCTTCTAATTAGAAAGAGATGCAGTACTTTTAGATGTCTTGAAAAGTTCATCATTTGAAAGAAAGTGATAAAAATCTTGTATGTCATCTGCCTCGTACAACTTGGTTCAGTTTAAATTTAGCAATCAATATTGATAATTCTCTTGGAGATCCTTTGCTGAGAGACTATTTGCATTAACAATCAACTACCATTGCTGAAGCTGTTCTCTTTTGGTTTGGCAAAGAGCATTCTTCTTCAACTTTTTATTCTGGAAAAGCCAGTTTAGGTGAAGTAGACTTGACTTCATGCCACTAGACATATCAGTCTGGTCATCTATGCCATCAATAAAAGCTCACTGGAGAGAATACCAGATATTTACTTGCAAAACAGAAAAATCAGGCAATTACAGATGAGGCACAGTGGTGAAAATTAAGTTTGTTTCCTTCTGTCTCAGAGTAGATGATACATCAAGGTCTTTGAACACCAGTGGTAGTGTAGCAGATGAAGAAAGGTTGTGTGGAAGCAAAGAGGATCCCTGATTAATTCCATGGCTGCAGCAACCTTTCAGAGCCAGTGAGTTACTGCAGACACTATGAAAGGTGACTCACTTTACCTGTAGATCTTTCTAGCCAGCTCGAGTTCCTTTCCTGCATTGGACCTGAGAGGTTGACATTTTCTCAATGCATGCTATTGTGGCAAAGGTTTAACCCCAGTCCAGCTTCTAGACAATATGTTCTCTTAAAATGAAGCCATATAGCAATGAAACAGATTGGATTTGGGCCTTAACTGTCTCCTTGGCCCAAAGTTGTCTGAGCGCTAATGTACAAACACACGAAATCCAAGCTAACAAATGGAGCAATCAGGTAGAATATGGTGACTTATAAATAAACATCAGCAAAACTCCTGAAGGAAACACTACCCAAGAATAGCTACTGGATATAATGTTGTAAGAAACAGCAAGAGAAGCATAAAGTTACTGAAGAGAATAATTCAAAAGTAACCATAATTTGCCCTCTGGTGCATATGTATTACCTATTATATAAAATTCTATGAATTTACACAGTTTCCCCTCACATTCCTATATCATTTAGTACTTGAAATGGTGTTTACTTAACAAGCAGCTACTCAAGTTTTTGTTACCCCTGTGTGGTCCCAGGCTTTATTTACTATGGGAAAGTAAATCTGCTCTAAAGGGAGAATAAGACTTCTTCCCTGGAACAGGGATTTTACTTTCAATTTTATTGAAAGTAAACACCTGGGTTGGGAGAGTCCCAAGTACACCTACAGATTGGGTGGAGAAGTGACTGAGGGCAGCCCTGTGGAGAAGGACTTGGGGGTGATGGTTGACAAAAACTCAAAATGAGTTGGCAGTGTGCACTCTCAAGCCCAGAAAGCCAACTGAATCCTGGGCTGCATCAAAAGCAGCATGGCCAGAAGATCAAGTGAGGGGATTCTGCCTCTCTGCTCTGCTCTGGTGGTACCCCACCTGCAGTGCAGCATCCAGCTCTGGTGCCCCCAACATAAGAAGGGCATGGAATGGTTGGAGCAAATCCAGAGGATGCCATGAAATTGATAAGGGGACTGGAGCCCCTCACCCATGAAGACAGTCTGAGAATGTTGTGGCTGTTCAGTCTGGAGAAGAGAAGGTTGTGTGAAGACCTCATTGTGACCTTCCAGTATCTAAAGGGGGTCTACAGTGAAGCTGGAGAAGGACTCTTCATCAGGAACTGTAAGGATGGCACAAAGAGGAATGGCTTCAAGCTGAAAGAGAGTAGATTTAGGTTAGAGGCTCAGAAGAAATTCTTTACTGGGAGGGTGGTGAGGCACTGCAACAGGTTGCCCAAAGAAGCTGAAGATATTCCATCCCTGGAAGTGTTCAGGGTCACGCTTGATGGGGCTTTAAGACCTGGTCTAGTGAGATGTGTCACTGCCTATGGCAAAGGGTCTGGAACAAGATGATCTTTAAGGTCCCTTCCAACACAAGCCATTCCATGATTCTATGATTCTATGACAAATTACCAGGGCAAGGAAGAGAGAGAGTGCATAAATTTTGAGTTTTTATAATGAAATCTGTTAAAGTAGAAAAATGTTGAAAAGGTGAAGTACATGAAAGCATTCCCTTAAGGAAAAGCTTCTCAGTGAATGAAGCAAGTGTCAGGCAGATTTAAAAAAATGAAATGTAATCAGTCTTCATATTGATTTGTGTTTATCCTTATCTAAATCTGTATATAATTTAAATTTAAATCCATCTACTATCTATTGTTACAGTTTCTATCCATTGAAAATTAAAATCTAGTTGTTTACCTCATGCTGAATTATCCTATTTACAGCTACTTTATTTATGATTAATCACAAATTTCAGTTGAGAGAGCTGGGTAGATTCATTAATAATGCACATCGATGGAGCCCACTAATCCCAGCCCACAGCTTTTAATGACCTCAAACTCCCTCACTGTGTATGTGCAGATATTTTGCTTCCAAACTGTATGTTTTTTTACCTCACTTCCTACTCAACCCTGTAATTGGCTACTCAATTCCTAATTATTATTAATGACTCAGTTTACCCTGAGGAAAATGTTCAACAAAGCAAAGCTACCAGTTGCACATGGCTCATTAAAGTCACACTACTTTCAATATTTGAGAGGATACTTCAAAACCATAAATAACTCATTAAACTAGCTATATCACCTTCCTCCCCTGATGTGCATTTAGGAATGTATTTAATTTTGTGCCTTAGCCACCATCAAAGGACATTAATGAAATTTATTTTTTTACACTTTTTTTAGAGCTACAGTCATAGATATAGATTTAAATAGCCATAAACTGGAAGGAAGAATTTATTTGTGAAATAAATTAAAAAAGATTAAGGGAAATATCTTACTTGAGTTGTGCAAGCTCACTTCAATAAATGCTGGCTTTGATCACAGAATCACAGAATGGATGGAGTCAGAAGGGTCCTCTGGGGATCATCTAGTTTAACACCCATGCTAAAACAATGAGCATGTATTGCCAAATCCAACACTTGACCTGAATAACTCAGTACTTAATACACAGGCACAAAAGCAAGTAAAACCTTTAAATTCATCAATCTTCAACTTCCCTGGAAATCCTGAGTTAGAGAAGTTTTCCAAGAGAACCTGTAGAAAGCAAGCTTAACACCAAGATCCACAGATACCAGTGTGAAATCTGTCTGTGGAAATAAGCATGGAAAAATGGTGAAAAGAATCGCACAGTTTATATGTATATAGTTATTCTTTGGTACACAGAATCCCAGAATGGGTAAGGTTGGAAGGGACCACAGTGAGTCATCTGGTCCAACTTACCTGCTTAAGCAGAGTCATCCCAGAGCACACAGCACAGGATTGTGTCCCAGTTCTGGGATATCTCCAGAGAGGGAGATTTCACAGCCTCTCTGGGCAATCTGTTCCAGTGCTCGGTCACTTCACAGTAAAGTTCATCCTCATATCTAGTTGGAACTTCTTGTGCATCAGTTTCTGCCTGTTGCCTTGTCCTCTAGTGGTTGGCACCACTGAACAGAGCTTGGTCCATCTTCTCGGCAACCCCCTTTTACATATTTATACACATTGATAAGCTCCCCTCTAAGTCATCTCTCTTTGAGGCTGAACAGACCCCAACTCCCTCTGCCTTTCCTCATCCCTTAACCATCTTTGGACATGCTCCAGGAGCTACATGTCTCCCCTGTACTGAAGAGCCCATAACTGGACATAGACCTCCAGATGTGGCCTCACCAGGGCTGAGTAGAGGGATAGGATCACAGCCCTCGACCTGTTGGCAATGCTCTTCCTAATGCAATCCAGGATTCTGTTGGCCGCCTTGTCCAGAGGGGCACATTGCTGACTCATGGACAGCCTGTTGTCCACCAGGACACCCAGGTCCTTCTCCACAGAGCTGCTTTTCAGCAAACTTATACTGGTGCTCAGATACTCTTAGCTATTAATATCAGATGTCTGTATGTATCAAGATAAGCATAAGTGAAGCATCTCTAGAACTTCTGTCCCAACAATCCTGACCATTGTCACAAAGCCAAAGGATGATTTTTTATCAGTGTATATATACCAAGGACACAGAAACCATGTCCAATGCTTAGATTGTAACAGAGTTATGTACTACAATCCTGACTCAAAGACTTGGGTGATCTGGGTCATACTCAGAGGTGTGAATTTACTCCTTTTCAGAATATAGCCTTGAGGCAGTGTAGGAAGAGAGGTCTGGGCTAAAAAAACCCCTATGAATGATGAATAGTGGGAATGGGATGGGTGAAGTCTCACATCAAGACTAAGGTGAAAAACCTCAGTGTCTCAAAAATGCTTTTTTTTAAAAAAAAAAAAAAGAAAAAAAAGAAAAAAAAAAGAAAAAAGTATTTGCAGGAGGTAGAGGCAGGGGAGGTTAGAACTACCAGAAGTGGTCCAAATTTTTGTAGATTATCAAGCCAAAAAAGGGTAGGGATTACAGTGGTTTTAAGCATAAAACTGTAGGAAGTAGACTGCACCCATAAGAACTTTTACAGATGCAGAGAAGAGGATGTTACCTTCGCTGGTATCAGCCTGACTTGCTGGGATAGCAGGAGAGAAAGTACTCCTAACACCCCTGAGCATCCAGAATGTCAGTGCAGTGTCTGTTTGGCTCTCCTCCACTCAGCTCAGGGTCATCTTTGGAAAAAACCCTTCCTCTTTCAGGTACAGAACTAATTACTTCTACATTGCTGGACAGAGGAAGGAGCAAAATGCCCAATTGCTTCTGGAGCCTCAGGAGGAGCATAGCCTCACTAATATCCCTCTGCACCTGTGAGAGTGACAAGCCACTTTATAAGCTTCAACATTGATTAGCTGCTATGGGTATTTTTTCCCTCTGTGTGAACATAAACACTGGCTTTTTTCCAAGCAAAGGATTGAAGAATTACATCTCTTTACTGTCACTATATATTTTGTATAGCTCCCAGGAAAGGCTTTAATTTGCAACACATAGGCAATCATTTTTGTCAAGTGGCCTTATTATGATTATTGCTTGTTGTATACTGTTCTCGACACATTTATGGTAAGATCTGAGCCTACCTAAATGACCTTGCAGTACACAGGATCACTCCACAACCAGAGAAGTCTTATTCCTCTTTGAGGAGTGGCTTAGATATTTCTGAATAATTATTATAGACATTATACATTTTTCAACTTTACTCTGCGTGAAGCTTCTGGTTTTATCTGTAAAGTTTAGGCACTTCACTGGAACAAATCAGAAAAGTGTTTGAATGCTTTTATTGTAGTTTTTGCATGCTCACTAAGGCTAATTTTTACATTGCAAGTTCTTAATTCATATTGCTTTTATTTTATTAATAAACACACTCACTGCTTCTAGCAGCTTCTAACAGAAGCTACCCCTATAGCTCCCCCCCACTACCAAAACCCAGCCATAGAAACCCATTACACTATTATATTAATAGTTGGCAAAAAAAATGGTGATTTGTTTCCAGCTAATAACAGAAAAGCAATGTCAAAAATAATATAAGAAAAATAACCACGGGAAAATCAAATAATTCTAAACAGTACAATTGTTATCGAGTTTCTCCTCACCCAGCCATTTCAGTGAAGTTGCTGATTTCAAAAGGTCTTGACTGCATCCTAAAAACCTTTCAGCAGCACAACCTAAAATTGCAAACATGAATATGAAAATAATACAGGAGCTGGAACAAACTTTGTGTACATTAGTGTACTTAAAGAAAATTGTGCTTCCATTTATGACCTTAGCAAGCACAAAAATTCAAGTATATTTATAGCACTTAAGAAAGCGTGTCCCTTTAGCAACAGCAAGGCTCAATGAGACAATTCATGGTGTAAAAGCGTGGTGTGCTAATACCAACACCTATATCTGGTTGGGTCTGCTAATTGTGTCCCTCCAGAAATGGGGCCTCGTTTGAACACATTCAAATTGTCCTAGACTGCATATGCCTGGAGCTATTCCAAGCTCATTCCATTTCATAGCTGTTCTAAAAATAAACTCAGAGTATTGCACTTCATTCATTTAAAAGCTATGGTCAGTTTGGAGATTTAGAAATGTGAAATACTACAGGTACAGTGTAGTTGCTTTCCAGATAGCTTCAAGCTGCAATTCAGGAAGGAGGCAATTAACAACTTATAGAATTACACACAGTGCATTCACAGTGCAGTGAAACTTTTCTTACAAACACACACAATCCACATGACCTTAGTGTCTTAGTACAGTGGACCTTACTGTCCTGTGATGTCTGTATCACATGAAGAACACATATAGGAATAGGGTGCTATTACTGCTTTTTTAACACCTCAATTCTCTGCATTTGTAGCAATGTCTTAAGGTTACTAGCTGAGTAGTTAGGCTTCACTTGGCATATTAAGATTACATCTATTAAATTGCTCATCAGAGAGGTTTGAGACAAAAAGAAAGGGATACGGGATTGAATGCCCTGTGTCATCAGCTGCATTTACAGCACACCATTACTTTGAAGAAGAATAGTTTCCTTATCAGTGATTTCTACGGCTTTTGAGTTGTTTGATACTTGTAAAAGCAACATAGAGTACAGTGGCCTTCAGCAGCTGAATGGTTAAAGTGCTTAAACTGTTGTACAAAGTATTACTTAATAGAAATGTTGCAGTAGTTCCCAAATATTTTTGTTAGCTTTTCCCAAAAATACATTAAATCCTTTAAATCCACTTTGGACAGGTTCCCTGTTTTTCTCACACTTGGGAAACCGTTTATGAAGGAACGGAGAAGCATCAATCTTCTCAAACCAGATAGGCAGAGATAAACACTTGATGCACTCTGATACACAGAGATAACGCAGGCTCAAGAGGTACAGTATTGGGCATCTCTATCTCTGAAGTGTAGAATTTTCAGCTTGAAAAGTAACAGCTTCAAGTTCTTGCAAGAAAATGAAGGAAAAGAGATTGAAAAAAGAAAAAAATACAGAGGGGAAAAAAAAATCTGTAATAGAAATTGCTTCTTCTGCCTTAATACATGAAAAGCCGAGTTTCCTATCAGTTGCACAGGTGCAAATCTCAGCTGTTTCTGAAATTGCAGAACTCTAACTGACAGCAATATCTGGGCAACAAAAATAGTTATATTTTTTATTGCAGTCACCTTACAACAAGCACTGTCCTTTAGAAACAAACCTTTGAAATTTAATGTTCTCTTTCTGTCTTTTATCAGAGAAGAGCAGCCTGCCAGAGCTCTCTGCATTTTCCCAGGGGTGCCTGCAGACATTAAGAGAGATGAGCAGGTCAAGGCACATTAAAACATGAGAAAATCCCAGACAGATCACACCCAAAATTTACCTTTAATGTCCTCTTCAGGCAAATGTTCTTGCATAAATTCAACTTCATGCACGCCTGCCAATAACTTTGTAAAGTAAAAAATAAATGTTTTTCAGGGATGAATAGTAATTTCAAATAAGATAAGATAGCCTGGAAGTAGAGCCACATCAAGAATTTCTTAGTATTGCTGCTTGTGGGTGGAACATACAAGCAGAAATGAAATACCACTTAGAAGGGGAAGAAGTAGGACCATATTTAAAGTTATTTCTGAAAGCGTTTAATATTTGGATTTCATAAATCTTAATTTGCCTGGACATATCTGTGTCTGTTTCTGTGCTGTTCTTTACAAATAATTTCAACTTGTAACATTTTCACAAGTGCTTAGGCAGTATAAGACTCATAGTTGGGAAACAGACATAAGCTGAGATTTAGAAAATGAATTTTTGACAGGAGCAGTCCACATTCCATTGGGGTCATTAGTGTAAATGACATCTGAAAGAACATTCACAAAAACTAAGTTCAGCAAAGCTCATTTCCCCAGCCACCTTACATAATCCATGGGAAAAAAACCTCTTCTGGAGAGTTATTAGGAGCAAGTGACATGCCTGTGTTAAGGGATGCACTGAGTTCACTTGGCCTCTATTCCGGGTTGATCATGGGCACTCCATTCCACTCCACTCCCAAATTTCCCTGAGAAGAAAATACAACTCCAGGTATTGAAAGGCCCCAAACACTCAGAAGGAGAAGGGAATCAGGATGGAAGGTTGGAGTAGGAGAGAAATACTTCAGATTATGAATGCTGAACCTTTGAACTCCCAAGCAGAAGACTACTGATTGCTACCTGCAACTGGTACAGACCAGGTGCAAATTTTGATAATACCTGGAACTAAAAGGAGTGACACATACTGAATCTTTTGGTTAATAAAGGACTTGAAGCAGAACCACAAGTTAGGACAGCAATCACATGATGCACTTCTGCAAACAGTGTTCAAATGGAGAAAAACAGGCTGTGAAATGGAAAGAAGATTCTGGTAAAGGAGGGAAGCCTAATAACGCACCAACAAACAGTGTGTTTATTCAGTTCGTCTCACCCATGGCAAGGTTTTAACATGAGGAACTGTGCAGGATCAACAGGCATTTCGATCATACTATGAAAAATATTTGGGGTTTGGGGGTTTTTTTGGGGGGCTGTCGGGCTATGTTTTTTATATGAAGCTTGCCAGGTTAAATTATCGCAAAACCAAACTGCTATAAAAGATGGGATCAGATCTTGAGACACAAAACTATGACCTTTAAAACAACTCTGCTGCTCTCTTTAGCTTATTCTCTGAGATTTCCACCCTGTGTATGACTTCCATAATTACAATGTTCAATCATCTCATGGATATTATTTCAGTGTCTTATTGACAGAAATTATGCCTCCTATTTGCATCTGATAATGGTTATGATTTTGAATCATACAATACAGACACTTCACAGCAGTAGCAGCAAGAGAAACACATTTAAATTATTTTGAAATCGTTATGTCCCTGGTGTCATTTTATCTCTCCTCCCTCCATGCTGTTTTTGTACATGTACATCCCATAATATACAATTAAAGCTAGAAATAAGGAAACAACTATGGAATGGGAGTCGTGTTAAAGTCCCCTATTTTAATCTAAGTGTTTTTCTGTCACTGGCTTCTTTGTTAATTTCATTCTTTTGATTTTTGGCCCCATCTCCTAAGTGCCCAAGTTTATCTAGCGATCTATCTATCTATCTATCTATCTATCTATCTACCTACCTATCTATCTATCTACTGTCTCTGACCCTTCCATCTGATCTCCTTATGTGGAACACTGTCAAAAAATTCCACAGGGCAGAGAAAAGTCTTCTGCACAAAAGCTGACTGTTTATACTGTTTATACCCACTGGACCATCTGGGTGTAGCTATGGTACTCCTCAAGAGAATTTCCAAGAACTGCTGAGCACAGACACACATGATGTTCACAATCTCAGACCACTTTTTATGTATAAAACTCGTTCTAATCATCACTCTGCTTTGTAGTTATGTGCCTACACCATGCAGAAAACATCGTTCTGTCATAACTAACCAATGCAATACTTATGGTTACTATGTCTGATCTCCTCATTATGACCATTACTAAATGCATATTTTGGCTTGACTTTGGTATAACCCTGAACTTTCTCTGTTGGGTCATTCATTTGCTATTGTCTTGTTTATGTCAATTTTCATTTCAGGTTATGGTGACAACAGCTTGTACAATCTCTAGTGCATGCTTATATCATGGGAGCAGGGGAAGATAAATGCTCAGAATTACAACACTATGATGCAGAGGGTTGTTCTGTAGCTCTTCAGTGCAGTGAGTTGCAGACTCAGTACAGGAATAGGTATAGATTGCCATCATCAAGAGCTGCCTGAAAAATCAAAGGTGTTAAGCTAGTTAAACTTGCATGTATATACTTTTTGTATTAAAAGTCAAAACCAGTATGTGGCAATATGTGGTTGTATAGACAATATAACTGGTCCAAGGTTGATTTAAATTTAATTTGCAAAGTCAAAAGCATAAAATATCTCTTTTAAAGTTTCAATTAGCACACATCTGAAAAGTTTTATACTGACTTGGTGCAGATAGAATGCATGCACTGATCTTGCTGGAAAAAAGTCCAACTTATATCACTTGGGGAATCTGCTGTCTCATCAGCACTGAAGATCTGAGAGACATTGATGCCTACTAAAATTAATGGGACCTGCTGATGTTCTTGGAAACAACCCTGTAGAGTTGCATTATCTTAATTTGCTATTTTTTGTCCCTTTTTAATGTGTTATCTATTTTTATTATAAGGTCCAGCAGAAGGACAATATCCTGCAACGCAGCAAAATTACATCTTCATGTGACAACTACTTTAGTGACAACTATTTTACTCTCAGAAAGTCATTCTGCAATGCGTTGAACACGATATAACTACTTTCAGTGAACTGACAGTAGGACTGTGAAGGATTATCAGAGAAATATTTATCAACATTGCCCTTTATAGTATTCATGTTATGAAAGACGTCTGATTTTACCAAAGTTGAAAAAACAACTTAGAATTTCTTTTCCAGAAGAGAATGTTAGCACCAGTAATAACCTCTTCTTTTAAAGTGATACTTTTGCATATTTTTCAATGTTAATCAACATCTAGCTTTTGGGAAGAGAAGCACTGACCTGAGATGAAAATCTCAGAGCATTATTTGTATGCCGATGTGTGGACGCAGTTGTGGGTGAGCAGAACAGAACTCCTTTCAGGGGATGGATCATTTTGTAATGTGGATTTTTAGAGAACCACTTCAGGAAGAGATGCTCAGACACCAGTGTCTTCTCGTGTCCTTGAGAGAAGCACTGCTGAAGGTGACCAAATAGCTGTCACATCTCTAGTACACAGTGGTATCAGCCCAGTCGAGCTCTTACCACAGAAGAAAGCTGATACAGTAGTAAAAAAAATAGCTATTCCCATATAAGGCAAATTTCATTCTGCTCTGATCAGCAGCAAGAGGAGCAGTTAGTGTTCAACAGACCTTTGAGTTTTAGAAGTAAAGACCTTTCTCTAGCCTTATGGAGCTTATCTTGGATTCCATATATTAGTACTTAAAAGTCCATTAATCCTAACTGAATGTGCTTTACTAGAAACTTTTAAATAAAAAGTCAGGGTAACAGCTGAAGAAAACAGAGGGTAACCAATTCTTACCTGATATTCCCCCTGACATTTCAGCATCCAGCCTCTTTCAAACAGTATAGCTGCAGCAGCAAAGATGGGGAGATATGGAGTGACTGAGTCACCTCTGACATTTATTTTGAGTCCTGAAAATGGTATTATGCATTTACAGAGCAGTAATTTTTCAAATTGAATTTATCCTTGTGGACTTCTCCAGCTTTCTTCTTATCAGGTGATAAGACTACTGAGTTTTGTTCACATTTATTTTCCAGTCATGCTTCATAACCCCTTGAAGGTTTCCCATACAGGAGGAGATTTTGCTAGGGTACATGGTGCAGTCAACCTAACCACACCTGTGAGTTACAGGAAAGGCCAGAAAATGGCTCAAGTCACAGATGCACTGGCCTAGCAGTCTATCACTGAGGAAAGCAAACATTTTTAGTGCATTAAATTTAACTTACTGTTGGAATAAATGTATATATATGTGAGGAAATTTCAACCCACTAATAAAAAATAGATAATTTTTTTTAAATTCCTTCAGATGATTGGTTGGTTTTCCCACTGAGCAATTTTTTTTCTGTTAATCCAACAGCCACTATCAGCAGTAGAGAACCAATTCATTCAAGCGATGTTTTTCTGTAACTGTTCTGAACTAATTCTGCACATCAATTTACAAAAAAATATCAAATATGCAAGAAGATGTCCCAACAGTATGAAACTTTGAACAAAAACATGAGCTACACAAAATCCATTCCAATATATCCAAACCTAATATAATACAATAACAATATATTACAGCCACAAAAGTAACAGGAATTTTGATTTCATATGCAAAGAAGCTATGAAAGTCTTATTAAATGGAGACTTCTTATAGTTTCCTAGTGTCTTCCCTTATTGATTTTTAACTTTCAATGCATGTATCAAGTCTTAGAACAAGAAATGTGATATTAAATTGGTGATTGAGCACTTTCTCAAAATTTCTATCCTTTTTTTCTTCCACTACTGTTTTCTAATTATTGTATGTAAATCTACAGGAGACTTTATACCATAGCAGCTGTGTGCTACGAAAAGAGGCAAAAAGTGCTACCCACTACAGCATACACAAAATTTATAGTGAGGTAAATGCTTTTACTGTTTGTGTTAAACTTTTACAAATATTTTGGTGTCTTGATGTTAACATTCAATCAAACAGTAAACTAAAGGGTGGCTACTTTTCTGCCAAATATGACAAATCTCTGGAAAATACGTTTCACTTGAAAATTTTTTAATGATTTATTTAAACCAAAGACCCTATAATTTATATCAAAAATTAATTTTTTATGAAATAAAATATACTTTTGTGAGACATGGTATAGTTTTTCACTGCTTTAATACATCAACTGATGTTGCATGTCACTCCTGAAGACCAAGTCCGTCTAGGTCCTGTAAGAGAAGAGCAGAAAGTGCCCCAGGACTACTCTGCTTCTAGTCTAATTTCTCAGGTAAACTGTTGTTCTTCATGTAAGATGTCCATGCAGCTACATTTGTGTGGTCAGAAACACAGATTTCTAATTTATAAGCTTTTTCTTAGTCAAATGGTTATTTGTATCTCCTGAGTATAACAAGTATCATGATACTAATATTTTACCTCTGTACATTGCCTTCCATCCCAGTGCATTTCACAAGGGTACTCTCAGAAATGTACCAAATCTGAAAGACAAAGCAACCAACTTTTACTGAGAACTGCAGATATTTTAACTCAGAACAATTACTGTTGAGGCCCATATATTTTTGTCCTTTGCTTCTATTTCATATCAAAAAGGTGCTGCACTGAATACATCTCCTCAATTCTCACGCATAAGGGAATAAGCTACAACAAAAATATAGAGTCAACATTTTTCTTTACTTTTTAGCAGGCCCTGTAGACTAGATTAAATAGTGTAAAAGGACAATCTTGCAGTACACACTTTCACAAGACAGACTACGGACACTCTTGCAGCAGATGGAGGAGACGAGTTGACAGAAGAGCCAAGGGGGCACTGGTCCTCTAACACACTTTGAGATGTCTTTTAATGAACCTTTAACAGTTTCTTTACATGTGAAATCAGAACTCTTGCTGTTTTTTTCCTGCACAGTTGTACTACAATTGTGAATATTGTGCTACTCATATGGTTTTGTGCTTGGCATTCTAGGAAAATTTTTTATTTGAACATTCTTGAGTAAATGGATCTAAATCTGACTTCATGCACCCAAACACTACCTGGTTTTCACATATTAAAGAAAATTGCTGGGACAATGGTATTGTCCATACAGGATGAACTGAAAAGTGTTCATCTGTGAATAGCATAGTTAAAACTGGTTTTCTTTCCAGTGTTAATACTGAGAGACCTCTTTGCCATGATCTTCTCACTAGGAATCAGATGGCAACAAGAAGCACGATGCCCCTTTGGACTAACTGGTTCTTCCTTGATCACTGGCCAGCAGGTTGCTGAAACACACAGTGCATAACAGATCTACTCTGCCTGGTTTTCCTTCAGGGTGAACAACTAGACTGGGTCAATATCCATTCTGATGCGGTTTGAAGAAAGGAAATTATCTCTGAGACCACCATACATGTTTCATTTTATTCACCCTTGGAAGTCCACTGTGAACACTGGGTTGCATAGCAGAGTCTAAAGCTTTTTACACCCTTTATACAATGACCAGAAGGGTGCAGCATTAATCTAGTGGAGCAAGATTAAGCAGAAGACAATTAAGGCCATAATCTAGAGGGAGACCAGTAGCTATGATGTAAAAAGACAGATGCTTTTCACGACTTGTATCTTTACCACTATGTGGAAGAGGAAAGAAAGAGAGAGATAGACTTCGTAGTGTGGGAAATATCTCTAAGAGAAACTACTATTGAGATATGATTCTTGTCATAAAGTTTATGATTATTTGATGTAAAAAGCAGAACCATCTCCCTATAAAGATTGTATCCAGAAATTTCTCTATATTATCTAAACATCAAGCAAAAAAGCCCTCCAGAAATTCCGGTCACTTTTTGTTTCCGTGAATACAGAAACTTCGTGTTGCAGAAGAGTGAAGCTTTAAAATTTGGGATGAAGAGTGTTCTGGGCTGTAGCTGCGTGATTGACCAAAGTATTTTGGACAATTTTTTTATATTCTGAATTTCTCTAGTTCAAGAGAAAATGAACCTAGAGAGTGGGTTTTAATTTTTCCACAGAGGTAAAATTTTTTTGTGGCTCTTTGGGGTACCTGAGGCCCCTCTGAAAGAGTGAATGGATATCACACAGTATGTACTGGAGATGTGTAACTCACTGGATTAGCACCTGGAGAACAAGCACAACATTGTGCTATACAATAATATGAAGCAATTAAATTCCTCCTCCCCTACATGTGGGCCAAATACTTTTAAAATAAAAAGGTTCATCTTCCGCATTGATTCCTCCACAGGGGTTTGTTACAAGGTGCTTCATTTTATACACAGTCTGTGCACACCTACCAAGGCATAAGCCCACGTGACTCACAGACAGGCTTCTGACAGAGGGTTTTTTGCCACCTATGTTCCCCCAAATACCTTCTCTTTCAAACATTCAGATGCACTCACAGTGTAAATGTTCTAGCACAAAGTTTTGATAATTCATTTTTTACCTGTAATTCAGGTAACATTGGACTTTTAATCAGAAAACAACCAGCACTGGGTTGGATGTAAAATTATATTAGCTCCTCTGAGACTAAAATATGAAAATCTGAGTTCTATGGCTCTGATGGGTGATCTAGAACAACTGCTGAACCTCAAGACTCCTAGTAAAGCTACAATCAGAAAGCCACCCCTTCTCTTTAAAACACTTTTGTCACCTTGTACATTTCCTAAATTCTTTTGGTTAGATTAGAGTACAAATGCCACAATTCTGATTTTTATTATTGAACTATATGAACATAACAAGTTTCTTAATTTATGCTGTTAAACATTTTGTAAGGAAATTACCTATTGTGTTTTGTTGTGGTTTTCATTAATATAATGCAGCTCAGTTTTCTCTAAGATTAAAATCAAAGATGAATAACTTTGTGCTCAGCTAGAGTATGCCATTTGCTAATTCATCTGAGATCAATAATTCTTAAATGAATAATTTAGTGAACCACTGTTCATCCTTTTTGGCTGCTATATTTCCTATCACAAACTACACTTGTTACTTGCAATAATATACAGTATTTAAAGAGTTAGGGAAAAGAAAGACTTTTTTTCCTCTTTATTTTCCTTTATTTTTTTTCTTAGTAAGCAGAAAATGAGTTTGTGTTCTTTTAATTGAGAATACCTCTCTGAAAAATCTTTCAAGAATTTAACATCTCAATAGTAGCTTTTATTAAAGTTCTCTTTAGATTTTCTTTTTAGTTTTTGCTTGATGATTGCTTCAATGATGCTCATAAAGATGCTGTGCAAATAAATGTTTATGAACAGCATATGTAGGATTGCCAAGCATACACTGTTTTATATGTTCATTGTGAGTCCAACATTGCCAGGAAGTTGTCAGACAGATTGATCTTTTATAGCAAGACCAAAATGCCTAAAAGAAATTGACCATGTGCAAAACACAGTCAGGTGAGTGACCTAAATTAAGAGGCACAGGTCATTCTGGGTATTTGTGTGTGATGTTTCTGTCCAGAGTAATTAAAGACTGAAAAGATCAAATCATGGAATCAAATAGGAAAGATCTGTCCAGTGAAATCTTCTTCCCACAGAGGGATTAATGCACTGCTAAGTCCATATCTAGGGATATACGGACTAAGAGGTTTTTTTACTCAGAAGTGAATTGAAATTCTAATTCCATAATTATGTTCCTGTGTTTTCTTCTGACAATTATCTGTGGGCTGAAAATGTGGGATGGGGCAGGGGAAAAGGTGAAAAGCACTACCAATTTTTTGACAGAGCTTCAGGTAATGAATGAATGGATGGAGACATTCATTCACACAGAATTTAGGCTCTTTGGAAGCTTATTCTAAGATAGATGTCTCAGAAGCCTTACTGAATAAATTATTTAAGAAGACTTCTTCAGCTAATGTTACTTCTTTACTGCTTGCCTTGCAGTTATTTTGATGACTTCTTAAGCATATACTTTCAGGATTCAAGAGATAATGCTAGTCTCCCAACTTTCATCTTCACTTTAAAGGAAGATATACCTTCTAACGTTTATGGCTGCAGATAATAACTAAAAAGTTATTCTGTGAATTTCTTTGATGCACAGAACCTAAACAACTCTTTTTTATTGCCTCATTTTTAAAGGTAATCCTTTGGAAAATATGGAAAAGTGACATACCAAGATTTCCATTTGGGAGGTTATGGGACATTTAACAAAAAACACAGGGGAGATGAGTGTCTCTCTGGACCTATATGTGGGTGAAGACTGGGAAATATTACCTTAGACCATGCTAGAAAGCTCTTGGTTCCTACTGTTAGACAGTTGAAGTGAATCCATCACTCAGTGTAATTAGGTTGACAATATTCTCTGATGTATTAGATTAACTGCTTAAACTGAGGCACCAATTTTTCCCTCCTTTATAAAAGATGAGAAATCTGACTGAGGATTGCATACTTCACTAGCACCATAACGCCTGTGTCCCTTCTGGATCTAGGCCACAGATATGTGAAAGAATCATCAATGCAGAAAGGAAGCCTTATATTGGTGTGAATAGCTTTTACAGTAATTGCAATTTATTCCATATTAAAATATGAAAATTTTGCCTTTTAACAGTTAGACAGTAGGAGGGACTGGGATTTAGTATTCAATACTAATGTTATACTTTGTCATTATTAAGTGGAAGGTTATTGATTCAAACAACTGCATTGCATGACATGTCATTACCCTGTGTCAGTGAATTAAAGCAAACAAAATACCTGGGAAGAGAAAATTAGTTCAGTAATATTGCTGATAGTCATAACGATGTATTGATTACATATTAACACCATAAGATACATAGTTATATGCAGTATATTACTTTCTACATTGATATTCATAAATATTTTTAATATTGAGTCTAATCCAATTATACTTTCTGTTTGGTATCAGACTTGCAGGGACTTTTCACCATTGGAGAAATTTGCATAGTCTTTTTTTTATATGTCTGTACGTTTCTTTTCTTTTGGATTACAGAAAAGACAGAGTCAAGGTGTCCCTCTAGCTGATCCTACTTGCTGAGCAGAACTTGCACCTACAAGGCAAGTTGTGCCTTGGGCTGTTTATGAAATGTAACAGAACTGTGTTGGTGGCAAATTATCTGCAAGCAACTTGATTTTAAACTTTGTGTTACAGTTTTTGTATCAGTGACATATTCTCTCATCTCTGTTTATCTACCCGCAGTAAACATTCTCAGGTGTGAATCTGAAAATACATTTAATTTCAAAACTGAGGTATGTTGTGGAGTAATGATGAAAAGAGCCCACAATACATTTATGGTGATGATGTTTTCAGCCATTCACTATGCAGCATTTCTTCAGAGTTCTACAGACATAATTTCACACGATTCAGCATTGGGCAATATATTTTGGAGGCATTTTCATGTCTCTCAGCTGATTCAGGTTTTTTGGTGTCAGATTGTTTCCTGTGTGAAGAATTCCTTCCATATACCCAGTGTTTTTATTTCCCCAGCAGCATCACTGCCAACAACCCTATTCGTCAACCTGACTGAGGTATTTACAAATTATTTTAGATTTGCACATTAACATGATGCAGAATAACCTTTTACATCCACTATCAAGAGATATATTCTAAACACAAACATCCAATAAATACATCAAGGCACTTCTTATGTAGCCCCTGGTGATACAGGTGATGCCAGATAGAACAGCTCCATTGGGGTAGCTGTAATCTTTTCATCTCTGGTTTAAAACCAATGATTTCTACTACCTGCAAATGTCAGATTCTAACCCATACTTACAGATTGATTCAGGCAACCATCAGAAGTGTCTTGTTTAGTTAGAAAAAATATCAGAAATCACCAGGGAAAGAACTCTTGCAACAAAGACTAAAACAATAGATCTGAATGATTGTTAGGGAAAGATTCCCACACTTGTGACAAAGAAGCTAGCCTGGATACCAGAAATAGTCTTTCTGTGCAACATCAAGCTAGGAATAAGGTGGATTTACTTTGCTTCTCATTAAGACATAGGGTGTATATTAAATTTTCTGGTGTGATAGATTATCATTTAGACCTCTGCTGTGGAGACAAGTAGGTCATCCCTACTAAATACCAATTGACATTTTTATTAATTATTTAATATGAAGCAGTATGAGGACATCAATAACATTTCATATGTTTTAACAGTCTACTAATAGACTGCCTGGAAGTTTTTGACAGTTTTTGAAAGTTTATGCCACAATTCATGGCACTGTCATATATCTTCCACGACAGTTAAGCAACACTTGCAAATAGTTGAAGAGTTTGTTTGCTACAGTTTGTTAAGATGTGATGCAATTTCAAGGCCTCAACCACAATATCTTGGGTGTAATGTTACATATAAGGATTACCAAAGGAAAGTTACATTGATTGTTCAAAAGATTTTCAGCTCAAGTCTGAGAATTTAGTGAAAAACCACTGTAACTTATAACCTAAATTAACGAATATCAGTAAAATCAGCATGATAGACAGACACAAGCTAGATTTCACATAAGCTGACTTTAACTCTTGAATAATTAAATATTTAGTCTAAATTACTCTGTGCTTAATGGAGAAAGGCAGCCCAGGGAAGGCAACATAGGTAAGAGTGGTTCCTGTCAGACAAAAATATGACATTTGAGGTAGATAGGACAAATAATCTTGTCAAAACATCTGTGGTCCTCATTGGCTGTGGAAACTGGATATGAACATGACTCAACCACCTAAATGTTGGTGTCTAGTGATGTTTAAGGAATCCTTATCAGGATGACATTATGCCACTGGATTTGTGAGTAATCCAGTAGGAGAAAATCTTACAGGAGAGCTGAGAGTATCTCTGATGTTAGTGGGTGCAAATGACTAGCAAGCTGAATCAAGATATGAACTTTCAAAAAACAAAAACTAGGAAAAAATAGGCGGTAAAGGCTAAAATAGTTCAAAATAGCTCAAAATAGTTAAAACTCTTGACCCTTCATAAATCAATATTGGGATTGGAACAGTTTCACTTCTTTTTCGATGACATAGACAGTAGGATTGATGCATAATGATGGGACAAGCCAAACTATCTTCAGTCTCANAACTTCTTTTTTGATGACATAGACGGTAGGATTGAACACTGCCTCTGGAAGTTTGCCAAGAAAACAAATCTGTGTGGTATGGACGTGCTGGAGGGAAGAGATGCCATCCAGAGGGACCTGGACAGGCTTGAGTGGTGGGCCCAGTGAACCTCCAGAAGTTCAAGAAGGTCAACTGCAAGGTCCTCCACCCGAGTCCAGGCAATCTCAAAGGAAATACATGCTGGGAAGAGAATGGATTAAGAGCAGCCCTTAGAAAAAGTCAAATATGTCCTGGGCTGCATCAAAAGAAGCTTGGCCAGCAGGTCAAGAGATTGGAATGAGATGATCTTTAAGTTCCCTTTCAACCCAAACCAGTTTATGATTCTATGAAAAAATATCAAATAATATAGTGCCAGAGTTATGCCAAGATTATATTGCATAAACTGGAACAAACATAAATTTGGGAGCCAAAATAACAAAGACTAATATGTTATCAATAAAACAGTTTATGATGCATAATGATGGGGCAAGCCAAACTATCTTCAGTCTCATTCTTCAAGATTTTTCTGTAGTGAGTTTATAAAGGCCTGAGGGTGGTTTATTCCATCTCAGGACTTTCAGCTTCACTGGTCAGCCTCTTTGAGCAGACTGGGACAAATAGGGTAGAGATGGAAATTTCTTGATGTTAAGACCAAACCAATAAAGAAACAAACCTAGCACACGCAAAATGTGGTTTTGTCTTTTCCTCTTTCATAGATCTGTTCCAATTCCCCTCCTCTCCTTCTTCTGCCTTTTCTCTCACTTTTTTTTTTGCTTTCTACTCTAACTGCAGTCCAACATTTCCCCTCCATCTCTGTCGAGATCCAGCATGACCTATGCAGAAAAGAGACTTAATTAGAGAAGATATATTATCTCTAATTAGGAAGATGAGGTAGGATTCTGCTCAGATCTAGACATAAAATTTTGAGCAGTCCAAGTTCCCTGTAATTAAATTACAAAATTTGTTTGACTGCATGTGGTAATGAATCTACTGGTTGCTCAAAAAATTATTTTGATTTCAACAACTAGAAAATGAAAATTTATCACAAGTACAGGAACGATCTCAACAGTATGATACATATTTTAGATGTTGCTAACAAATTGTAATTTTAGGAAGTATTTTGGAGTAAAATTACACACTTTCAGAGGAACTTCTGATTCATTTGTCAAAAATTCTGCACTGATTGGGGATGTGGACTTTGAATGAAGACTTAGCAGAGATTGTATCACTATGAAGAAGAGCCAAACCTATTTAGGACTCTACATCCCTATTCTTACTATTTCCTGGTGGTGTAGGCTATTAATGACAATTCAGAGCATTATAGTTAATTCAGCTATTGAATCAATAGGTTTGGGAGTCTTTAAACTCTCCAAAATACAGGTCCTAAATTACCTGAGGGGTTGGAGGAGCTGCACTACTGAATATATTTAAATATATTGCCTATGGCTGTACAACACTGGATGGCCTCTCTAACCAGGCAAACTCAGGCAAAACTGAGTCATAACTTCAGAATAGACCAGCTAGTATAGAATTCAGACATCTCTCAGAATCACCAGGGAATTGACTTTTGCCTGCTAATTGCTTTGGTCTCCTTGATATGGTTCCTGCTGCGCTGCTTATAAGCCTGACTGATATCCTAGAAATGCCTTCTAAATGACTTCCTTATCAGTGACAAATTCTTTTGGCTCCCCGGAGGAACAAGGAAGAGAGTTGTTTTATCCCCTTTTACTAGAACAAAAAGATTACTACTGTTTTTCCAGAAATTTACACACCCACTGAAAAAAAAATGCAGAGGTTATGGCAGTCCTAATTCAATGCTGTTTTCCATAATGAAAATTGTTTATTGTCGATTCAATTCCATGTCTTACTCAGACTTCTTTGAGAAAAGTCAGGGGCATAAAATGAATAGGAAAATTTTGTAAAAAATATCTGCATAGTATAGATATTGCTGATGCCTCATTTCACTCAGGTTTTTTTTAAGGAAATATGATAGGAAAGAAGTTGAAAACTAAAACAGAGATAGAAACAAATGCAATGAGAGGGTGAACCCTCAGAAGGAAATTACAGCTGTTCCTCCTTAACCGTCCATCTCTCCCTTTATAGTGTGTCCTGCCTTTTTCATTTTGCCTGTTCTTAAAAATGGTTAAAATATTTTCTGAGTCTTTCCTTTACATTTGTTTATTTCCTGAATATTTTTGGCTCTCTCTATCCTGGATTTAAGAGAAAAAAAAAAAAAGCTGTGCAATCTACTAGATGATTATGATGTCACAGGTTTTTTTTTTCTTTGTTTTTAGTTTTGTTTTGTTTGGGGGTTTTTTGTTTATTTTGTTTTGTAGGAATACTCAAGTTTGAATCCTCCATGAATGATAATGGATTTCCAACTTTGGAATAACCTATAAAGTGACACTGCAAACTATGTGTTTCCTGGTTTGTTAAATACTAGTTATCTGAGAGGAAAACTTGAGGTTGTACTGAGGGATCAGTATATGAAGTTTTTAGTTGTTCTCAAAGTAGACAATGTGTGGTGTATATACAAAAGGCATTTTGTATTCATCCATGAGGAAGGAAGTTTGATATGTTTCAGTGACATTTGGTGACTACGAGTCACTTTAGAACAGAATGAGAGGTTTTTACAGACTTAGCATTGCAGCTAAATTCAAAGGGAGTAGTATGAAACTAGGTGAAAACCATAACAAGAACTTAAGGCTGGAAAGGATTTACTTCAAACTATGCCTCCTTCATATGTTTGTGGAATACAATTCTTTTCACAAACGCCAGCACTACCCAGTTTGACATTTTTGGCTCCACCAAAGGAAATTTCTTTCCATTTGCAGTACAAATGTGTTCTGACGTGTTTTTATGCCAATGTTTTCCCTTAGCTCAGGTAGTTCTCTCCCATATATGGTCTTTACTTCCCTGATTGAATGGTCGGTCTCAGCTTCAATCTCTAGCCCTTCCAGCTTAACTTGAAGGGAGAATCAATCCCTTGTGATTCTTACTGATAAAAAAATAATTTTTAAACATTAGCAGTTCTGATTATCTTCAGCAGAGGTCAGTGGTGCAGTTTATTATAATTTCAGTTGTCCCAAAAGTGCATTGAGAACCAGGTTTTCAAAATCAGTTACTTAAACCAGGTGGCCTAATGCTCATAACCACTTGGCTTTCAGAGTTATCAGAGATGAATAGTCACAAATTCATTACACCAGATTATTGATACAATCAGAGATTTGAGAAGGTTTAATAACCAACAAATAGTGGAACTTTCTTGCATGTTCTGTTCCCATGACATGTACCTAAGTTTCCAGACCCTCACTGGGCAAAATACTTACTATTAGCTTTCTCTGTGTTTATAAATTACAGTATACAAGATTCTACTGCACATGGTGTTAATTTGAATTTTGAGGTTTTCATATTTCATCTCTTCTTGGTGAAAGNATGTTTATAAATTACAGTCTGCAAGATTCTACTGCATTTTGAGGTTTTCCTATTTCATCTCTTCTTGGTGAAAGCAAGCTTGGCTCTTTCACAGACTAGATAAAGTTTAGTTCCTGATGGTGTGTTGGAGAATAGTGTCCACTGGATCATTTGTTTTTGTGTGAGAAAATGAATGCTTGGCAGAACAGTTGTCAGGTGTTTTGGAGAAACCTACATCTGTCCAATAAACAGAAAGTGATTTTAAGAGTACCGTTCCCTTCTAACCTAAAGTACAAGGTCTCAAGTCGAGTGTTGCAAAGTCTTGGCTCTTTGAATCATGTTTATTTTCTTATTTACTGTGAAGTCTTCAGTGGACAACTTTAGATAAAATAGGTGACTACTTGCATAATACAATCAAAAAACTAATTAGAACAGCAGTTCATAGCCTGATCCTAAGACAAAGAACACAGAATTGGAAACACTGCAATATCTTTTTCTCCTATTTTTTTATTATAGAAATTAAGACAGTTTAGATTTCATTATAATCACTGCTCCAAATACAGAAATAGTAGGTAATCAAGTACTATTTCTATGTCAGTATTCAGATATAAGTATAGGAAATGCAGTAGAGATCATCTCTTCAGTCTGAGCAAGGGATCAGAAAATGCAGGTCAACTTTTCCTTGCAACCTTAAGAAATCATGGTGGGCTGGAGGCCTGGTTCCATGCAGAGAAGTACACAAGCTGTTCTGGAGGGATTGTGGTGGGGCATGTAATTATGCTGCCTCAGGATCCTTTTAGGCAATGTAAGTCTTTTATGCTTGCTAAGCATAGCCAGAGCAGCCAAGCTTCACAGTCTAACAGGGAATAATAGTATGTTTATACTGCATATAAAAGAAAATTACAAGTGCCAAAATAACTAGTTCAGAACCCACACTGACTTCTGTACTTGGGCTATAAATGTGGGTTCATCTATCAGTTATACATTTTTGAGATAATCCAATCAACTTCAGCATGATAACAGTGCAATATTTTTTAATTATTAGACAAATCCAAACAAGAACTGAACTTGTACCATAAACTTCTAACACTGGAGTTCAACAAAGAAAGTTCTTAATAACTGGACTGAGGACACTGAGTTGTCTCAAGTGTCCAAGTGGTATAAAAAAAAGTGTATAACCTCTGAGAGAAAATATGCTGCTCTTACCCAACACTGTTCATCAGGAGGCATCTAAGCCCCTAACAAGGGATACTTGTTAGATTTTGATACTTGTATTTTGCAAAAGGAAAAAAAATTGTTTTGTCAAGAAGCAAGCCTGAGGTATAAATTGGACATGTTTGTAGATCTGACTCATCAGTTCCCAGTCCTGGCCATAGACAATGTCCTGGGGGCTATGTCAGCTATGCAAACTGGCAGTTAGAGTAGAAAACAATGACTGCAAGAAGCACAGACAGCGGTTTTTAAGAGAAAAATCTAAATAAAAATATATTATAGTAATAAAACAAATTAGCAGCTATTAACCTGAAGCAACAGTAATGAAGCCCTCACAAAACAGGCCTTTATTAGAAGTAGTAACAGTGATCACAAGTTCAAGTTTAACTAAGTGAGCCATTAAAAGTGGAATGCTGAAATGAACTGAACCAAATGACAAAGTAAAATATGCCTGGAGCTATGAACAGGTTTTTAATTTGTTTTACTTCCATCTCTCTGGTGTCTGGCTCTAAAAAATGATGTGACAAAAGACTCGTCACTACATCCTAATCTGAATGCTAAATAAATTAGTAAAAGCAGCAGCAACAATAGTACATACAGAGTATTCATTTTCCACAGTGCTAACATCACTAGTCCTCTCTGGCTTTGTGTTTTGGTTTTCCATTATTTAGGGAAAACCATAGTCCCTCCAGCCACAAGCAGTCATTGAGACTTTAATACAGCAAAGAGCTATCAAACCCCATTTTCAACCACTGTTATAAGAGAGGATTCTAGGCTCAAAATTCACCAGAAAAATCACATTGAGGCTTTCTCGTACCTAGACTCTTTTCAATTTTCATGATCTAATAGGGAGTGCTGTTGGTATGGACTACTGAGAGTGTGTCACCACTTCAGGCACATCTGGGCAGGCCTGGCGTCTCCTGGACAGGGTTATGTCATTCAGAGCAGCCTTAGGACTACTCTGGGATATGCTTAGGAACTTTGACCTCAAAATCAGGATAGCAAAGAACATCAAATTACATTAAAGAAGCATTTTTCAGAATTTTCTAGAACAAAACATCCTCTAGAAATAGTATTTTATCTTTCTCAAAGATAAAACGGTAGTTACTCAACAATATAGTCAAAACGGAACTTTTGTTTCATTTGTATTTATTTCCCTGATTTTAATTCAAGATTGGGTTTAGCTCCTATAATCCTGTTTTACTTTTGTGAAAATACATTTTCTTGTGTACCAAAATGTTAATGAAAACTAGTACCAGAGAAATAAAGGTAACTATGGTTTTCATATAGCATTTATAAAACTACTTTAAATATTGTAAATAGCTGTTTCCATCACTAGGCATATTGAAGAAAGTTAACTAGAAAAAAAAGCCATAATTACTTTCAAGGATTTGCTGAAGGCAAAAAATTGCATTTTATAAATCAAATTCCTTAAAAATGCTGACTTAGTTTCAAAATCGTTTTCTCTACTTATCTACTGAGTTTCTCCTTGCTGTGCTAGAAATTGTACAGTGAGCTTCATATGACCTGTGAAAATGGATTTGCGATTTTTAAGCTAGCAAATCTAAAGCAAAATAGTAGTTGCTATTAACAAAAAAACAAACCAAACAACAAAACTCCATGCATCAGCAGCTTCTGATGTTAAAAACAAAAATCAAAATTTGACTAGTCGAAATCAATTATTACAAACATCATTACAGAATGTAGATTTTTAAATTTTTTACTTATTTATGAGTCAGTGAGATACTTTCCTCTTGTGAAGAACCGCATGCTAGTCTAAATGTAAATAACTTCTGTAAAATTATTTGTGTCTGGAATACTAGGAGTTATAGAAGAAAAATCTGAGAGAGAAAAAAAAAAGTAGAACTGATTTGTTTATCAGGACAACTTCATAGTAGGAGTTCTTGCAGTCTTTATGAAAGTGCAAGAACTGCTGTACAGTGTGTGATCCAAAAGTCCTTCTCGTAGTGGTAAATACTGGACACACTGGGAAAAAAAATAAGAAAAAGGGGCAACAGCTATATACTTTCTAGTCTCTGGCAAGCAAGAGAGTAGGACCTTCCTGAATCTGATGTGTCTCAAAGTGTCTCATTGAATAGATATTACCAGACAAACGATTTTCTATCAGCTTTTTTTCAAAACCACTGCTATCTCTGACCTTCATGACAACCTGTGGCAATCAGTTTCATTATTTAAACATATCAGAGTATAGAAAGAAGCGTGGAAGGAAAAAATCACCTTTCTCTTTGTTTTACACTTGCAATGAAGTAATTTTGATGGTAGTGCATAATTATAAAATGGTAACCACCAGTGACTAATCATAGTTGTTGCCAGTAGTGACTAACCATATTTATTCCATTGACTTTCTCTCTCATTAGTGATTTATAGACAGATTTTAATTTCCTATATGACCAAATGAGAAGATTACAGTAAAACCTTGTCGTGGGTTTTACCAGGGATCAATTTTTTCTCGAACTCCCCCCTCCACACAATTTCTGTAAGTTGAGAGAGGTTTTATACAGACAAAATAGAGGTTTGACGTAAGGGGTATAATACTAAGATTTATTACTAGCAAGATAAAAACCAAGGAATAATATATACTACAACAGTTCTAATTAAACTCGCTTATCTTATGAAAAGAATGTTAGGGTGTTATTTATTAGTTCAGTTCATCTTGTGTTTTCAGTCTTTATTCCCCTGCCTTGGGAAGGCAAGGGAGGGGGGAAAGTCCTTGCTGTGGTCTTGGGCGTTTGGTTAAGCGCCAGGTCCAACAAAAGCATTTCTCCCCACATTATCAGTCCAGAAGAAGGGTTTCTTCTTTTTGTAAAACCATCATGAGTATTTACAAAAGCATTTCTCCTCCCATGTATCTCTCTCTCGTCTGGCTCTGCTGCATGATGACTTCAGG